>WEIV01022630.1:291860-308520 GCA_013390005.1 Calyptomena viridis | reverse complement strand
TTTTTTTTACTTTTTTTTTTTTTTTACGAGTGTTCTCAGAGAACTAAAGAAGCTCTGCTTTGGTTTTGTCCTTGGTTGTGTTTATGTGTCTATTAATACTTAAGGTCCTTAATAATACCATACTCTGGAACGAGTATTGTGCGTGTATGATGTGTGTTTGCAGCATAATTTCGTGGTACATCTCCACACGAAAGCTTTGTGGGTGATCCATTAGAAAAGATAAACATTTTCTTATCCCAGACACAAAAAGATAAGGAAAGATAATTGTGGTTTGATCTAAGCTAACTAACTTGGACTAGGTACAAAAACTACTCTGAGAGCCTCTCGCTTGATTGTTTTCAGTGTATCTTTGTAATTACACAAAGAAGATTGTTGGCAAAGGGTCCTGAATGCACAGCTCTCATCTGGCATTCTTCAGTTTGTTGGGTGTCAGAAATATTGTTTAATTATTTTTCGTTTCTGTTTCAAAATTAAGACAGTTTAGTGCTGCAGAAGGATAACGATCTGCCAAAAGATAGCACTTCTCACCTGCACAGACTGTCTTTTTGATCCTTAAACTTCCTGGTAGAATTGTTGCATTTTGTTTTGCATGGTGGATGCACTTACACGGCGACTCCTAAGTTCTTCTAAGGACGGGCACCCACATTTGCTGATAGCTGTCATGACCTAGATTTAGTCCCAAAAACAGAGGGGAAGTGCTCCTCGAGCCAGCCATCTCCATCTCCCTTTAGATCTGCACACGTTCGAATATGCACATGGTGTTAAAAAAACAAACCCACTCACTAGATCCTGGAAAAGCTAGACCTTGAAATTTTTTTCCCTGAGGGAGTAGAAGTCACTGAACCAGAATCTGAACTTCAATGTACATAGAATAATGCATTTCTAGCAGTTATGTGCTTGAAAATAAACTCGTTGCTAATGTGCATTGAATCAATGCTGTCTGTGACCCTACAGGCCACTGCAGCCCTGTTCCCGACTTCTTGTCAGTAGCGCTCCCTCGAGAAAGCAAACGATGTTTAGAAATCATCCTCGCAATCCCGTGGTTAACACTGGAATTTGCAAGATAATCGCCACAGTATTGCTGCTGTTTGGAGAAGTTGTGAGCAGCAACCAAGTCTGATATCGCAGCTGTTTGGAGAAGATGTGGGGGAAAAAAAAAGACACCAGAACGAGCGTTGTTCAGTCCCACACTACCCTTGGCAGGCTTGGGGAGGGATAGAACTTCCTGCTTTTCTAGGCTCAGTTGGCTGCGTGGGGGGACTCCAGAGTTCCAAAAGACCTGCTAACTAGAGTACCAGGACCCAGTCTCTGCCTCTCTGCGGGCAGTTGTGTGCTTTAATGTCTTAATCGATCTGAAGAACAAACATCTATACAAAATAAATACAGTGCTGTGCACCTTCAGTCGTTTACCAGCGAACTTTTGTTTGGGAATCTCATATTTTAAAGAAAGTAGATAAAAATGAGATGGCAGCCTAGCTATAAGGTGTATACATACTTTCTGTATAGTTCCCTTCTGCATAAGTTCCTTTGTGAGTCCTTATTGCAAAACTACTGGGTTCTTGTTCCCCACCCTCTGTTACCACCCTCTTGATACTGGTTTCATCTGTGGCTGGTTGGTGGTTGTTAATTATTTTTATCCTTTAAAGTGTAGAATCCCCTGGTGCCACTTGTAACTAACTTCTGTATGAATGTCCTAAGTTTGGCAAGAAAAATAATTAGTTCAGGCTGGTGTTGAGGTGTGAAAAAGGTGCTTCTCATTCTTTGGCCAAATCCTGCCTGCACTGCCAGTTCTGCAGTTCCTTTGTAATAATTTTCTACCCTGACACAGTTGTCCAATTTTATTTCCTTTAGGTGGGTGACCAAAAGTGGAATTTGCTGCTACAGCTGGAGTTAATGTTTCTATCAGTGGTGCATGAACATCACTTTAGACGATTAGAAATTAATTAGAAGTTAATTGTGGTTGTACACAATGAAACAGCAGTGCATAGATGGCCATTCTTATGATCCATGCTTGCTGCTGTCATCCTTCAGGGATGAAGAGGAATTTTTGCTCCTATTCTAATACCATAAGCACTCCTGAGCTTGTTAAGATTTGAGAAGAGGGGAATAATCAGTTACTTGTGGTTTACCCTGTGAGGTTTTTCTTGATTCGTGTGGGTAATCAGAGTAAAAATACACATAATTATTTTCTTTTCATTTTCACTGAAAAACTAAGATCTCCTGTCCTTTGTAGCATGGGTGGTAGAGAATGTGTATTTGTTTTTACCAGAGCTTGGCAGTGCTTTTACCAGGATTTCCACTCGTGTAATGAATCACTGTTGTGAAGGTTGTTCAAAACAGTATATTGACATGCTGTTTGTATGTATTTTCCTTTCCAAGACCTATATGATTTTTTGGGAAACCTGTCTCAGGACATAGGCCTTTTTCAACCAGTGTAGCTGCAGGCATAATTCCCATGACCTGCATGGCCAAGCCCAGCTTGGTTGGAAGTTCTCTGATAAAATAACAGCTTCATTCCGTCTAATCAGGTTTTTTGTCCTTGTGTAAGTGACACTGTCTGGCTTTGTCCAGCTTGCCTGGAGCACAGTTACTGGTGACAGCTTTACCAAGTGCATATACACAGAATTTGCATGAAAGGATGGATGGATAACTAATAGTGAAACTTTATTGCTCAAGGAACTAGTCAGGAACACACACAGATTTGTCTGGTTTCTAGGTAATAGTTCTAAAACATAACTTAAGAACACAGTTCTGTACCAACACCTATGAACGTACTAGTCTTGGATACAGTCTTGGTGGCAAAGAAGATGATGAGTGTTGTCTAAAGAAAATTATTTGGGTCCCAGAAGTGTCTGTCAGTCAGACAGTTGATGAATTGACCTCTGCATCAGAGCTGCTTCCTGGAAGAGAGAAAGAATTTACTTCTGAATTTGGATCCTTAAAGCCTTTGGGATTTGCAGTGCAGTTGTGAGTAGAGATGGGCTTCAGATCTTGTCTGGGAAGCTGCAAGGAAAGGGAACTGTTCCTTTGGCAGATTGCTCATAACGGGAGTGCTACACTGAAAGCATCTTAAGCATTCAGTTGTTGCCTTACTGTGTTCAAATGAATGACCTGTACTTGCTCCATCTGTGGAGCAAAGGCAGCCCATTAACTGAGACAGGGCTGCCTTCAGGTTCTTGTTTTGTCAGACTCCTCATAACTTTGGAGAAAGTTGTAAGGGGCTTTTGTGCTTTATCTTTTTTCCGTGCATGAAAGTAGTAACACTGAATTGCAGAGTGCCAAGGTGATAAATGCAAAGAACTTCACAGAAATTGGATTTCACGTAGATCCCAGTGGTGAGAGAGAACATTCCCAAGTCAGGCTGAGAACTTAATGTAATTGTGATGGCTATGAGCCTTAATTTCATTTTCTTCTTGTTCATGGAAATGCAGTCATACAGGGTAGGGATAATTTCATGCTGATTCGTAAAGATGAATGCTACGTATTAGGTGCTTAACATTCTGAAGATTACTTTCAGTTGTAAGTGGTTTATAAAAAGGTTTTATTCTAATTTAAAACCAAGTTCTTGAGATTTCTCCAAATGCATCCAAGAGATACCCTGCTTGCTGTAAAGAGAAAAAAAGAAACAAACAAAACCCCCAACCAAACCATGTGCATATACAGCATTTTTATTTTTGGTTTCTTATACAGAATGTTCCATTCTCTATATATTTCAACATGTGTTAAAATCACAAAAGATAAATTTGGATTCCAGGCTTCAATTCAGATGAAAGTATTTAGCAAATAATTACTTGCAAGGGTCATAACTCTGATGGTGAGAGCACAGAGAGACTGTGGCTTACACTATTCCTAGCTGTTCATAGCCTTAAAATGTGGCTGGAATTAAGGACTGCTGCTTCTTCATACACTTGTGATTTTCAGAAAGGAAAGAGGAATATTTAACATACTGATACACTATTATTGTCAGTTCTTAAAAGTGATACTAGGGTAAAGAAGGGTTACTATGGGTTGCTGTAAGATGAATTGAAGAAATAATATAGGTTAGTCATAATCATAGGGGTGTCAAATACTGCTGATTGTCGTTAAACTTGATTAAATAATTGGAGATACTTCTGGTCCTCTTGTGAAAAGGTATCCTGAGCATGCAATTTTAATGACTTTTGTTAATATGACTTAACAGATGACTTGTGATATTTTAAAAACAAAATGGAGCCTTCAAATTCTTGGTCTGCCACAAATAAATTAGTGCCATTTACCTTCCAATTAATGCTGTTTACAACCAGGTAATTCTTAATTGATGATATGCTTTCAGTGTGTTTGCATATGCCTGTCCAATAATTAAAACTGTTCTAGATGCAGATGATTCAGTTGTTTGGAGTGTGGGGTTTGTGGAAGAGAAATCAAATGTTGCTCGAAGTGTTTTTGTTTGAGACAGAAACCTCAGCTGTGCTGTATAATGGCTCAGCCATCCACCCTGTATGTGTGCTGTTCACAGAGTGCATAAATGGACACAAGCCTTTGCTTTTAAGGAAGGCTGACCTAGTTGCTTGACATTTGTTTTCATCTAAATTATTTTTATATTCCAGTCAGTTTGGAACTTCCACTTTCTTGGTGGAGGATGTGCAGCTGAAGTTGCCTTTGCAGAAAACAGTTACCACTATTTGTGCTCAGAATACCTCTGTCTTTCCTCATAGTGTTTTTTTTCCTCCATAATTCACAGGGAGTGTTTAAAATACTCTTTTATGAGTACTTAACTGACTCTTAATTTACAGACACTCACTGTTGTTTAAATGCACTGACCTGAATCTTGAGAGGAGCAAAGATACTGTAGTGGCTTGTTCTCTGGGTGAGTGTTTAAAGCTTCTGAGTGTTAAAATTCTTCTCCCAAGTCCAAGAGGGAATGGGTACAAGAATATAGAAATCCTGCAGATAACTTTATACTTAAAGTACATAATTACTAGAACGCATTTATTAATTTGAAAGCTTATCCTCTGTTTAGTTTTGCCAAGAGAATTTCTCAAAGGAATATATTTTTGCAGCACAGTGTTAATCAATAATATTTGAATTGTGTTCTGGACATTGAAAACCAAGGACAGTCATCTCTAGACCAGATCAGTGAGTGGCACCTTACTCACATCCAGATTTCTCTAGAAGACTTTCTGCCACTATGTAATGAATTAAGAAAAAAATACTTTGCTGGGGTGTTATATTGCATGTAGTGGAATGTCTCAGAGCTTTCATTTTTTTAATTAGATGGGTGAACTGTACAACTTTAAGAAAATTTACAGTTTATTTCCTTTTATATTTTGTACCACCCTGTTGGGCTTTAGACAGTGGGTTTAGTGCATTAAACACGCTGTCAGTGTCCTACAGCACTTCTGTATTGAGTGATTTGACTGGAGGCTGGAGACTGGTCTCTTGGGGGGAAGTGCCAACACAATCTCTCTTCGGAAGCACAGACAGTGTTTGAATGAGCTCTAAAGTTGCCATAAGAAATTCATCAAGTGTAAAAGGCCAAAGCAGTAGTTTTCACTGCTGTCATGTAAAGGAGCTGTTATCCTGCCACCTAAATAAAGCTCAGATTGGTGTTTTCACGGGGCTTGTCTCAAGTTAGTTGTGACTCGCAGTGCTGGGCCGTGTTCTTTGCTGGCATTGTTTGGGCTGGGTGTATTAAACAATAGCCACAGCCTGCAAACGAGGACAAAAGCGATTACAAGGACAGGCTTCCAGCAGGCAAAGAAACCAGACTGCTCAGGAAAGGGGGGAGTAGCGGATAGAAGTTGGCTGTTGCCAGTGTTAGGGGTAGTGCAGTATCAAAGAAAGAAATAATGCAATGAGAAAAACAGATGTGAAATAGGAGAAGAGAGTAAAAGTTTGTCTTGAAGTTACTTTTTGCCGTGGCTGTGCAGGAGTGTGAAGAGGAGTCAGTTGTAGGCAGCTCCCAAAGCTGGAGGAGTAAAGCAGAGAGAGCTGATTTCTGTCTGCAACTTGTGCCCACGCTTGAGCTAGAATTCCAGTGGGAACTAAGCTGCTCAGAGCAGGTTAAAGTGGGACTGCTCTGGCATCCGTGAAGCCAGTCCAGTGTGGGAGAAAACTCCTGTACTTCTGAGGCATCAAAAGTTGTTATTAGTGAAAGAAAATTATCTGTAAGATGAGTAGGTACTGACACTCTTGCATTCTCTGTTTAAAATTCCACTGATTTACCTTTTTGGTCCTTCTGTAGCTGTTAAACTGTGTTAATTCTGTTCAGTTTGGAGTGTTCAATCTGTATACACCTATATATAAGCATTTATGTCACTTAACTACTAAATTTCATAATGAATCTACATGAAATTATGTAAGGGCATATTTATTCCATAGACTTTCATTTTAGTCCTATGTATTAGGACACTTTGGAATTTTCAGTATGCAGAAGCAAGTAAATATTTATTTATGTTACACTTGAGAACCTTCTCAAGGCACTCTGAGTCGTAGTTTATTGCATCAGCATTGCAGTCAGTGTCTAATACCTTTAAAATAAAACAGTCAAGGTAGATGAAGGCAATTTGTCTGTTTTTCAGTTGGCAAGAGAGGTTTGCAATTGCCAACTCACAGAAATGGTGCAGAAATACTCTCTTTACATCTAAAATGCAGCCTTACAGTTTTCTGCAGAGAATTTTTCACTGAGGAAAAATACCTTAGTGCCTTGTTCTTTCACTAAGAATAATGAGCACTCCAGCCTTTCCAAAGCCCTGGCTTTCCTGAAGCTGAGTCTTACTAAGCCAGTGCTTGCAGACAGCAAAGACAAGACAGCCACTTGCTGAAGAACATGGTTGGGACTGTAAGGCTTGTGTATCCTTTATTCAGGAGACATCAGCTCTGGAGAGAGGTCATTGTGCAGATAAGCTTGGTAAGCACAGTGCAATAAACAGACAAATTTCCCTGTTCTACCTGGCATTAGTTATTATATCTGAATTGCATTAGAGCTTGCAGAAAGTTGGGGATGTGTGAATTGTAGAAGTGTCCCCTTTGGAGGGTCTTTTTGTACAAGTCGTGTTATCCTATCAAAAGAGATGGAGAAAGATTGTGTTCTTTTAAAGAAAAAAAAGGTGGGTCATGCAGAATGCTAAGCTTTTTCATGTTTCTATGGCAAGCTGAGGAAGAATTTTGAGGAAGACAAATGTGGCAAAGGGGGAAGTGAAGGGAGCAGAAAGCCAGTGAGTGACAGTGGAGTATCTGCTGTGGTTTGGGTCAGTAACATGTTACTAACAGCCCCAAATTGTGAAGGCAGGTTTCTTTTCCAGAGAAGAGGGTGGATTTAGCACGTCAGCCCTGTGTGCACAGTGCAGTGTGTTACCAATATTTTGATGGCTTCTGCAGGAGGTGGTAGAGCATTGTGCTGGCAGTGACTTTTCCCATTAAGTAGAGAGAAGTATAATTTGTGGCTGAGCAGTGTGAGCAAGGTTAAATTAAGAGAATACAAGTAGCAATACAGTAGTGTGACTCCACAGCAGGTATGTTCTCAGTAGCATTTGGGGTAAGGATGGTACTGGCCTGATGTGGCTGTCAGACAATGGTGCAGTGTCTCTGACTGTAGAAAGTTTTTGAATGTGGCTGCCAATTCTTTTAAGGATGAATTTGATTCCTTGGTCTGTGCTTGTATTACATTGAAGTTTGGGATAGATTATGTGCTTCCCCTAGGGCAAAGTATAGAGAGATAACCCACAAATTAACCAGCAGCCTTCCTGGTGCCTCTGATCATGCCCTAGGCTGAACAGGTATGATAACATGTCTTTGAGATTGCTTCAGCCATATCTTTGCAGATTTCCTTGTAAGAAATAAGTAGTATTTGGTTAATTACATGATTTTTAAAAAATGTTTCTAGCTCTTAGTCTGATTTTGGATGTTTAAGGATAAGTAAAAACTTAAATTTTTGCAAATATGTCTCATATACTACATTGTGGAGCCTCTAAGTGGTATATTGCAAAGGAATGCTTGTGTCAAGAGTTTTCCAATGGCATCAATACTTGTGATGAACTGAAGAAATCATACTAAACTCCCTTGAACACTGGGAGGAAAACCAGATTGTTGTACAGAATTAGCTGCAGAAATAGCCTTAAAGGCAGGAAAGCACATAAAGTAGATATCCCATGTAGGGAATAAATATAAAGCAGAGTGTGCAAATAGAGTCTGGGATAAGGGTGAGACAACAGGAAGCTCTTCTGGCCTGCTGAAGCTGAGGGATGGCAGGCACTGCTTTCTGGAGATGTGTGTGCCTCCCATCTGGTGACTGCCCAGACAAAACAGGAGAACCATCTGCCTTCCAGCTGGTCGGTCAGGAGGTGCCTACTGGGAGCCTCACGTGTTTGGTTGTGGAGCCTGTCAGTCCTTGCAGCCCAAAGATGGGATGTGAGGATCAGTGGGGAAAGATAGAAAGAAGGGGGAAAGCAGGGAAGAGAGGAATGCATACAGAGAGGGCTTTCTCTTCATTGTTAGAAACTTTCTGTGTTGTCCACCTGTTTGTGTGAGGGTGTGTCCTTCCTCTGGTGTTCTTTAAACAAGGAGTAATGGTGTAAAACCAGTATCCAATTTTTCTTAAAGCATCTAACATATGATCTTGCATCCATTTGTCTTAACCTGTGTTAATTAATGAGTGGAAATCAGCTTAAAAGGCAGTGCACAGAAATCTCAAATTTGAATGCCGACTTTCCTCATCTTTCTTGAAAGTATGTGCAAAAATTATTGAAAGGAAAAATATCTGAACACTTACTGACAAATGGTAGCTCTCTGTAGTGGAGCAAGACAAAAATGACGTATTGCAGGTTTGGCACAATTTAATATAAAATCAGGGATACTTTGCTAGGAAGTTCTCTTTTGGTTCATGGATTGTGTATTGGCTTCTTGTTACCTGCTTTAAACTTCTGTGGAAGCACTTGGATTCATAGCAATGCTTAACATTCAGGAGACCTCCTAACACCTCCTGTTTCAGAGGCTTAGTCTGGGATTTGTTTGTTTGTTTGTTCTTTATAATGAGTCATTAAATCATAAGAAGCAGAAGGGTTGCTGTGAAAGTCAGCACGTTGTGCTCTCCTTCCTGGTTCGGCACAGGAGGGGAAGAGCGAGCGGGGCAGTGTCCTGCTGGGACTGGGGATGGGATGGAAGCCCTGAACCTCACTGGTAGAGGACAGAGCTGCTCCAGGTCCTAATGAGGTTTACTAAGAACAGCAGTGGGTCCTTTGCCAGTGTTGGCAGGGGCCAAGGGTATTAGCTCTGTGCAAGGGTTGAAATAGAAATGAAGGTTTATTTATAGCACCGGTCTCTTCAGGGCATATTGGAAACCTGATCAGCGAAGGAAGTACCATCATGCTCAGTGTGAGGGAGGCACCACAGTCCTGCACAGTTGTGTGAGCCTGAGCTGGAGGTGAAATTGGGAGAGTTGGATGTATCTGGCATGTTGTCTTCCACAGCAGCCAGGTCCTGGTGCTTCTCTGGGTTTGGTTTATCTGTGGTACCCTTGGCCAGACACATGGTGCCAAACAGTGATCAGGGCACAGAAGGAAGACTAAGTCACCTAACCATTTTATGTTCCAAATAGCCCTGTTTTATTATGCATGAACACAGATATTACTGGCCACATGTGTGGCTTCTACTTTTATTAATTTTAACCAAAGGATTTTAATGGTAGACTACTGTAAAATAAACACACACATTATGCTGATCACAAATTACAGTTGTGAAAGCCTTTAGTGACTACTGTGGGAGGGGAAGCTCAGAATAGAAATGAGATTTAATTTGCCTCTAAGAGAATATGTCTTCTCCAGGAAGTTTGCTGAATATGTCCATGAAGGCAGTCCCCAGTAATGCATCATGTGACACAGGTTCTAATGAAATGCTTGTTAACTGGTTTCCTGTTCTGGGGTATCCTGATTCATTACAGAAGTCCTAGGCTTATTTTGCAGAGATAGATTTTGTGGAAAATTCTTTTCCATGAAGCTTTGTTCCATAGCAGACTGCTACATTCATTATGGAAAACTAGGCAAAGAAATTATAGGTATCTGTGCCAAAGAACATTTAAATGTATTAATAATTTAGATCTCTTTTATCATATTAAAGAAAAATCAAACCTATATTTTTTTAAAGGTTGCAGAGTGCAACAATATGCAGTTCATTTTCTCTTACAGTAGTAAAAAGGGGATTTTGAAAATCACAGTATCATGTTGTAAATTTACCATGAAATTGACAAGGGCCATACAGCCTGTCAGCTGACCAGAGATTGGGTGAAACTGAGCTCACACATCTCAGGGATGTATCTAATGTGATGGCTGTTCTGCTTTTAATGATCTTCTGTTCCAGTCCCCAGTTCACATCGGAGTCTGGATATCTGTTGGTTAAGTGAATGGTGTCTGTGTAACAGGAAGGTGAACTTCTGGTGCCTGAAATCTGCTGCTTTCAAATTTGTAAGCACATTGTTTCTATGCAAATAATGAAGCACTGAAGCAGTGAACGCAAAATATTTTAACGGACGTACAAAATCCTCTGGTTGACTATTTCTGGACTTTTTTCCACCTCTGTGTCCTTTGCAAGCTGAACTGTTTCTGTAACCCACTTTCCTGTGCTATAGAACCCAAAGTAATCTTTTGCAACCTTAATTATTTAAGATGAACTGACTGATTGCTTTGCAGATCCAACACATTTTTAAACAAATGCTTCTAATCATGAACATTATTCAGCTGTTCATTTTTAAATGAATAAATAAATACATAATCTCACGCATCCGTTATGACTGGTTTGTTCAGCAAGATTTCTAAAAGTAAAATATTTCTGCAAGTAAAATAAGATTAATATTGTACCTGTTTAATTGCAGTATGCTTCTTACTATAGATTTGTTAGAGAAATCCAGATGTTTAAACTTTGAGAGTCGAGGCACAATTGCAGTGTTGGTTTTAACTAAACCTGGTGTAGGTGAGGAGTGGGCTCTTTTTTCCACTGGGCTGAGTTGGCTCAGGCTGCCTGGGCACCTCCTGTCTCCTCTCTTGCTGATGGAGACTGAAGGGAAGATGTACCTGGATTTCTGTGTTTGTCTTAAACTTCTTTAAATACCATTAAAAGTTATGTTCCTTCAGCCTTTGTGATGTATGAAGGTGTCCTTGGATATTAGTGCCCTGGCTGCATATTTCTACTCTCAGAACACCTGCAGTGGGCTGCTTTTCCTCTGGCTGTTTTCATTTCTAATTGGATAGAGCAGATAATTTTGTTGGTCTCCACTTGGTGTTTCTTGGGCTACATTCCCATCCATGTGACATGCAACAGTGTACAAAAATCAGATTTTTGTCTGACTTTTAATCTAGATGGTGAAATGACAGTGAGACCCATTTTTAGCTGTTCTCTTTGCCAGTGTGTAATCTCACTGTGTCATGGTATATCTTGACTTGTTTGAAAAGAGCCTCAGAAATGTATAGATGGAACTGAGGAAGACTTTTGTTTGTTGCTTCAGTGAAAAATTAATTCAAGACGTGGCAACAGCTGCGGGTGACAATTTAGAGTTGCTGAATAAGTATTGTAATCAGCATTTATCACTGACATCACATGGGATTAAACACTTTGAGGTGATTGTTCTTGGGCACAGCCTTAGGGAGGGTTATTACCATGACACAAATAGTTGTCATGGCAATGCATGGAGAAGAGGGAGACTCTTCCTTCCTCCTTTGCATTCTGCACTATTCTTATTAAAGGGAAGTCTGAGATCATTGGCAAAGCTGTCGTCTTCTTTTTTAAAATATAACACCAGATTTTACTGTTGGTTCTTCATGTTCTGGTTGAGATCACAGGAGTTACACGTTAGCTTTGGATTGCCTTTTCTTGTGTTTGGGTGGTTGTGTGGTGTGTTCTCTGGCTTCCCCTGAAGTCAAGCTCTTCTGTAGGAACCAAGTCGATCTCCCTGTATCTGTCAGCCAAAGTGAGAACAGGGTGTCACTGTGTGAGGACACCCTGTTTGAGCAGTGCAGGGAAATGGGGTAATGCTGTCTTACACCTGCCTGCTTTCCCTGTAATGCTTCACCTTCACACCCTGCAAGGTGATTAGTGAAAGCTGACACCAAAATAAAGATATCTGTGGAAAGTGATACAGTAAATTAGTCTCTCTGACTTCTTAATGGGTTTCGTTATTTAGCAAAATTAATATTGGTAGTATTGCCTTTCTGTTCTGATTAACTGCAAGTTGTAGCCCTGCAGTTCACTGGACTAACCTTGGTGAAACCCAGAGGTGAATGGGTCCCTGCACAAATGCTTAAATTACTGGTTTGGAGTCTTTTTTTTATAATTAAAATTTATTTCTGAAGATCCAGTTTCAGAAGTACATCGTAAGCGTCCCTTAATGGTTCCCTTTATGCAGCTTATCCACTTTCTGTTTCATGTCACAAAGTAATGACAGGGCTTCCTATACCTTTCCCTGCTTGGGTTTCATCAGAATATGAATTTACCAGTGCTAATGGACTATTACATAAATATGTTCAGCCCACAAGTGCACATGTGGTAGCAAAACATTTTTATTATTAAGTGTAAGTCAGACTCATAACTGTGCAAAATACTTGGTTGTGTCTTAGGAGAGTTATATAAGTTTGATCTTTTTGAAACTCTATAGTCCTTTGCTGCATATTTTAAAACATAAGGTTTTGTAACTTGTTTTTACAAAGAAAAGCTGTGTCAGGTCTGAAGTCACACTTGACAAGTTTTTCCTTCCAAGTTAAGCAGCCCCTAGTTTATTATTTAATAAAAGCATCAGCAAACTCAAATAGAATTTTATGTATTTATTTTAGGTATTTATTTCATGAGTTTCAGTTGTGAGCTTTTCTTAATATGGAATGATTCTTTCTCACAGTTGCTGCAGCCCAAGCCATAGCAGAAGAAAGAAGAAGCCAAAGTGGCATTAGCCCTCTTGCAGTCCAGACCTCAATAAAGACAGCAACTAAACCAGGTATGATTACTGGTCATTGCCTTTAATGAAGTGCTGGGTTCACAAGGAAGAGTTAGTAAGGAATGAAGAGAACATATTTTAAAAGAAATTTGGTGCTCTTTCCTCGGGAGGCATCAGAGCCTGGAGCACCTGGTAGATGGCAGATCCATTGAAGGTCTGGTTTTGATTACAGGTTTTTGCTCTTGACTGGATCAGGGGTCAGTTGAAGTCACCTGTCATGTCAACAGGGCATAACAGCAAAAATAATGGATTGTTTTATGCTCTGGGCAAGCTACCAGTTCACTTCTTGCTGAAATTCAAGTTTTTATACCTGAAAAGACCTAAAGAGTCTTGGTTCTGCTTAGCCTGCAAATGAGCTCCAAATTTGTCATGATGGGTGAACTATCTGTTCTCAGATTAAATTTTCCCAGATTCCTTAAATTCATGGGTTTTAATATGTACAAGAATGAGGATCAGAGTTGAACTTGGAATAAGGGTATGTTCTCACACATGTCTGACTACTGCTTAGGCTTTCTTCTGAGTGTACACATTGAGCCTTTAATATGATGTCTGCTTTGCTTTCTCCTGCACTATTAAAAACAATGGATTGGTGTGAGGGAATAGAAAGTGGGTGTTCAGCTTCCTATGAATTTTTCAGATGACATCCTTAATCTCTAATGTGCAGTGCTTTAGTGGTATGTGCATCTCCCAGGAAATTTCATGCTCCTTTTGATAGTAAAGACTTTTGACTTTTTATTTAAATTTGAATGCTCAAAATCGCTGACAACTGTGTGTCTTCAATTTTTGTTTTGACAGTCATAGATGGTTCCACTCTAAGAACAGAAGAAAGACAAAGACTGGCCAGGGAGCGTAGAGAAGAGCGGGAGAAGCAACATGGTATTTTCATGTTTCATTTAAAATACATTTTTTTAAAATGTTTGTGATAAAGGAATAACTTATTCCTTGTTCAGTCGCTTTTTTCCCAGCTTGCTGGAGACAAGAAACAAGGTCTGCTTTTGGTCTTGCATCAGTGACTATCTGTGAACCTCAGTGAAGAAGTATTTGATTTGAGAGGAAAACAATGCAGAGAGTTTGAGTGTCTTGAAGCTCTGTCATTTCTGACCTTCCATTTCTTTGTGACCACCAAGAAAATGTAGCCAATTTCATATTGAAAGCCTTAAAAAAAACACTTTTGAAAGTAAAACCTTTAGATTAGAACTGCTTCCTGTAGCCCTGAAGACTGAGGTTTGGGTAATGCTGATTCAGAGAAAACCAAAGAAGATTTAGTTAGTTGAATGGCTTGTTTGCCTTGAACACTGCTTCCCTTGTTTGCCAGCACACTGAAATGATTCCTGGATTGAAGTGTCAGCAGTATACACTTTATCTTAGCAGGGAATCTGAGACCTAGAGAACAGCAGAAAGCTCTTGCCCAGCTTTATGCCATGTGTGATGTGAATCAGTGCAGCCAGAGATGGAGGGGTCACAGTGTGCCCTGCAGTCCTGGCTCCTGGGCTCCCAGCTTGGGAGGAGTGGTGTCTCTGACCTGTGTATTTGTTTGTTAATGTAAAAGCAAAGACCCATAACAACAGGAATGATTGTGTTATCCTGACATGGGGAGAAGGTGGGACTAGGATGCATATAAACTTAGAAATATTTTGGGGGCCCAATGTGTAGATACTGCCTGTGCATTGTAGGTGTAATTATCTGGTCTCCTGGTTCATTTCATCTGTCTAGCCATGGAAAATACACTCTGCATTCACCCAGTAGTTTGGTGTCACAGGACTTGAAGCTTCCTGTTAAACTGCACACAGCTGTTCCTTGGTGGAGGCTGCAGAGAATAGTGAGAGAACTATTTTGAACTGAGATGCAGGAACTGTGGGGTTTTCCCATTTTGTCACTCAGTGCTTTAAATCTTTTCATTATATTTTGTTCTAAAAAGAAAAACGAAAAACTCAACATAGAAAATTCTGCCTCTTGATTCTCAACTTACTACTTTCTTACAAAGACTTCACTATTATGTTGACAATAAAAGTATATGCTTAACATAGGGAATGTGCCTATCCTGATATTCCTGTCTAGACATTAAGGTCTAGTGGCAGGCAAGGTTCTGATTCCACCCTAACCTGGGGACAGAATGTTATTGTGCAGTGTCATCCAGCTCTGCAAGCTCATCTTGTTGTATGTTTTAGCTTTAAGTAGTAATAATTCTGCCTGGGTAGCCTTTTGCCTGTAAGTCGTGTTGCAATATCAGTGAATGGTTAAATTTGATTTTAATTTTTTCCTTAAAAATTTACAGCTGCCAAAGAGACACAAATCCTTGAAAAGGAGAGAAAAGCAAAACTCCAGTATGAAAAACAGATGGAAGAAAGGCAGAGAAAGCTAAAAGAAATGAAGCAGAAAGAGGAACAACGGAGGGCAGCAGTAGAAGAAAAGAGGAAACAAAAAATAGAGGAGGAAAAGGTACTACACGTCAAATTCTATACTTTTAAAGAAACTCCTACATTATTTTCCTACATTATCATGCTCTGAAGTGGTGGAAAACAGAAAATTATGGAAATGATGAATGTATTAGACCATAAAAGTATTTTCCACATCTGTGCAGTAGGCTGTGTAGACATATGTCCTCCTTCCCCACAGAGCTTTAGCAATACCTGAGGCACTCGGTGCTTTGGGAGCTGTGGCTGCTGTTTGGCCACTGGTTATTTTTCACATGAGCAAAAACCCCACCCCATATTCCTAGATTTCTACATCCCTTCAGTGCACTTCATAGTCTGTAAATCAGTGTGGGTGGCAGGTCTCAAACTTTTCTTATTTCTGATTCTTGCTTCCTGGGAGCCTTGATGTGGCCTGAGAGTCTCACATTCTCTGAGTTCTTCTAAATTAGAACTCATTACTTTATGATGAGCAGTTGATGTTATCTGTGTAGTCACCATGTGCTGCTTTGAACTGTGTGGTGACTTGTCACTGGGCTCTGCCTTTGCTTTGGCTGCACACGAACCAGCAGGGCAGTGTCTCAGTTGTGGGGCTCATTGTAAATGAATAGAAGCTGAAACAGAAATAAATACATGAAGTTATTCCAGCCCTTTTGACAAGTAGCCCTTGTAGTGTGTATGAAATGTGGTGCAAATTCTGAAAGGGTTCATTTCCATAGTGTCAGCAGTAGAGGCATCAGACATCTGTGCTTTCATAAGCTGGTGGCNATTATTTTACTTTATGCAAAAAAGCATCCCTTCAAGACATGTTACCTTTACATTTATCACATTTATTCATGTAATAGGGTAGATATGTTTTAAGTGGTCACCAGGGTGAATAGTCATGGAAGACAAGGACTACTGATGAGTGTTTGTTTGGTGTTAAACTTGTCTTTTACTCAGTCCCTGGAGATGACCCTTCTACATAGCAAGTTATACATGAAGAATCTGACAGGTGGGAAAACAGTATTGATTTGACCTATAAACCTTGCCTTCAAGCAGAAAGTGAAAACAGATCTTGACTTTGGTACTCTGACAGGAGAAAATAATCACTTTTAAAGAAGCTAAGCTGTCTTAGGGCAATTTTGCCAGCAAGACACCATCTACAATTGTAAATTTAGTAGATAGGAGTGTATCAAAAATACATAGTCACCAACATTATTGTTTACTTATTCAGCCAAGTCTCATTTAGTTAATCATCTTTCTTAGATAGAGTAGAAGCAGCAGCACAGTAGCAAATATTGTGGAAAAAGAAGTG
>WEIV01022630.1:195859-291519 GCA_013390005.1 Calyptomena viridis | reverse complement strand
AAGGACTTGCTGTGGGTCATTGGTGAAGAGCCTGCAAGCCTGGCTGGCTGCTCCCTTGGAGTCCAGCTGTTGTTACATTGTTCTAGCAATCCATCTTTACCCTTTTTGACTGGCAGTATTCTACACTGTTGTTTGGTTTTCTGTAAGCAGCTCTTGGGTGTGATCAGATTGATATTCCATTTGTACTTCATGGAATAGTTTGCATTGCTGGAGAACAGAAATGCTTGGGTGGGCCCTGACTGCAGTCCAGGGCAGTATTATCTCTTTAAGCAAAACTTTTATTTTTTATTATTATATTTAATTTTTATTATTTTACTTTATGCAAAAAGCATCCCTTCAAGACANCATAGTCACCAACATTATTGTTTACTTATTCAGCCAAGTCTCATTTAGTTAATCATCTTTCTTAGATAGAGTAGAAGCAGCAGCACAGTAGCAAATATTGTGGAAAAAGAAGTGATTGCCTAAGAGTCTTGAGGACCACTAGCCATGGCTGGGATTGAGATCCCTGTCCTCTCACAGCTACTCAGTTATTCTGTACATCTGTGCAATTTACTGTACTGGTGTCTTGAACTCCTTTCTGTTGTTAATAAAGTGAAGCCTCTGTCTTTGACTTAAGAATTACTGCACTGCAGATGCCTCCATGGAAATACAATCTACAGATTACATAATGTCTGGGTACTTGGCACCTTAGGTAAACTCTAGTTCAGGTTTCTCTAACAGAGGGGGACCAAAGCTTTGTATTTCAAACAAAAACTTTTAGTTTTGTCAGTGAGCACAATCCTCCTCCTTTTCCTTCCAAGTTTATATTGTCTGCTTTTTCACTGCAGCTCTTAGTTTGTGTTGTGAAATGGTGTAGAAAGAAGGTGAAAGTCTTGTGTCCTCAAGAGGGAGAAATGACTGGATAATGAGTTCCCTTGGCATCCTACTGCAGTGTATCAGCAGTAAATACTGCTTCAAAAGATCACTTGGGATATAACTATTTCAGAAGAGAAAGCTGTTGTTGACACGTGTGGAAACCTGGCTGGCAAGAAACAGTCTTGCATGGTTACAATTCATCTTTATGCACAAGTGCTAAAGCTCCCCTGTTAGCAGTTACTAGTTCTGGACACAGCAGCAAAAGCTTCTCTCAGCCCCCTTTGTCCCATCAGCAGTGGTTACTGAGGTCTGCAGTTGATTGGTCTTTTTTTGCAGCTTTGCCTTTGTCTTGCCATTTCTGGTTTCATCATATATCTCTTAGTGTCAGTGTTTGTTAAGACTTGGGTCAGTGTTTGTATAGTTCTTTGAAAATACAAATGACCTTATACTTGCTATTTTATAATGTGATTTTATAGAATTTGTATCACCTTTTAGAAACAACATCAGGGATAAACAATTACTTTTGCTCAGTTTGGGATTCATCCCTATTTAGAAATAAGTAGTGCTGTTTACTGAATAGGAAATCTGGTGGCTATTTTAAGTAAAGAGTAGAATAGATTATCTGTGCTTTAGCTCAACCTAATCATGTTTGCAGTGTTTTGAAGCCATTAATTGCCCTCAACACTTTTTACATGGTAGTTTTTGTAACAAAAGCTTGTTAATGGGGTAGCATAGGTAAAACAGATTATAAATCATACTTGGGGGGGTATATTTTGTTTTCTGGTGTAGCTGTCCTTTATGGTTACAAGCTTCATAGAGATGTTGTTTGATAGGAGAGATATGAAGCAGTTATGCATCGTACCTTGGAACGGAATCAGCGGCTGGAGACGCGACAGAAGAGATGGTCATGGGGAGGATCTGTAACTCCAGATTCAGAAAGCAAGACAGGTAAGCAGCATTTTCTGGTAGGACTAAAATCACAGAATATTATGTGTGAACACTATTCATAAGGACCTGGGCATCTTTTCCTATCTTGGATCTTAAAGCAGGATCTACGGGTAGGTCATGGGGAAAGAATCATATCTGTACTTGCCCTGAAATGCTGCTCAGACTTAGAGCTATTTTTGACTTTGAGAAGAGCTCGAGAGAAGCTCTGTGGGAAACACAAGACCTGGCAACATTGCATTGCTACCCCCCAACCATCAGATAAGGGGAGTTGTGATGTAATGTTAAAGTAATTCAGAGCTAAGACTGGTGCTGAAGACAAAAACCCCCAGTTGTACTGTGATATCACATCTAAAATGCTTTAAACACACCCTTACAGTTACAGAATTCTGACTGATTATTTGAATGCCCAGTAGTGGGTAAGGAGATTCAGTGGGCAGTGCCCAAGCTTCTCACAGCATGGGTTCTATTCTAGATTAGGTGACGCATTCTAACACTCTTTAATTTGAGCTCAAGTAATTTCCTGTTTCACACAATTAACTGTTTCTGCTTGTAAACATTCTAAAATCAGAGCAGCAAGTCAGGATTGCAGTGGAAGGGATCCTTTCCTGTACTACTTAACTGGAAGACCCTGCCCATAAGTAATTTATAGGTATTCTCAACGAATAAAATAAATTTTAAAAAGCTTCAGTTTAGCCTATCTTCTGTATTGTTGGAATTGTACTGAGTGTTTTAGTACTGTCATCTTCTGTCAGCTTGAGTGTGTGTTTACAACATATTTGAAAGTACTTTGATACAAGTTATGGTTATGATATCCAGCATCCCCAGTTTTTGTTAACTTGCATTGTTTGCTATTTGACCTCATGACTTAGCTTACAAACCTTCTTCTTCTGCAGAACAACAGACCACAGATGAAGGTGGAACTGGTGGTATTGATTTCTAAAATGTTCTTTTTCTGTTTTATACTTACTACTAACCTTTTAAACTTGAGTTCTTTCTCTGAAACTAAGGAAAACCAGCCTCTTGTAGATCTTTTCCTGGATCTTGGCCAGCTGTGCAACAAATGTGATCCCTAAGTAGAAAGCAGCCCCCCTTGTTTTAACTATCCCTCCCAGCTAATTCAACTACAGCTTAAGTCATGCCATCCTGAGGGAATTTTCAGGGAAAGGAAATGTGCCTTTGGTTTTTAAAGGTGGCTGGATACAGTATGGGGAGGAGAAGAGACATTCTTAGTGGCAAGTATTTGAGTGTAAATTAGTTCAGTAGTCTAGGCTTTGGGGGTTTTTTTAAGGGCAATTTCAAACTCTTTCATTGCTACCTAATTTACAGAAAGTACATGGTAGGGCTTGGTTTGTTTTCTTTTTGCTTTGTTTTACCAGCAATTGAAGTAACATTTGCAAAATCAGACTCTATTTTGTGAAAAGGAATGAATCCTTTGTGCAGTTTGATACTTTTTCCATGAGGGGTTTTGCAAAATCAGATCTGTCCAATTATCTAAAGATAATTCTATACATTAAATGTGTTTTCATTTGATTTCTGGCACTTCTAGTGCAGACTGAGCCATTCATAGAAATGCCTTGAATCACTGATCTATTTGTCAAGGCTCTATGTTTAATAAGCACAATTATTTCTTGTAGCTGGTTTGAGATGATGATAACCCTCAGCTGAGACCCAGCTGAATCTGAATCCTGACAATCTGTGCGTGCCCACAGCATTACTAATGCAATGCAGCTGTTCTATAACACAAGTGAGACTTGAAAATGCAAGGGAAGTCTGGCTGAGTATGACTTAACTACTCTGGCTTATTCTGGCAGCACAGCAGAAGCATGTCTATTTTATTTAACTTCTCTCTTTCTTTACTCTGCATAACATGAATCCCTAATTTTCTCCAAAATTAGCCAGTTTGGCTGGGTTGGTTTACCTGTTTTACATGTGTTCTTGGATACATATATAAATCCAGTTACTGTATCCCACATTACCAAGTATCATTTCACCTTGAAACTGGGAAATCACATTTGCCTTCCATGTTTAAGAAAGCACTGGGGGGTTTTTCTACCTAATTTTAAATCTAAACTTTATAACAAACATGAAAAACCATTCTTTGTTCTCTCCTAATTGATGTCAGGAAATAAGCCTTGTCTGTCCTTCAGTGTTTAAGAAAGCACTGGGTTTTTTTTCTATCTAATTTTAAATCTAAACTTTATAACAAACATGAAAAACCATTCTTTGTTCTCTCCTAATTGATGTCAGGAAATAAGCCTTGTCTGTCCTTCAGTGTTTAAGAAAGCACTGGGTTTTTTTTCTATCTAATTTTAAATCTAAACTTTATAACAAACATGAAAAACCATTCTTTGTTCTCTCCTAATTGATGTCAGGAAATAAGCCTTGTCTGTCCTTCAGTGAAGGGTCTTCAGTGCTGCTGAAGCACATTAAAGAAATAGGTGCTTAAAGTGCAACTTATGCATCATAAGGTAACAAGAGGAGGAGCAGATAGTTCAGCTACAGAAGATCAATTTGGATAACTTGGCACCAATTTGGAAAAAAAAATTGCTATGGAGATAAACAGATAATGCAGTGTCTTAGTCAAACCCTTATGCTTCCACATGGTTTCAAATTTGTATTTGATTTTATGTTAATGTTTCAAGCATGCTGCTGTCATACAGCAGTATGTGGATAATGTGGAACTGTGACTGGTTTTACACTTCTCATAGTTGTTTTTGTTTCAGAGTAATTATTTTTAACTTTTTGAGAGTACATCACATAATTATTGTTAAAATCTATCCAAGCCATGTAGAATACTTAAGTCTACCTGGCTTTCTAAAAAATCCGTATTTGGTCCATTTCACCTTATATTTGCATAACTGCAGGAAAGACAACAATTACCTTTTTTTTACTCTGTAAAGTGACACCTTATGAGCTCTGCTACATTATGTCATTGAGGCTGAGCAGTGCACCTTCACTAACAGCATGTCTAGAGCAATATTATTTTTACATCATCAGTTTCTGTGGCAGATTTGAGATTAAAGTGCCATTTGTTGAGATGAGATCCATTGGGGGAACAGAGTTCAAATATTCTTTACATTATTTTAGGACAAAAGGCTTTCTTGTCCATTGTATTGCTGTGCAAAAAAAAGAAAATAGAATCAGACATTTTTTCCATGAACAGTAATATTTAGTAACATTAACTGGAAGAGCAGAATTTTTGGGTGATGCAGTGTGCTGTGGAAAGTGAATCCCATGTAATTTGAACTCTTCCCCAGCCATCACTCTGTAGGATGTACAGAGTGTGATTCATTGAGACCACAGCAAGGATCCTCCTGATGGCCTGAAATTTAAAAATTGATGAAAGGCCCAGAGTCAAATGTTACATTGATGACATTGCTGTCAGTGCTCACATGGAACAGGCAGGGTGTGTGTCTGCCAAGTGAAATGGCCAGGCTGTGTAATAAAGCATCCTTGATGACAGAGCCCTGGTAAATGGGGGTGGTTTAGTGGTGATGCTGAGCAGAACTGGATGTTCAGGTGCTTTGGGAGTGGAGATATGTGCTAATAGAATAGAAATGGGACTGCCAGAGCCTCTCCTTTCTAAATAAAGAGCTTCCTTGTCCTACTAGAAATTTGGAGGGAAGTGAGAAAAAGCTAATGTTATTTTATGTACCCTAATTTTATCCAGCCTCACATAGGCAGTGCTGCAGCACCCTCTCTCAGTGAAACCCTGTGAGAAGCCAGGAGTGAAAGCTGCTCAGTGTCATAGTGATTTTCCTAAGAGACCATGTTTCCCAGCTCCTTGCCCAGTTTCAAGCCTTCCTACATGGCAGCCATCTGCTTTCTTTGGCTTTGCTGCTGCACTTTCCCCCTTCCATTAGAAAAATACAGAAGTCTGGTATCCCATGGGCTTCTTCCATTTCAGACCCCTTGATGGAAGTTTTCTAACTTTCCCCAAAGAAAGATACTTGGAGGTTTTTTTCAAAAGATGTTTTGTAAATAGCTACATAACCAGTGTGTCTGACTTGAGAGTATCCTGTCTGTCTTCTAAAGCTTTTTCCTAGTGAAGCATCCAAAAGTTTAAAGTTTGCAGAATCTGTCCTGTGGAACAAAGATAGGGATAGGGACAAAGTGAGGCCACCTGAAAATACATTTGTAAATGTATGGATCAAAAAGATCTTAATTGATCTTAAGATCTTAAGCAATTAATGCAAACTCAATTTTTTTTGGAAAAAGAAAACTCAAATGTGTATATGAACACCCTTTACCACTTAGACCTTTTTTTTTCTGTCATGGCAACAATTGAAATAGTAGCTCATGCTCTCACCATTGCCCTCTGTTCCCCTGAAATATAGAGACTGCTTTGGTTTTTGCCTCGTCTGAACAGTTGTATTTAGCCAGTACTTTTTTCTTTTGAGTCTTCTAGTAAAAATACCATCCCTCGTCTCTTTATAAAACAGCACAGCCCACTCCAGAACTTGCATCTGTGCTGGAAAAGAATTGACTTTGCTCAGTGTAACTTTTCTTAAGGTTCAGGTTTTTGCCCTCTGGGTCTCAGTAGGTGATAGACTAAATCTCAGATTTTGTGCAAGTGCCAAAGTCCTAATTTGAGCCAACAGATACTTGTGTGAAGTGTGTGATGTTTGCAGGCCTTGGACTCTTGAGTTCAAGCAGGAGCCAGGATTTCCTTTTACGAGCAGACACTAGGGGGAAGCCTTCACCTTCCAAACACCCAAATACATCAATTGTATATTTCCTGATTCTCGTATACAAAGCCTCTTAAGTCTGTTTAGTTATCCCAGTTCTCAGGCTTCATTCATAAAATGCCCCTTCTTTTTCTTGTGGTTGTGTTGGGAAAGTATCCACTAAGGTCAGCTCTCCATTTCTTAGCTGGATTCTGTTTATTTCCCTTTCTCCCTCATATCCCATGGGGACTTTGCTCTTGTTCACTGTCACAAGAGCTTCCCACAGGGCTGTCCATAGCAGTCCTGTGTCCTGGCTCTGGCTGTAAGGGGCTGTTGTAGCATGCTGGCAAAGGGAAAAGATGCTGCCTCTGGTGTGAGTAGTGCTGCTTTGTCCTTTGGTACTTATGCACTAATGAGTTCAGATTAATCATCATTGCTGTCCAATATGCTGGTAAAATCAAGTATTTGTGTTGGATGTTTAGAATTTTGTGTGTTTGTTGTGCTGGTCTGCACTACTTGGTGTGCATTAATGTTTTCTGCTTAGTGAGTTTCTGTAGCAGCAGGTACATGCTTTTTCAAGACTTTTACACTCTGGAGTAGCATTCATCCTGAAAGTACATTATTTGAAATTAAAAAGCAGGTATTTATCTGGCTTGTAGTAAACTTGCGATTCTGCTATGCAAGATGTGATTTTTATGTGTATCTGTCTGCATATATACACATACTGAAAAACAAATAATGCCTCTTGTGGCATTTTCAGAAGAGTTGGAAAATTGATAGGAAACAGGAACTTAAAGAGTAGCTTTCAGAGAAAAGTTGGAAATTTCTAAAATACTTAGAGAAACCCTTGGTAAGAAATCAGAAATAGGAATGGTTTGTTAAGCCTTTCCTCAGGACTTGATTTTATCCCTCCAAAATAATTTAGTTTGGTTTATTAACTAGCAATTGAAAAACTGTTTTCACATACCTGTGTGAAAGGAATGAAGAAAGAAAGAATTGTTTTTCAGGTTTTATTGTTATTTTCTAAGTCTCACTAGTCCAGTAGCAACGCACAATCTAAGTAGCTTTTGTCTTTGCACGTTGGGAGCACAGGGTTTAAAAATCCCTTGTTTGCATACATGTGCATAAAATCTTGGCATGACTCCACTAAGCTCTGCCATTTCTGTGCATGTTCCAGCTGGTGCTAATGGTATCGAGCCTGTTCAAAGGAAAACAAAATCATTTCTGTTTCTCATTAAGCAGAAGTGGAAATAGCTTTCAGGATGTAATGCTTCCAGAGTGAGCTCTCGACGATGTGTGAAAGGCTCTCCCTCAGGTGTGAGGGTGAGTTCTAAAGTCGGCACTTCTCTCCACAGCCAGCAAACGCTCCACGTCCACAGCCAACCTCAAACAGGCAGAAGCTGCTGTGAACAAACGGTTGTCGTCGTCTGCAGCGCTTTTAAACTCCTCTGACAGAAGTAAGTGTGTGTGTGGTGCTGCTCAGCTGGGGCTGGGGAGGAGCCAGGAGGTGGAATGACATCCTCCCTCCTCCCGTGCTGTGTGACTCCCTTCATATTCTGATCTCAAATGCATTTCATGCGATTTGTTAATCCAGCTTGACTGTTGAGGGCTTTGACCCAGGTGATGTGATCTCTGTTAGAGGAGAAGAGTAACGGTAAAAATTGCTAATTTTTTTATTTTTTTTTATTTTGTAACTGTGTTACTAAAGTCAAATCTTGGTGAGTGATTGATTCACAAATCATTTCCCATCACCTCTACAGGTTTGCATGCCTTAATTCACGCTCTAAATTCAGCAAATATAAGTAGTACAAAAATAAAGTTGGCCTTGTTTTGTTAGACTGCTTCAGTCATTTGATTGCCTGTGGAAAGGAAAAAATCAACTTAGTTTTGATACAGTTCTATTGCGCCTGTAGTCTGTAGACACACTTTCTTTTTAGTATTAGAATTCTGCTTTAACCAAATAGAGAAGCATGCATGAAAAACCCTGTCACCTGTGGGAGTTCCTTTTGAGTGGGAGGAGATGATGTTGCTTTGACCTGGAGTTCTATCATGATTGTAGCCATAGTGTGCAGCTCTGACACAGCTTCCTAGCCCAATAATTTAGTGTAATCTTGATACTGATACTCAAATTGTGTATTTATTAAACTATTATTGCACACCACTGCTTGCAAGCATTTTGGGTTACTTTCTGTGCCAATGACTACCAGGCCATTTCTATTTTCTTAATTTTTTTTAAGTGTTTCTGAAAGTGTTTGTACTCTAGAGATGGATCATCTACCCATTTCTGTGACCTCCAGTCTCACTTTTAATTGCAGCTTTGGGGTGGATGAAGCTCTTGACTGCAGCGTGTCATGTTTAAAATGTGCATCACACAACCAGTCTTAACAGGGATGTAGTGAATGAGAGAGTTCTCTGGTTTTCCATCCTGGTAAATCTGTGCATGTGAGTCTCCTCTATGCCATGATTTACAGAATGTGTTGGGGTGGGACAGAAGGCAATCAGCCTGCTCAAAATAAATTATGAAACACAAGGAATGTCCTAATCTACTTGTTAAGATAAATAAAAATCATTTGTATGAGCACATATCAGCTTGTTTAAGCCTGAGATTTCCTTATAGGGAATCTTCCCAGAGTTTCATAAGAGCCTGCCTGTATTCCAGATGTGGGGGAATTTTTACAAAATGATGAAAAACATGAATAAACTAAAAGCTGTTTAATACAACAACAGATTGAACTGCACAGTGTTCTGCCAGTCTGCAACCTTAGATCAAACGAGCTGTGCTGGAAGAATCCCTGACACAGACACGGCTAAAGGTGCATTTTCTGGTTCATGCTGGAAGGTGATGCAGCAGAAAAACTTGTGCTCATACTGTGTATGCCTGGTAGGGAAATCAGTGACTATATCTGTACTGGCAGGGGCTCTGAGTCACTGGAGGCTGCTTGTGATTTTAAATTGTATTTATATATGATGTGTCTGGAGGGTTCAATTCTGAGTATGAGTCAGAAGCAGGTCTGTAAAGTACAAATTAGGCTACTAACAAAGGAAGTCACTAATTATCAACTAATTGGGATTGCTTTCAAACTTACTGTCATACCTTGAAGTCCTTTGTGAATCCTCGGACACTTTGGAGGAAAAATTCTTCAGTGATTTGAAATACAAGAAATTTAGACAGGACTCCAAGTGATCTGTGTGGTCAGGATGTAGAGTTTGCCTTGGAGCAATCCTGTGCTCTTGATCACTCAGGGAGAAATGGCTATTTGCTAAAAAGATGGGTAAATTCAGAGGACAGAAAATAGAGTTGCAGAATTAACCAGATTGCTTCTGTCACGTGTGTGTGCCTGGGAAGGTGGAGGAGAAGAATGTGGAAATGAGAGGAAGATGCTTGTCCCTGGATCAGTGGAGTATTTCATCAGCTGTGTTCTGTATTAATTCTGAGCTCACTCATACAGAGTGTCAGCAATGGACTTTTAAAATTCTTATTTATTTCTTAAGGTGTACAAGGATGACCTCAGTAGGTCAAACAAGAATCTGTTGTGACTGACATCCTGCTGCTGTGATCAGTAACGTGCAGAGATATAAGAAATAATGCTTTATATTAGAAGTGATTCTTCCCTGATCCAGTTTTGCTGCTTCTGAAGAATTCTGTATTATAAAGTGACTTAATCATTCTCTGTTTTAGAGAAGTGGGGCAGGTGTTGGAGGGGACCTCTGAGCTTTCCTACATAATTAATCCATGCACTTTCACTTCCAGGTACCACAAAGAGAAGTGCCTCATTAAACAGACTGAATAACAAAGTTCCTCTACATTCCCAGCAGTCAGCACTCAAAGGTTTGCAGGTGGAACAGAAAGGTGCTAGAAACCAGTTTGTTTTGAGAATTGGGAGGCAGTAAATGGGGTGTTTGAAGCTGACTTTAAATCAAGTTCCAGTTGCATTATAAATGTTTTCACTGAGGCATTCATGTAGTCTGTATGCACTGTGACATAAATATTGTTATGGACATTGCAGTGCCAGAGATTGGGTAACTGTCTCTGTATGAAAAGTGGAAGGGTGGGGGGAGAGTACACAAATGGCAGCCAAACCATTTAGCTCATGAGAAAATAGTGCTTCATAATGATGGATTGGTGGTTTTAGCTGATTGGCAGAAGCAAAGCATGGGATGGCAATTTAGGAAATCACATCTATAAATACCTTGTTAAAAATAATCTTCCTTACGCTTGGTCTCTAGGAGGAACAGAAAAGAAGAGGAGCACATCTTTGAGTAGGATGAGTAGTAAACCCCAGTCCTCTGCAGAACTAGAAAAAGTGAAAAAGGAAGAAAAACCAGGTGGTTGTTTCATAAAAATGAATATTTTTAAGACCATTCATAGTAAAGTTTGACAGGTTTACTTTCAGTAGTTTCTTAGGTTATCAGATTTTGAGAACTTTTTAATGGCTTTTTAGTTACCCGGTATTAAAGATAAAATTTTAAAGGTAAAGGTTAAATTTTTCTCATTGGACAAAAAGGAAATCCTCTAAGGAGGCCTTTGTCTTTGTTAAATGGCACTGCAAGCAGATGACATGTCTCTCCACTTAAGAGAGCGATATATTTGAAAGCTGGTAGGTTTAAGTGTAAGAAATGGTAAAAGTGTTCACTTCTTAGTTAAATCTTACCTTTGCTTTTTAATGCTCTCTTTCATTACTCAGTTTAAAAGCAACTTCTCTGTTCCTGCTGCTGGCCTAAACCTTGTGCATGCAAGGAAGAAACCTGTTCCCACTTCATCTCTTTTGGTCTGTGGTTTTGGTCTGTCCCCACTAGGTTACAAATAACCTCTTGCCAAGGAACTCTTCCTAAAGCTGAAGACTAGCACTTTCTTTAACATGTTATTCCCTTTGAGTTAACAATTCTGAAACTTTCCTTTTTAGCAGCTGTTGCCAGCAATGGAAATTACACTGTCAGAATCTTTCCTGTCTGGGAGAATGATGGGTGCTGTCCATGTGAATTTGTGTGTGCAGACGATGCCTGACGATAACCACTCGCTTTGACTTGCAAGTCTTCTGTTTATTGTGTCAGAACAACCTTTCCTGCAATCCAGGGAATGTGGCTCTGAAGAGCTCAGTCAAAAACTTCTCATACTTTGACTGAATTCAGCATTCACCTCTGTTGTACATGTGCCAGTCCCTGCACATTAAAATGACTAGCGTTAAGTAAGCCAAGAACCAGACGTGCAACACGAGAGATTGCAGTGCTTAACCCTTCCATGCTTTTGGTTTGGGTTTCCCTCTCCATGACTTTAGTATTGTTCTTCCCAAACTGTTACGATTTCCCACAATGCTCAGTCTTCCTTTGCTTTGTACTGCTTGTCTTTTTCATTGTATGATTTCATGTTGGATCCTTTTTGATTTGTTCCTGTCATTTAGCTCGTCGCTCCCAGCTCAGTCCTCTGGACAGTAGCGTAATCAGTCGCCTCCTCGCCCCCACACAGGCCTCCTTAGCTAGGAGTAAAAGTGCTGCTACCCTCTCGGCTGATGGACAAGATCCCTCAGGTAACAGGAGGGCAGCAAAGCCTCAAAGTTTTATGCAGTTGCTCTTCAAGCAAGGATTTAGATGGTAGTTGCTAACTGTGCTACACTTGAGTGTGAATCAGACAGCTAATACATGGTTATGTGTGATATTACTTACCCAGCATTTCCTGTGGTCAGTAGTAAACAATTCCTATGCTATGTTGCATGTTTACTTTACAAAACCATAGGATAATACTGGCTTTTAAACTCCAGTGCCAGTTTACTTGCTCTGCAGAGACCCAGCTGGTGTTTGTTCTGGGTTTTTTGTGTGTGGTGATTTTTTTTTTAACTGACAGAGATCTGCATTTGTACTCTGAAATGAATCTGAGACATACTGGTCAGAACAGTGCTAGGAAATGACAGGCAAAAACCCCAAACCTCTAATTTCAAAGTGCAAAACCTAAAATTCTTTAAGGGGGGAAACTCATGTAGAAACATGACAATGGGGTTAAAATAAGTACAGGGAGCCCTGAACTGGCTTTATTCAGGCTGATTGTAAAAGTTGAGGCATCCTAGAAGGAGATGAGAGAAACCCTGGCTGACTCAAGCAATTGTATATTGGTCCAGACTGAGCTGGTAAGCCCACTCTGAGGCTCAGTACTAGCACAGGAATCTGCATCATGGACAAGCCATGGCTGCATCCCATGTGTCTTGAATTTGTTATTGGTTATAATAATGCCCCAGTAAATGCATCTCTGGAACCAATGTGGAGTCCTTTTCTCCTCTTTTACCTCACAATTTGTGTTCACAGTTTTGCTTGTTTCCTCTTAAGTATCCCATCTTTATTTTTTATCTTATACCACTTCACCTGGTCCTTGTTGGTAATGGTGACATTTCTACACTGCTGCCCTTGTGCCATAATTAGTTCCTACTTTTCTGGTTCGTAGTCAATGGTCATATTTTTGCACACCTATGTATGTGCTGCTTTTGTTTTACCATGAATATTTCAGTTCATGTCATGTGGGGAAATACCATCTTTTTTGCTGTTAGCATGTGACTTACTGTTGCTGAATTAAAGATAGATTTTTATAAGTTTACTTAGACGTACTTTCTTCATTTAAGTGGAAAAGTACCTGTGCACAAGCAGAATGCAGGTCTCCTTGCACAAATGCTGCAAATATAAAAATAAAATGTCTTTTCCATGAAGTTACAAAATTAAGCGCTGACATCTGTCACAATTCACTTGGATTACAGAAAATACAATATCTAGTTTCAGAAGTAGATTTTTGCATCTATGTGTGCTTTTCTATCTATGACGATGTTAGTGGAAAAAGTAATAAGATAAAATTTCTTTCAGTATCTTATGTGTGAATAGATTGACACTTCAGGTAGAAAAGATACTTTAGTTTAACAGGTGACCTTTTTTGTCTTGATAGATTTCTTTTATACCACCTCTTTTGATTTGTTAATGTGAACAAAGGGCACACATAGTAATAAAGGGGTTAGAGAGGGAAAGACTAAAATAATATTGTACAATGCATATTTCACAAGAAAAGTTTGTATAGTAATGTATTGAGAGTCCTAATGTAATGCTGCTTTAGAAATACTCTTTGAAAAGAAAGAATATCTCCTCTTTTGAGTATGGAGGAAACATGCTTAAAATCTGAACCTGTCAGGAAGAACTTGTCAAGAAAGATGCTAAGCCATTAAAACTGAAGTATCCGTGATCAGATGCAGCTTGGCTAAAATTCAAGTACTGCAAACTTGAATTTGTCAATGAGTCAATTTTTGGAAAAGCATTTTATTTTTATCTACTCCAGACTGCTGCTTTCACAATGGTTTTATTCTTGGTGCTGTTGCTTCCAAAGTACTAATTGTGTGGTGGTGGTGTCTGTGTCCATGACCCATTGCAATGTGCACTGCCTGCAGTGTTTCCCTGTATGGTTTCTAACACACACAATCTTTCTTTCTCTTTTTCTCCTTCTTTCTTTTCTCCTGTTCTTATGCTGTGCACTTGGTTCTCGTTTTGTCTTGTCAAATTCCTAACTTTTATAGAATCTCACCTCTGTCCTCGTTCAGCTTCAGCCAGTTCCATCAGTTCCCCAGTCCCAGCTCCTAAAGTGCCCGTGCGCAGTCGTAGCATCGACAGATTGAAGTCCTCTGTATCTTCATCTGATGCAAGTTCACCTGATTCAACCCAGGTTTGTTGAAAACCCACAGGAATTAGGTTTCTGTTGATTGGTGGGGTTGGAACAGCTCAGGATGGGATCCTGTTTCAGCAGTTTGCTGTTGCTTTCAATAAGCATTATTGAAATGTGAAATAGCATTTGCTTTAAAAAAACACAGTATTAAAATCAAATTGGAATTTTATGGTACTTGATCTCTCTTGTGCCTTAAAGGCATGTTTGCTGTTTATGGTTCCCAAAATTGAATGGATGTAAAACTTAAACACAGGCCAGATCCGTGTTTTAGAACGTAAAGGAAATTTGAAGTACATCTTGTTGAGAAGTTGTATGTTTGTTGGAATAGCAGCTCCTCTGTCTGTAATGTATCCTAGAGAGTCAGTATTTTGTTTTTATGTATCTTCTAGAAATCAGAGACAGAAAAGCCATCCCCAGGCCCTGGTTTAAGGCGCCCTCCCTCCCCTTCAGTGTCTGCCCATAGAAGATCCCCCTCTCCTGCTAATTTGGTGAAACGTCCTCCGTCACCTTCTGCAGTTCGGTATGTGTCCAGCTTAAATACCTTCTTCTATTCAGAACAAAATGAAGGATGCTTCCTGTCTCAGGAGAGCTGTGCTGGTAGAGTTTGGATGACCTACACTGTGCCTTGTTTGTACAGAAAAGGACTTCATTTTGGGTCCAATTTCTCTTTCCCACGATAGAGATGCAGCTCTTACTTCAACCTTTGTCTCTGTTTTGCAAACAAAATACACCCTGGTTTTCTGTACAGTCTGTGCACCAAAACCAAGAGGAAGCCTGCAAGCTTTTGAATAAGCTGATCTGCCTATATTAGTGTAGGAAGTTTCTTGGATTGGAATCACAGGGTTCATCCTTGATGTGGAGTAACTAGAGGTCTGGGCTAGCAGTCCTGTTTTGATGTTAGCCCATAAGTGGCAAGTCCAGGTGCCCAGGGTGTTTTGAAATCCTGTATTTAAGATATATCAGGAAGGCACCCATAGTTTGTGGGTGGATTTGTTTTTTAAAGTGAGGTATGTAATGTAAACTAAACAGAGGACACTGCTGTCCTCAGATGCGTGTGTGAGGTTTTCAGTGTTAGCCCTGAAAAACATTCTTGATTTCCACAGACAGAAGACTCGCCCACCTTCACCCAGCATGTCAAAACAAAGACCACCATCTCCTACTCCAGTCTCTAAACCAGCACCCATCCAACGTCCACCTCTCACGCCAGGTGTTATAAACATTACCAAAAAGAAAACTGAAACAGAGAGCAAACCAAAGGATAAGAGCACAGAAGGAACAGGACAAGAGCAAGGTGCTTCCCCGGACAGGGATGTGGGAGCAGCTAACACAAAGACCAAAGAAGGTGGGTGTTTCTCAGTGTCTCACTCGTTTGAGGCCTCTGCAGTGTGTGCTGAGACTGGTGAAACAAATGGTTTGTGAGGCAGAGCACTGGAGGGTAGGATGCCCTAAGACAGAAGCTCTTTGTTGCTGATTATACAATAATTTTACATGGTATGACTTTGAGGTGTGGATTTTAGTGCAATAATTGGTTTGTTGGACTTGGAGATTTAAGTCAGGAGCTTTCAGTATTACTGCTTGTAATGTAATTTTAAGAAAAGCAGAAATCCTGCTTGCCTTTTGGCTTCAGCTGCACTAGCTGAGGGATCTACTGGCTTAGGTTTATAAAATCAGTAGTTAAACTACACAAAGGTCTTTCAGTCCAGTTGGTAGTTCTTAAAATGCTCCTGTAGAGTCATGCTTGGAGGAAGAAGTCAGCTCCTGGTGCATCACAGGTTGGGAGACAGTTTTCAGAATGCTTGGAAGGCTGCTTTGGTCTCAGTTCCAGTGAATGTATAACCTCAGGACAAGTGATCAGCTCACAGGTCACACTGAGAAATTATCCTGGTAGATTAAGGAGAGCCATATACCAGATAAGCAGTTAGTGTCCTCATCTTTGCTGTGCCAAGTGAGCACAGCCTCTGTCCTTCTTACTGGAAAAAACACCAGCTGCCATCTCCAGAACAGAATCTGGGAAAGCCACCTCATAAGGTCTGGCAGGCAATTCTCTGTGGAGAAGGACTTAGGGGACACTTGACAGGAAAAGGAGGGATCTCTGGAATTTAAGTCACAGCCAGTGGCAGTACTGGGGGTGAATCCTTCAGACACCAGGTAAGTGGGAACATGTGCTTGCTGCACGTTACTGCATGTGTGGTTCCTGTGTGCATTCCTCAGCTGCTGCAGTTCTCTGCCATTGCTGAGGCTCTTCCTGACACTGCCCAGTGGTGGATGTGCAGTAGTGTCAGTCAGCTGTGGAACTCATGATACAGATCTGAGCATGTGTTCCTGTATGAGGAAGCCTGGATGTCAGTCGGAGGTGGATGTTCTTATGAAATTGCACATCTGTCTTTGGTGTCACGTCCTTTGTCTTTCCAGTCAGAATGTCCATCCCTTGATGTGCTGCATTGCTGTGATAAATGTCTTGCATGCCTCAGAGGGGCATAATGACTTGTGAGCAGTGTCATCAGTTGGTTGAAACCTCCGTAACAATATGTCCTGGTCCTGTGTCTTCCAGTTACTCTGGAACAAGAACACCCATCCTTGTTTCTTGGATGCCCCACCTGTCTCTACACTGACTTCTGAAACTGTATTAACCCAGTTTATCTGTTTCCATTTTAGTTTATTTCTAATCTCCAAGCTCTAGTCATCTTTGTAGTGACTTATACTGGGGCTGGGCGAAGTTCTTTTCCTTTGGCACGTAGAAGATAAGGAAGTAGTGGACATGTTCTTTAGCATAGAGATGATTTCATTTATCTCTTTGAATGTTTTGGTACACTGCAATATTGCTAAGTGAGGCAAAATCTTTTTTTCTTAAAAAGAAAAAATTACTTTCAATTTTCAAGGCAATTTCATTTTACACATCTGTGTTGGAAGTTCACCCTGTAGGTTGGTGCAATTCCATATCCCAGACAGCTTCTGAAGTCAGAGCCCACCAGTGAATGGCATGTGGCAAATCAGTCTCTAGGTCTTGCAGGTTCAGCCTTATTTCAGCTTTGTGCACTTGTATCTTCATCCCATCTCTTCTCCTTCAAACTGAACTTGTTTGCCTGTTGCTGACAGCAATCAAGTTTTTGTGTTGTTTTTTTGTGTCTTCCTATTAAATACACTATTCCACAGTAAAACACTTTTTATTTTTCAGTGCCTTGGAGCAGTTGTCATTTCTGGCAGCAGCCTTTCACAGCTTCTCTGAGAATTAAAAGGCTTGTTCAACTTAAAGCATAAGAAGTGCTCCTTCATGAGCTCTCACCTTATGCATGATGATAGGTAATAAACTATCATGGAGCCTCACTTTTTGTATCTAAGTATTGAAGGCTTTGGACTGTGATCCCTAGATTGTGAATAAATTACTTACCTTGAAATGTGTTGGAATCCTCCCTCCATCCAACTAATACTACACTTTGCAAGTGTTCTGAGATGTTTCTCTTGCCTGTTTCCCTCTTTCCCCTTCCATCATAAAAAGGTCCTCTTTGAAAAAGACAGTTCTTTTCAGGAATGACTGGGAGTACAAGGAAAAGGAAGCTGAGTGTGAAACACTGGAATAATCTTCTTAAGGCCTATTGTAAATCATGTTGTCTCATGTCCTGGCCTGTGGAAACAGACTGTATAAGGGGTGCATGGAGATGAAACAGTATTGAAGTAACCATATGGAAAGCATAAGTAAAGCTTCAGAAATGAAAATGTAGTGGGAAGGCTCCCCATAGACTTGAGGTCTCCAACCCTTTCTTTTGGTTTTTTCCCCCTGTTCTTCCCATATCCACAGTGTTCTGAACTTTTGCAACTAATTTTCTTCTATCAATACCAGATACTCATCATGCTCGAGCTGTCATTATCGTGTTGTAACCCTAAAACCTAAAAGTCTAAAACCTTTAGGTTTCTTGCTGAGCATTGGGTTGGCTTATTTAGGTTCAGTTTTGAGGAGGGAAAATGAGTTAAATGTGACATTAAGTATCAGCTAGATTCAATACAGTGGAGAGATTCCAGAGGTGTTAAAACAGAACTGATGCATTCATTGCTTGCTGTGCAAGTGCACAACAAAAAATGGTCTCTGCTGTAAAAAGTGGCTAATCTGAACTGGCAAGACACTGATTTAGCAGAGGAAAAGAGACACATTTTGATTACTTCATGGTCATATACTAGCAGCACTAAATGAAACCTCCCTCCTTTTCTGTAAGTAGAAAGTAAGTTACAGAGTATAGGAAGAAAATGGCCTGTATGTCTTGAATAGGCAAATCCAATTGTTTTTGTAACTGCAGAGGAGTGGTCTTTCTTGCTTAGGAGGAGGAAGACCCTTTTGAACATGTTAAAGTTTGTCTTGGATGATTTTTGTACCCACATGACTGCAATTTCTTCCCAAATCAGAAGCAATGTGTATTCAGTGAAAGTGGGTTTTTTTCAGCATTGAATAAATCTAAATATTAGCAAACTCTTTTGCCTGCACTCCATCAGTACTGAAATGCTTTTCCTAGGACTGCAAGAACCAATTTTTATGCACAAAGCACAGCCATGATTCAGCTGCTGAGGGTTTGCTCTGTGTAATTATGCCCTGCAGTTGCAGGTAGTGATTACGTGTCCATGGGGCTTAAGCAGCTTTTCAGGTATTAAAGTTCCTAATGAAGACATTTTGTTTTGAGTGATTTGTCTTTAGGTCAGAAGCAAAATAGCTGCTCAAACCCTGATGTCGTTGTTAATTAAAATTACCTTGACTTGAAGGCTTATGCAAAGCAAACGTATATGTGCTGTTTTGTAAAATATTAAAAAGAAGAAAGGCAGGTCCTCACCAACATGATGATCTACTGCTCTACTGGCATGAGAGCTAATTCTCTGAATATTCAGATGATGAGGTCTTAAATCACATTCAAACAGAAATATTTCTAGACAGTAGGAATAACTGTTAAGAATCAGAGTTCTTTCAATGTGACATTGAGAGCAGCTGGATGGCAAGGTGGCTCTAGGTGGTTTTCCTCATGTTAGTTTATAACAGTGTCTCTGTTGTTCAGACACCATTACACCAGGCAGGACATGAAGAAACATAAACTGCAGGACTGTACAAGTCTTTACTAGCCTCCTGGTTGAAGCTGTTTTGATCTCCATGTAAATTGGAAATTGATTTGTTGCTGATGCATAGAAATACAGAATTACTGTATTATGTACATACTGTAGTATGTGCCTTCAGGGCCAGATAAAATGGTGATTATGTGCACCCTAAGGTACTCTATGAAGGCATGAATGTTAATGTTATGAAACGAGAAAAAAAATATTTCCTCTTTAGAGTCACATGTGTTCAGTTTTATTAGAAGGAAGTGTATTTCCTAAAGCAGTATTTTTTTTCAGGTTTTTTTTCAGTGTTCAAGTGTTAGAATATAAACATGTCTTCTCAGAAACACTATTCTAAGTGCTTTGATAATTGGTATCTTTGAGTGTATCATCTGGAATATGGCTGGATCACTGTTGAAATGAGTTGTTATTATTCCAGTGTCAGTGAGATACTGTGGCTCTGCATCTCTTCAGAGCTCCCCTTTGGCTCTTGCAGGGCCCTAGCACTGATCAAAAAGATAGTGAATCAGTTGGCCATAAGAAAGATCTCACCTCACAGCAATTATGTCTTTCTTAATTTTAAGTTACTGAAGCTTTTTAACAGCAGTTTCCTTCAACCTTTGCAGAATCAGGTAGCAAAACAGTAGCAGGGACCACCACAGCTGAAGAAGCTGCTAAAATCTTGGCAGAGAAGCGACGTCTGGCACGGGAGCAAAGAGAGCGGGAAGACCAGGAAAGAATTCAGAGACAGGAAGAAGAAAGGTAACAGCTGAGGAGAAGGAATGGATGTTTTCAGTGTTGGGGTGTGGTTGAAATGCACACTACAGCTGTATATGTTTGCTAAGTCTTAATTTAAGTTCCTGCAAATGTTAATGCAGTTCCTGAAGCAGGGAGGCACTAGCACCATTTGGGTTGGGGTGTGTAACACCAGTTTATATGTCAGTGCATGCATAATGCATAGGCCCTGTGAAATCACTGTTTCTTTGTCCTTCCAGTCACCAGCAGGGCTTTTAATTCAAAACTAGAATGTGCTGCTTACATCACTTATATTTTGTTTGTTTGTATTTGGTTTGAAACAGTCAAACCTCTCTGTATTAAATTTCGCTTTGATGAACTCAAGTAGTAGTTTGATGGTACATTAAATCTTGTGTTAGCAATCCGAAATCTGGATCAGTACTGTTGCAGGCAAGTAATTCAGAGTACTAAATCAGCATGCATTTGGTCCACTGCATAGAAGTTGTTAAAAATAAATTGCTAAGTTAGTGCTGACTTGCTTTATTCCAGATCAGGGGCCACCTATTTGTGCTTCTGTGAACATGATGGAACATCAGATTTTGTCTGTATTCTGGTTGTGGATAAAAAGCTGCCAGAAACTTGCATATAATCTGGTTTAGGTGTTCTAAAAGAAATGTGTATCAGATCTGCTGTAGTCTGCATGATCTGGCAATGTACATCTCAGTGGACCTCTGGAATTCAGGCTATAGAAGAAAGTATCTTTTAGAAAATCCCACTAAATTTATGTTTGAAAGTGATTAAAAGCTTCGTTTATGTCATGGTTGCAGATGGTATTTATTAAATAATCATTGCTTAACCCAGTTCTCAGTCTCACATTCTGTTATTGGAGCAACCTGCCTTAGCCTCGACTTACTTAGCAAAGAACATGTACACAGAGTGTATCATCTGGAATATGCTGATTTTTCCTTTGACTAGTCTGGATGGTGGATTTGTAAATCCACACCAGAAAGTGTCTTTATGGAGTTATTTTGTGGTTGGATTATTTAGAACTTTCTTGCTTTCCTACTCTGTTTCATGTGCATGCACACTTCTAAAGAAAAAAAATACCCAGTTGGTATTCTGTATCTTGGAAACTCTAGAATCAGAGAGGAAGAGATGGCCAAGAGAGCAACTGAGGAAAAAGCACGACAGGAGGAGGAGCTCCGGAAGCAGGAGGAAGAAAAGAGAGTGGCTCATGAAGAGCAGCAGAGACAGGCTGAAGAGGAGAGGATCCGCCGAGAACAGGAAGAGCAGGAAAAACTCGCAGAGCTTCAGCACCAGGTCTGTAGGCTCTCGTTGTGTTCCCTGTACAAGCTGCTGCCCTGGTTTTCAGAGGGTTGTCTGATTTTTTTTTCACAGAACGGTTCTGACACATCTCTGTCAGGAATGATGTAAAGCAGAGTTCATCCTGTCTGAGATGGATTTGAGAATGTGTGCGGGTCCTTTCCTTACCCTGGTCTATGTGATTTTTTTATTTTTTTTCACCAGCATTTGGTAAATTCAATTGTGGGCAGAAGCAGCTATTTTGGAATTCTTTTAGCCACCAGGGAGGCTATTTTGCATATGTAAAATATTTGTACTGAGCCCACTTTACCAGCTTACTGCTATGAGTTACAAGGAGGTGGTCTGTCTGGAAAGTCATCTGGCTTGTGCTGATTTCTTTAAAAGAAAGATTGGTAGCACTTCCCAGTCTGCTTCTCCTGTTGATGAATAGTCTTTCATAGCATGTATCCCTGTACCCTTACAAAGGTGTCCTTTGAACTGAGGGGAGCTGTTCAGCAGAAAGTAGACCCTACTTAAATAATTCTGAAAACTAAAGCAGTTCTACAGTGAAATTCTTCGTGTTTAATTAGCTGTATTTTATGGATAGCATTGCCATGTGTCCGAACATTTCTTTAAAAGCTTGCTTAAGTTTACGACAATTATTCAGAGTGTTAACTATGTTTCTATCTTCTTTCCAGTCATACTGGAAAAGATTTTACAGTATTTTAAAGTGTAGAAAGAACAGAAGATGTTCTGCACCAAGTGTCTTGGTAGCAGTACCTGACTGCCAAGATTTTTAAGTTAACCTTGACACATTTAGAATTTAATTGCTGTCTTATTACTTTATAAATTATCCTTCTTAGACGAGTGTTCATCCTGAAGTATAGTTTGAACCTTGAGTAGCTCAACAACAGCTACAGTGTGTGGTCATATTAAATAGTGATTGTCTGATGTTCCTGTCTGTGTTGAAGCAGAATCTCTGTAACAGTTCTTCTTTTGACTCTTGTGAATGAGTTGTGCACTGGGTGCTCTCTTCGTTTTCAGAGAGAAGAAGCTGAAGCAAAAGCTCAAGAAGAGGCTGAAAGACAGCGACTGGAAAGAGAAAGAATTATGCAGCAAAATATGCAGGAAAGGCTTGAAAGAAAAAAGGTAGATTGTTGAATTCACAGCCTAAGAGAGTGGTTGGGGTGTTAAAGTGAACAGGCAGACAGTCTCAGATGCATTTAACTAGAAGTAGTATGTTTTTTTATAAAACACAAACTCTGTCTTCTGACCTTTAAAAACAGTGACTAAAGTATTAAATTATTGAAATATGAAAATATATAGTGATTGATGAAAATTTAAACCAGAATGCTGAAATGTAAAGCTCTTTAAATATTTTCCCTGTTTCACAGAGAATTGAAGAAATAATGAAAAGAACACGAAAATCGGATCAAAACGAATCCAAGGTACTTTTTTGTTTGGATCTGTATAATGACAGATTATTCTTCCTGGAGAAGACTTTGCCTTGTATCCTGTCTTTCTCTGTTACCCTTACATAACCTCTACATGACCTGCAGAGTTGTGGTGCACCAGAATAATTTCGAGTAGCTTCCAATTGCACACATTCTTCTGCTTTGCTTCTTCTGGCAAAAACTCTTTGATGCATTTTTGTTCAAGGCCTATAGAAACAATGTGATCTGTTGTTATCACTTTCAGATTGGTATGAAAAAAACAAACACTGCTTAGTAGAGGATTCTTTTTTTTAACTGTATGCATTCTGCCAGCACTGTTTCTCCCCAGAAAACTTACATTCTTGGCATCATCAGTTTGCTTAAAGCAAATCTTGGATGCCCCTTGGATTGCTACAGTAAGCTGGATGTGTTTTTGTTAAGGCCTATTATGCATATGAAGGAAGAGTTGTTCTCTGAACATTCAAAGATCCAAGTCTTCATATAGGTGAAAATCAATAAAAGTTTAGCACAAACTGTGCAGAAATGAGGGGAAAAGGAACATGGGGAATAATAGATAGGAGGTGGAATTGGGTCCCACAGGCTCTGGCTCAGCAAAGCACCTGTTGCTGGGTGAGCTGGTTGTCTGTGAGCCTTTGGACTCCTGTGGCCTTGCTGCTGAGCACAGAATGGTCCTGTGGGAGCTGTGATTGAGCCATTTGGGACATGGTGGAGCATAGGGAGTTATTCCAAGTAACACTGGCAACTTCAGTTGCAGAATGAAGAGAAATCTGCCTCAGAGGTGATGGAAGGAGAGGATATTGAAGAGGAGGAAGAGCTGAGTCTTGAGAAGACTGATCAACCAGGTAAGGAAACTGGATGAGTCAGGTCTGAGTAGCAGTGAGTGTCTGTGATGTTTAAGCTTTGTTGAAAAGGTCATTCATGTAACAGCACTGCAGTGGTCCAGAATACCTGTCCCAGAAATGCCAGGGAGACTCTTCTTGAACAGAGAGACTGTCAGAATGATTTGAGAGTGAAATGCAGGCAGAGTGCTTTCATTTTACAAGTGGATTTTAAGAGATGAAAAACCAATTTCATGTTGCTATAGGCAGCTTGTCTATAGAGAAATTAATCTATTGAAGCCAACAGCCTTGAGTTTTGGCTAGGGAAGGTCATTTTGAGACTTGTATTCTAACAATACTGTTACTGAAACTTTCTTTTTTTATTTATTTCTTGTTTTCCCCCCATTTTCAGGAAAGCTAAATGGTGTTGACTTGCTCCAGGAAGTCAAGGGGGAGGTAGAGGGTTGTTTAGAGACTGCACAAAGCTTGATCTCTGCAGAATCTGAGGAACAAGATGAGTCAGAGTTGAAGGCCAGTGAAGTGTTCATGAATGGAAGCAACTTGAAAAGTGATGAGGGGTCTTTGCCTGTTACTGAACTAAAGGATTCCAGGTGAGTTTGTATGTGCAGCTGCTTTACTGTCAGGGCACTTACCCCTCACACAAGAGCGAGCTCTCTATATTTACATTAAATTTAGTGCTGTCTGTAGCTTTGCCTTGAATCTTGCACCCTGCTGGCTTTGGTGTGTGTGTGTGCTGTCAGTTCAGTGCCTCACACAGAGTTAGCTCAGGATAATTGTTGAGATGGCACCATGTTAACAGTACTGGCTTTGCTGAGAAGTGAGACACAGCCAGATTCACAGCAGTGTTACTTATAAGGAGTGACACTGGCTTGAAATCTTTTCCCTTGGAATGGTTTGTAGTTCTTCTCATTAACAAAACATTAAACAAGAGGGAAGGGGATAACACTGAAAAGGAAGAATGACCTACAGAAAGCTCTAGAATAACGTTATGTTGGAACATCACACACAACACAAAAGCCTCCCTTGGTGGGGAATGGGGTTTTTTTAGTATTTGAAATTTAATCTTTTTGAACACAAAGCATTTCCATCTACTACTGGAAAATCTATCCTCTGGTGCTTGTTCCATTCGCTCATCTAAATGCTAATGATTTCGAAATTACATTGTCAATGCTTTTTTTAAAGGGATGATAAATTAATCTTATTCCTCCAGTGGTAGAATATAAAGACATTTTCATGATTCTCCACAGAATTAATGAAATTTGATCCCTGATTTGGGTTTAGATTTTGAATCTTTTAAATACTGCTGGTCTTTTGAGGCTTAGTGTTGTGCTTAAAAAGTCTGGAGAAAAAAAGGAAAAAAATGCACGCTACTAAAATTGGGATTTAGTGATACAGGGCTTCAAACTTGTTGTTTTCTTATATCAAATTTCTGGGGCCAGACCTTACCTGAGAACTGTGAGTACAGTAAAAAGTTGCTATGTGTTGGTTAGTTGTTCTTCCCATTGGCCTCTGGAGGGGAGATCCTGTGTGGCAGCTGGAGGAGCTTGTCTGTGAATGCCCTTCAGGATAGTGAGTGCTTTGCAAAGTTTGCAGTCTCCTGACTGTCTGGCCTGGAATCAGTCTGAAGGTTAAACTTGCAGAAATTGTAATATAAGTATCCTTTTTTTTTTTTTTCCCCTCCCCAGCCATCCTGCAAAAGAAATGGTTATCGATGACTCAGTGAAGTTGGGTGTTAATGAAGCCGATCATACAATTGGACTTACTCAGAATCTTAATGGAAAATCTGGTTCATGGACTTTTGAGGAGTTCATTGACATTGGAGTACATTCCAAGTCAACCAAACTGAGCTCGGACAGCATCTCTGCTGGTAACTGTAATCAAAACTTGAATGATGCTGCTACAATACCTCCTAGTCCCAAATTGGCTTTTGAGGAAGATGGAGCAGTGAATTCATTGACCAAACCTATAGATGCTTCATCAGGTAATCCAAGCTGACTTCCCTCTCTGTCTCTTCCTCTGCCTAGGCAATTAACTTCCTTGCATTTGCTCTCCTTGCCTTAACTACAGATTCTTATTTTTCAAGGCACTTTTTGCAGTGTGTAGACCAGAGGGAAAGCTCTTCATTTAGTGCTTGTAACTTGAATTCTGTCAGAAGGAGTCACCAACCAAGGCCTTTTTAGGGACTTGCTAAGGCCCAATATTAAGGCTCTTCCAAAGACACAGCTGAGCCCTTGTGAAGCTCCAGTATCTCCTACCAGGACTGAAGCTCATCTGTTGTACTTTATGCTTCTTCTAAGATATCTGAAATGGCACATGTTACTTTTGACGATACTAACAGTTTAAAAAGTGTCTGATGTAACTCTGCAGACAAGGCCTTTCCACTCCTAGGCATGTTCTGTAACTTTCTGATGCTGACCTGTGTGGTCTTACAAGGTCTCTTCAGACTCTAGCAAGGTGTTAGCTGTACTCTGCTTACTGTAGAATAGTTTTTCACTTCACTGAGGCACGTAACACCAACCTGAACTTCCACAGATGGTTGTGTTACATTTTGGGAAGAGTAATAAAGCTGTACACACACAAAATTCTCTGAATTTTTTGAAAGAAGCAGGGCTGCATCTCAAGCCACATGTACTTCAGAAGCCAAACCTTCATGAAGTACAGCAGTAGTGTGTCAGAGAGGCTCCAGGAAGGTAGTTTGTGTAAGACTTCCCTCCCTGGTGTTGGAGCTAAACCCCAAATGGCCATATTCACAGCAGGAGATCTCTTTCCATGAGATAAATGACTGTGTGATCAGTTGAAATGAATGGTAGTGGAAGAAACAAGCCTTGCTATCCACATTTTCTTTCAGTGATGTGTAGCACTTTGGTTGATTAAAGTGTAGCACTTTTCTAGACTGAACTGTTTCCTGAGTCTCCTCTGTCACTCTGCGCCTTTGAATTTTAGTCCCATGGGCACAGCCTGGTCAGGGCTTCCCTCGAGGCCACGACTTCTGGGCCATGGGAACAGGCAGATTTCATGTGATTCTGCTGATCACATTTTGTTGTGAGCAAAATCATTAACTTCTTAGTGAAGAAAGAGTTGCCTTTTAGTTTTTAACTTGAAAAATGTTTAGACATAACGTGGTTTGAGAATTCTGTACATAATTTTGAAAGCTAACACACCTTTAAAAAGAAAGAAAACTTACTGTGCTGATTTTGGACCATAAGTGGCCGAGTGGTTCTGTGCTCACTCCTGGATGTAGACTCTGACAGTGATGATGGATGCATGTGGCATACACCCAGTTATGATGGTTAAATGTTTTCTCTCTTTGCTCTTTGGACAGAACTGTGAACACTAGAGACCTGGAAATAATCTGATTGCACTTCAGTAATCCAGTGTTTTCTCAAGTACCGAAGGCCTTGTTTTGAAAAGCTGCTTGTTTACCTTTATCCATCTTCAAGTTTGCAAAAAACACCAGGGGAGGGATGGCAAAGTTCTAATTTGCACCTTGAAACATTTCAGGGAACCTGTTGTGCTAATGTTCTTTTTCCATTTGTTTAGCTAATTGTTAGATACGGTTTCCTAGTTCAAATATCCCTTGTTTCCCTTTTACAGACTTTACAGTAACCTGTTTGAGTCTTTTGGGTTTTTATTTCCATATCAGTATTACAGAGAGCAGTGTGCTACTGGAGGCTCCCCAATTAGCTGCAGACTTTGCATATTTCTCAAATGGCCCTGGATTAAATAAAAGACTCATTCAGTATGTGTTAAAGCTGACCTCCCTTTGTAATGTCTAGAAAAATGTTGGTGCTTGTTGGTTCATGTGCTATTTAAAACTGCAAAATTGAATATCTTGGGTTTTGAATGGAGAAGAAAAATTCCTTATTATCTAATGTGAATTCCTTATTATCTAATCTGTTTTGGCAGTTCCAAAATGCAGTGTTGTACCATCACTAATATGTTTTACCCTATTGGCAAACAAAACATTTTACAGCATGTGCACTAATATATTGCAAAAATGTTGAGTCCCTAGATATGTCTGTCAGTTTAACCTGTCATGCTTTTAAAAAATGTTTTCCTTTTGATTTACTTATTTATCTACACTTATGGAAGTATTATTTTATTGTGTACATAACAGTATTAGACACTGAAGTCATGTTTTGTTCATGTTAATTATTCTAAATGTTCCAGTTCCAGCTTTGTAACAATGGCTGCAAGTTGCATATATATTTCCCCTCCCTTAAAGCCTGCATTAAATAATCTTTTTACCCTGAACTTGCCTGCTTTTTACAGCATGAAGAGATTAATGAAGCATCTTCTGCAAACTGCTACTAAAAGTAATAATGCAGCCTTGTTCTGACATCTCCTGTAACAGATAGACTGGAGAGGTGGTTACTTTAAAGAATAGCTGTCTCAAACCCTGCTACAAACCATTGGCTGATCCTCCAATTCCAGTGATTCATCCAAATGGCAGCTGTGTTTGCAGTGGGTAAATGCAAATGGTTTTGCTGGAACTACAGTTCTTTCCTCAACACCCCACTTGCAATAGGAGCCCTCAGCCTTCTCCCTCTTGCTGTTCAGAAATACCATAGAACTGTTTTAGCCTTTAGAGCAGTGCCTTAGGTAAAAGGAAAACTGTATTTTTGTATGATAGCTGTTCCATTCTGGCAGAGACAATCATTCTAACAAAGATGCCAGTATTTTTTTCTGTGCTGATATTTGTTGAATGGTCTGATACAGCTCTGTGTAAATATGTGTGCACTGTTAAAATAAACTTTGCAGTTGAACAATGCTTTAGTTTGTAATGCTAAACATGACCTTACTAGGCCTCTCCAACCCCTTGCCATGCTGACCTGCCTCGAGATGCACCCTGGTGCTGCTCTAACTGCTCCAACTGCACATTCCCAAACTAGAAGCCTCTCTGAAGTTGCATCTGGGCGAGTGGGAGGGTATTTGCTCTAATACCTTCAGCTCTTGCTGTGTTTGTACATGCTCATATGTATGATGGTATGTTCATAACTCTTTTATTCTTTAACCTGCTTTTCCCTGGCAGCCTTTGCTTTTCACTTGCAGCATCTCTGTGTTTTAAGGGTGAGTCCAGCAGTGCTCCGTGGCCACAGTGGAGCAGTGACCAGAAAGAACACAGCAAGATGCTGCCTTTTTCTTGCAAGGGTTCTTTGTTAGTAGGTGAAAGGGAAGGGCTGGAGCAGCAACCAATTGGCAAAGTCTTCCTGTATTTCACTACTGTGGAAAAAAACCCCAACCTTAAACCAGCATTCAAATGGCTGAAGGGTTGTAGATCTGTGCATGAACAGTGGCTGTACGTATGTTCCCCAAAGGGCTTTTTCACAGAGGCTGTTCCTGGCAGATGGTCCAGTGGCAGTTATATATTAAAACAACTAATTAGTTTATGGAAATTGTTGCTTTAGTCCTCAGATACTTAAGGGTGCAATGACAGCACAGCTGACTCTTTACTTTGCCAGTATCAGTGTATGAAACTTGGTTTCAGTAGCTCAGCCCTAAGATGTGTAAATCATGTAAGATGGCAAAATGAAAAAAAAAACAGTTTTCCAGACTGTCGGACTCCAAGCAGGCACTAGTCTCACTTTTATTCAATCACAAAACAGACACTGACATGACAGGAGACCTGTCGCTGTCTGAGCTATTTTTAAGGCACTTGTAAATGCATGTGCACGTTGTTGTAGGTGATTTACTACTTGTTAATGGATTAATAATTGTACATAGACAGCCTTGTTAAAACAATGATATAAAAAAAGCTGGTGAGCAAAATTTTTGGGCAAACCATGCGGAAATCGAGACTAAAATAGGTTTACGTTGCTAAGTTGCTCTGCCAAAACATTGTTATATGTAAGATGAAGCCATTCCATACATGTGCTGCAATTTGGTGTGGTAGGGTAAGCTAAGGTATTTATTCATTATTTATTAATGGTGTAGTGTATGTTGTGTACCTGTACTTGTAAAAGCATAATAATGGATCCCTCTGATCGCAGGTGCAATCTTTGCACCTCTGTATCCCAGGTGCATGCCTTGTCAAACTCATTTCAGTTAAGTGCCAAGCTTAAACATATACCAGACAAGTTTAAAACTAGATTTGTTTCAGTTCAGGCCACACACAGATGATGCAGAGTGTGGATCTCTAATGCTAAATCTAACAGAATTTCAAGCCTTTACACTAAGAGTTACTTGGAAACAAGGTTAGATGTTTGCAACGTTACATGCTTTTGTACTGCAGGAGCTTCAAAAGTCAAACCCAATATATTGAGGCTAATTTAGTTCTTACACTAAATGGGAAAACTTAAAATTCTCAACATGCAAAAACCTGCTCCTTTACCAGGATTGTTTGGGAAAGCAGGGCTTTAAAATCCATCTTACAGCAGTTGCTGTCTGCTCATTACAGTCGTTTGGGACACTCAGCACAGTAAATTTTTCCATTATGGCAAACAAAGCGCTTGTTGGCCAGACCACGGGCACACTTTGTGCATTTGAAACAATAATCGTGCCAGGATTCATCTTCGTAGTTAACCACACTGGTTCCTCTTCCAAATCCTGCTAGGAGAGAACACAATTATAGGACGCGATAGTAGCTTTGCCTTGCCTGGGCCAGCCCACCAAGCAGCAAATCTGTTCTTGACTGCCTCCCGTGCTTCCCTGGGCTTGCAGGCCAGTCAAAGTGGCAACTGAAGCATGGTTTTTGATGGTTTTTTTGAGAAACAGGTAGCTTAGCATAAGGCATAAGGCTTGTGTGGCTTGTCTTGGCAATAAGCTTTTTCCCTTGGATCCTTTCTCCAAGAAGCAGTCAAGCTGAAGGAAAGGACAGGACTTAAGGTCTCAGATCCATGCTCTAAAATGTAGAATGGAAGGTAAGTCTCATGGGACTGGCAGGACAGTGCCCACATTTCAGGGCTGAGCTCTGTAATCCACTAACTGTTCAGTGTAAAACAAGCAAAAACAAGTGTCACTTTAGAACAGTAAAACACTGCTCGTTTTAGACTTAAGGGTTCCAAACTAAGATATAAATGGGAACAGTGCTAGTTGGGGGAGTTCTGAAGGAGGTAAATTTGAGGCATGCAAAGGGTGAAGAGCTCAGTTACTGGCTCGGACTCCATCCAGCAAGAGCCTGTGGCTTGGAGCGAGATCACATGTAAATGGCTGGGATCGGGCTTGGGTTACTAAACCTGCCTCTGATGTTATCTGCCCTGGGCTCCATGGCTTTTGGGGATCACTGTTCTGACCTTAAGCACCCACTGCCCTTGAGCTGCATTTAACCCAACATACCTGTAATAGGATTCTTGCAGCCAGCACACTTCTTGGCAACACACTCCTTGTAGCATTCGACACAGTAAAAGTCATCCTCCACAGCTGTGAAGCGCTTCCCACCCAGTGGCTTCTTGCAGTTGGAGCAAATGAAACACTCAGAATGCCAAGGCTTTTCCTGGTAAGTTAGGCCTCCAGAAGTGATGGGCTGGGAAGCAAAGAGCAGAGTTGTGGTTTAGAATAAATAGGGAAGAAAAGAGATGACACAGACATGGCGTGTAGGGGAGGAAGGCTTTGTCATGGAGCAAATTGATCTCTTCAAAGTTTGCGTCAAAACTAAATTTTGCAGCTCACTGGAGTTCCTCGAACCTGAAATCCCACACACCTGGCACTTGTAATAATTCCTTTTACCTCCAGTAACTGCAATTCTACACTAATCAGTTGCAGAAGTTGTAAAACAGCTACTGTGTCATTTCTTGAATACACAATACCTACTAGAGAGCTTAAACTATCCCCAAATCAAGTACAAGACCAGTGCCCACTTGGGTTCTGCACATGTGATGTACAGGAACCATCGGCTCTCCCATTATTCCACCAGCTGCTGGCACCAGTATCTCAAGCAAAGAACATAAGCATTGGTTCAGCTTCAGACTGGTCTGTCTCTGGTTTATTCTCCCAGCGTCCAAAAGACACACAAGGGCTGGTTCTGGCAGCTGCCTTTGCAAAGGGGAAGGACTTACATTCTTGCATTTAGCGCAGGTCTTGGCAAACTTGTGCTCGTGGCAGGAGACACAGTAGAATTCATCGCCCTTGGGGAAGAAGCTCCCAGATCCAATCACTTGCTTGCACTGGCTGCAGGTGAAGCAATCCTTATGCCAGACCATCTTCTTGTACTCAACATTTTGGTCTCCTGCAACAGACAGAAATAACTTGTTATGTGAGATCTCAGGTCTGTGGCAATGCCCTCACCCCAGGATAACGTATCTACGTGCAAGACCTGCCCTTCCTACACCCAGGATTCAGCTGGAATGCAGACAAGGGATGAGCTGTTACTTTACCCGATTTTTGACAGGGCCTGATAGATTTTCTTGAAATATTTATCAGACTAAGTGCCCAAACTTTTGATGTACAAAGCAAAGCTTTTGGTAGAAATGGTTTAAGTCTAACTACTAGGCTGAATTATCCACATAAGGGCTGACTACAAAGCAGCCTTTCATCACTTGAATAAAATGGACAGGTGAGAGCAACAGTCCAAACCTGCACTAAGTGCTCCAGCCTTCCACTGTGATGCCCATACCTGTAACTGCAGCCTCACAGCTTGATAAACCACCCCGGCTATGCCCTAGGGCAGAACATGGCCCTCGTACCCCTCTCATGGCACCAGTACCTGCAATGATGGGCTTGAAGCAGCCCTTACACCTGGGTGCATCCTCAGTAGCAGTGCAGTTGCTGCACCAAACCTTGTTGTTCTCCCGTAGCATGAAGGGCTCATTGACCAGGGACGTGTAGCACTTGAAGCAGCGGAAGCAATTGTCGTGCCAGTAACGGTTCTTGAAATGCAACTCCTGGAACCAACAGAAAGGGAGAGAGTGATAAGGTTTTCTCTCTCACTGAGCAGCCCTAAAGCCAAGCTCGTGTCTCCTCAGCCTGGGCATTAAAGGATTGCTTGTTCCTAAGCATGTCTGACTCAGTGGGTGGAGCTGCAGCTCCTCTGCAAGCAGTTAAGGGAAGGACACTTAACCAGACTCGCTCACATTGACCTTGAGCTTCCAGGGTAGCAGAAAATGCTTCAAACTAACAGCTTTGAGATTTGAAGTTCTGCAATTACGGGCTTCCTGGGTTGTTACATTCCTTCTAGTACAGATGTACATTATTACGCCTTAAACATGAAGCAGTAAGCATCTGACAAACTGACAAAAACCAGACATGAGGTTCCCCAGTGGTTTGCCCAGAAGATGAGCTTTTGCAGGCCAGGTTACCTGCAGTTCTGTCTTCAGGGCAATTCAGCACTGAATGGGCTGAAATGGGCTCCTCTGCCAAAGCAGCCAACTGTGAGCATCCCTTCTGCACTGGACCAGCCCACTTTGCCAAGCAGCACAAGGCCCATCAGCCAGAGGGCTCATGCACAACTTGTTTTCACACAGTAGCTCACTGTGACCAGAGCCAGCAAGACAAACGGGGGGTTATCAGACTGTCCTTCATCACCCATCTCACTGCTCAGCACCCACCTTGGAGTCCGCCCCAATGGGTTTCTTGCACTCGGTGCAGGTGTTGGCACAGAACTTCTCGAAGCACTTGACGCAGCAGTGCCGACCCTCCTTCTGCACGTACTTCTTGCCCTGCAGGGGGTCTCGGCAGTAGTGGCAGTCGAAGCGCTCGGACATGGTGCCCACGGTGTAACTGCCAGGCCCTGCAAGAGGACACAGCGCAAGGGTTCGGCACTGGAGCCTCGGGAACTGCTCCTGCTTCCTGGACCTGGGAGTTCCAGGAAGATGGCTCAGCAATTTCACAACAAACAAGGGCAATGACACCTAATCACTCCCCCAGAGTCCCTTAGTTCATTACTGCAGGCCTTGGTGAGGTCCTGGCAGAGACACCACGTCTGTTGTGTGCAGAAATCACTGCCAAACACAGGGATAGTGGAATAGTTTCCATGTTTCCAGCCTGAACCCTCAGCCAGCTGCAGCCCTCAGAGCCTTTTGTGCTGGATAGTTGTGCAGCTTCCAGCTGCCTCTTTTCACCAGTATTTCACATATAAAATCATAAGGGGAAAAAAACCTAACAAAAAAAATCTCCTTCCATGGAGAGAGATGCTTCCTCAGTTCATGCCAGTGAGGCCCTGCCAAGGTGTGATGTTCCACCATGGCCAGGGATCCAGCACATCAGTGTGTGGGGGGGCTCTTGGCCAGCAGATTTTCCACTTTGGCTGGAGGTGTACACTCATGCTTTCTCCCCAGACACCCATCCCATACTGCACACCCAGTCTCAGCCTCCCAGACCACTCCTGCTAACAGCTCCCTCCATTTCCATATGCCCTTCCTCAGCAGAAGCCATCCCCACTCCTGTGAGGGGGCTGCAAGGGCTCTGGCAAGGTTCAGAGAATCCTGGAATGGTTTGGGTTCAAAGCAATCTTAAAGTTCATGTAGTTCCAAACCCCCTGCCATGGCCAGGGACACCTTCCACTAGATCAGGTTGCTCTAAGCCCCATCCAACCTGGCCTGGAACACTTCCAGGGATGGGGCATAAGGGTTACACAAGCCTGTGTAATCCCAGAAAGGCATCTCCATCCCTGCTAGTTCCCCCACAGCCCCAGCACTGCCGAGCCCTGTTTCCCTGCACAGCCAACACCCTGGGACACAGCCTTGACCTTTCTGCACCATCAGCAACCGGATGGGAGATGGTCTGGCAAGAGGGGCTGCCAAGAGGAAATGTCCTCTTTTCCTGATAGAGCAGCAGTGCCAGCACAGAGCAAGGAAGGGAGAGGACACAGTCAGGCCATACAAATTGCTGCCTCCTGGCTGTGCCCACATGGCCAGAGGAAGGGTCACCTCACCCTCTGCCCCAGGATGCTGTTGGGTCTGCCCTGTTGTTACAGCTTGACTTGTTCACACAGGTTTTCATGGGCACTTGCCCATCCCAGTAACTCCAGATCTGCCATCAGCTGCAGGGCCCAACCTCACATCCAACCCACCAGGTCCCGACCAGGGCACAGCCCTGCCCGTGAGTCCTGGAGAAGAGCACCACATGGGGAGGCTGCAGCAGAGGCAAAGGCTGGGTTCACACCCTTTTTCTTCCCCTAGAACTAACAGAGGAAAACTGGAGGCTCAGCTGGCAGGAGTGGCACTCTGGGGGAATAAAGGTCTGGGGACAGCCACGGTCTGCTGACAACTCCACCAAGGGCTATGAGGTACCAGTTCAAGCAAATGAAACAAACAAACAGTTGGGAAACACGGAAACTATGTGAGCCATCGCCAGCTCTGCAGAGCTTTAGCAAGCAGGTGGGTTTTATTTGGAAGAAATGCAATTGCACAGAGTCCAGGGCAAATGTTATCAAAGTATTCCCGATCTCAGGTTTAGGGTTGCTTTCAACCAGAACACATAATCTTGAAAGTATGGCTCAGGGAGTAACATAATCCTGTGATCCCATGTAATGCATCATGCACTAATGTGAGACACATTTATCACAGCAGCTTTGGAGCTCCGTAGACAAATTAACACGAGGCCTGGCCTGGCAGCCCCTGAAGCTGGGCTGTATGTGCAGACAGGCCAGTGTCTGCCTGCCTTGTGCCATCTCAGGGACCAGAAAGCCTCTCTCACCATGGGCAGGACATGAGTTTGCGTCCAGATTTTCAGGGAGCTTTCTGCACTTGATAGTATCATTCCTGAATTCCTGATCTAGACCCAGAAAAGGCACCTCTATCCTTGCCTGCAATGAAGATGCACTGACCACATTCTCCCAGCAAACACAGTGGCTGCTTGTGGGCTCTGCTCACCTGTGCTATGTCAAGGGTCCATGTCAGCCCGACCATCTCCTATGACCCTCTCACAGGAGCAGCCCAGCCAGGGGCTGGTGCACAAGAGCCCCAGAAGCCACCAGTGTGTGGCAGAGCAGGGCCCCAGGCCAGTAGCAGCTGGGATCACCAGATCATTTTCCCAAAGTGGAGCAAACATCCATGGACACTTCAGAGCTCAGCTCCATTTAGTATCCTACAGCTGCTCTCCTCAGTGGTCCTGTCCCCTCTCACAGAAGGTAAACAGAACAGATATTTCTTGTGCTCTGTATAAAAATAAATACACCTTCTAAAGCCTGGTTGGGTTTGAAGTTTGGGTTTGGAGTCGTTTATCTACTTAATAAACTGCTCACCCTCCAGCTGCACCAGGTCCCCACAGCTTAACTTTCCAGAGCCTCCAGGTATATTAACCCTGGTCTGTCTTTAGTGTCTGAAAAACAGGCAAGTCATGAAACTAGGGACACACTGGGTATATGGAAAAATCACTACTTCCTTGGAGCCTTTATGTTAGTGCCCACTGCACTGCTTCCCCACGTGAGCAGTGCAGCAGCTGGTGAGAACAGGACAGGGATTCACAATTGTGGGTTCAGAACTGCACCACAGCAGCACAAAACTCAGGGCTCGGGGTGAGCACTCACCAAACTAACCATTGGAGCCCAAAGCACTGAACCTTTGTGCTTCTTTTCACAGTGCTGTGCTTAAAATAAGATGGGTAATGCAGCTGTTTGAGCTTGGAAGTTATTTGAACACAGGTTTTTTGTCTGTACCTTTAGGCCAAAGCACAGCATCTCCTATTGACAGCCTAGTCAAGTGTCTTTTGTTTAGCCCCAGGAGAATCATGTACCCTGAGGTCACACACTGATCCTTTTCAGTTTGTCACTGAGGTCACAGAATGGGATTTAGAAAACACAGGAAAAGTATGGACAGACTGGAGCTATTCTCCCACCCAAGTATGTGCAGAGGATGTTGTGCTGGAGAGGAGCAGGTGAAAAGAGAGGGAACAGGTGGAAGGGGAGAAAGGAAAGTGCAGTATGAGCCTAGAGGACCCTCAATAAGAGACAAAGAAAAATACAGCAATGTCTCCAGAAAATAACTGCCCTCTAAGCAAGGTGTCCCTGTCCCACCAGCCCTGGCAGGGTGCTGTCTAAATGTAGCTTCCTGATGGATTTGGCTACAGCTTGAGGGCAGATGGCCAGGCCAGTGGCCTTCTCAAGTATCAGGGTATTTGGCACAAAGACCCATTGGAATACAACCCTAACATTTACCTGACCACAGAGGTGCCAATTAGCCTCTTGTCCCCTGAGAGCATCTCCTGCTTTTCAAAAGCAGATCCTCAGCCCTTGGAGAACCGTAACTCCCATCCTTCAGAGATCTCAAACATTTGGGGCCTGTCAGCTTCCATGCACCTCAAGTCATACTGACTGTGCTGTGGAGCAGTCACAGGGCTGTGTCAGATTCAGTGTCAGGGCTGTCTGTACCTTGCAGCATGGCAAGTTTGGGATGGAAAGGGTACAGACCTAAGAAGTGCCATCCTACAAAATCTACTGTGTTCATACAACCCGCTGCCTGTCCCTGGGTTCGGGTCTTCCATCACCCCTGAGCTGGTTCATCCCAGTTCAGTTAAATACCCAAAGCAGCATTGCAGTGGTTTGCACAACAAATGAAACCAAAGCACTCAGAACAGGGAGCTGAAGCACAGCTGATAAGCAAAGCACTTAGCACAGGATATGTGCTAATGTCTCTGGGGAATATGTTTAAATGTGATAAACCACCAAGGAAGAACTTGAAGTGTGGTCTCTAAAAACAACCAGAGAATCTGTAATTACACTACAGATTATTCTGTCACTTAAGAAGAAAGACATTGGAGTTGTGAGTTGTTAACCCTGTGCCCTACACACAGTTGCATATCGAAGAAAAAGAGCAATTGCTTTTTGACTCTCAGTTTTATTTTTCTCAGCAGACTGAGTACACAGCCCCCACACTGCCAGGCATTGGCTACAACTGCCTGTTCCAGCTCAGTCCTGGCATCCCCTGCTCTGTCACCTGAGTTACCATTCTCAGCATTCCTCTGTGCAATGTTGCATGGTTTGCTATAAATATCAGGGAAACCCTTAAAGGAAGGGTCCTGTTAATCCAAAATGCAAAGTGACACTCAGAACTGCACTGGCACACTGCCCTGGGCAACAAACATTTGCAAAACTAAAGGGAAGAAAGAAAGAAATCTCTTGCAGGTCATGTTTGCTGGGAGGGCTGGTAGTGCTGAGTGGAGAGCTGTTCTCTCCCATTGCCAGGCTGGGGCACGTGTGACTCGTACTCTATAATTCAAAAATTAATCTGTTGATAAAATGGAATCTTCTTTATTTAGAACAAGAACAGCTCCAAGTTCCTCAGGCGGTTGCCAAAAACATTCCCTACGGTCCTATTGCCACCATGTCTGAGCACATCCCAATCATCATTAAATCTTCACAGTTCCCCAGGGAAGTAGGGATGTGCTATTTATTAAAAACCACTGTCCCAGCCCTGCAAACACTTCCCCCGGGGACTGCTTTGGCATTCAATACAAAGCTCAGCTAAGGCTAATGAGGCACCACTGCCTCAAGTAAGGCTGAGTACTTAGGCAGAGTTAAAGCAGAGAAGTCCAAACCTTTCAAAACCTTTCAAAACTAACCAAATCTACTACTAGGCTCCTGCAAGAATCCTGTTCAGTAACTAACTCTGTGGCTGCATTAAGCTTTGACCTTTGAGACTCCTCAGTTATGTTCCCAGCTATGCACAGATCCTCAGTAGCTGGATGCCCTTCTCATGCCCAGGTGCCCTTGGTTTCCTCCTGCTGCGGAGGATTCAGCCCCTCAAAAGCAGGCACTACAGTACCCCTGCAACTGTCCCAGAGACTGGGGCTCCCTGTGGGGTGCAGCAGTGGTCACCATGCCATAACTTGTTGGCAGCAGCACTCCAACCACAGCGTCTGCTCAAGAGACACTTCAGCATTTTGTACTACAACACAACATCAAGTCCGTGAGTCCTTGCCCCAGGGAACACCCCCTGAGGAAGATGAGAAAGAAAACAAAGACATGGCTGGGAGGATAGAGAATCCCTGGTGGGCAGCACCTTGGTTTGGTGCCCATGGGAGCTGCACCCCAAACTCTCCCCAAGCCCATCCATCCTTTGGGCTGTTTCTCATCAAGAGATGCAATGGTGCTGCCATTGTACGTTGTGGTGTAGGGCTGTAAATACATGCTGTTCATGCAAAAAACAGCCTTTAAGAGTCAGATAGGCTTTTAAAAATCCCAAAGAGCTTCCAATTGTCTTCAACTGAAGGGCTAGAGGAGACTAGTTAGGATGGAAAAACGCACATCTGCATGTCATGAGGTCATGCAAAACATGATCTGAAGATTCCTGTCAGTGTTAATGGAAAGGAGAACTTAATGTTTTCCTACCACTAGTGAGGGTCAGCCCATCTGATCTACAAGACAAACACAGAGAAGAGGGAGCAACCACAAAGTTCCCACCAGAGCAGAACAAACCCTCTGGGTTTACACCAGTTGGGCTCCCTCTGCTCTGGGTTCCCTGCTCACTGCAGTAACTGCCCTGGCAAGCTTGCTGCAAGGAGGAGCATTGTCCCCCATTTTCACCAAGTCTCCCCCAAACAACAGCTGAGCCCCAGCCTTCCCACAGCAGCAGATACAAAAGCACTTACCATCCAAACCATTTTACAAAATAAACAAGGCCACCACCACCATCCTGCTCCCAGCACCAGTCCCCTCACACTGGTTATCAGCCCAGTTGCCATCAGGAGTTACAGCTGCAGATTGCATTCAAAAGAGTTGTTTCTCTGGTGCAGGAGCCTGTTAGCAAAATCTTCCTCCCTGTTTACCAGGCATACTCCCACAACACCTGGCAGCACATCCACATTACCTGTATGCCTGTGGAAAGCCATGACTAGCAGCCCAGAGTCACCAGCAGCTCCTTAGGTAATGGAGTTCACGGTCTCTTGGCTGATAAGGAGCTGCCCCATTTGATAACATACATTTAAACGGAGGCTATTAATATGGACAGGACTCCCTACCAGATGTCCACTCCCCTCCCCAGAGATCACAACCTTAATCCCTCTTGAAAATTCTTACCATTTTAGGTGATCCTAGGGAGAAGAATAGGATCCTGAGACCTCTAGGTCTCTGTAGGCAACATTCAAATACCTGCCCAGCTACTCAGCACCCAAATTAGTCCCAAAGCCAGTGTGTGCCTCAGGAACTTGACCCCATGCTAGTACTATTTGGCCTTGGCTTTAGAGTGAGATTGTGTCTCAGCAGTCCTGAGCTAAATTACAGACCAAACATTAATGCTGCTCTGCCATTGCTGAAGGGAAGAGGTGGATCACAGCCCCATGGGGGCTGAAGGGGCTGCAGACCCAGGACCCAGCAAAACACTGTCATCTGGCTGTAGGGCCCTTGAAGGATGTGGGTTGTAGCCCTGGGGACTAGCTGACAGCCCACAGAAGTACCACCAGGTACATTCATGAGTGGGTTGGACTTGCTTTCAACATGAAGGCCATGCTGGAGTTTTACTCCCAGTAAAACTGCTGTACTTGGTCCTCCCCCGGCTTTCACCCTAAGGAAGCTCAAGGCATTAACTGTTCAAAGTGAGTTCCAGGACAGCAGCACTTAAAAAGCTGGGTTTCATGATATGGGGCTTCTCTAGCATCTAACGTGGCTTTAGAGGGCACTGGCTCATGTCTCTGCCCTATTAACTCAGGCGTCCACAAAGCACTCTGGAAAATCCAAACTCCATTGCTCCAGCTGACCTGTTTCCACCCAAGTCATGGCAGGGTGGAGGGAGGTCTGGCTCGGGGTTCACTCCTGTGGGGACACCCAGGCTGCAGCAGCTCCATGGCCCCAAACTCACTCTGGGTTATGTAATTGGTGTCGGTGCACGCTCAGGGCCGGGGGCCAGGGACACCCAGCTGCTAATCCTGCATCACCACTGACGCACTGCAGGGCCGTGGGAAAGTCAGTCAACCTCCCTGACAGCCACTGGGAAGAGACAATGTTTATCATTCCTTCCAGGGAGCCCATCGTGGTGGTGTCTGGCCTCTGAACAGCAGCCCAGCTACAGCCAGGAACATCTCTGCTTCCCACTTGCAGAGGACCCAAGAGCTCCTCAGCCACATATATGTGCAGGATCTCCAGTCCCAGCACTGGGCTTGGTGATCCCCTGGGCCTTCACACCCATCTTAGGGTGCCCAGGTGGCACATGCACAAGGTCAGCATCTCACCAGCATCCCAACATCTCCAAGTCTCCAGCATGGCCTGGAAAAGGCCACACTTGACAGCATGCCATCCCAAAAGAGCACAACATGGATCCACTTGTGCAGCAGATTGAGGCTGGGAAATGAGCTAAAATACTAACACACTGAAGCACTTTGGCGAGGAAAAACTCAGTGTTATTCTGCCCCGGCTCATCTATAAACTCCAGCAAATTGTTTGCATAATTCAGATGGTAACAGGAACCCTAACAACTGGTATTTTCCTGTGCTAATCTTGCTGCACACAGTGTAATATTTACAGACATGAGTTCATTTTTGGCAATGCACGTAGAGTTTGCACCATTAACTATTCTCATTCCTTTCTAGTTCCCTACACAAAGCTCTGGCACCCTCCCACCCAGCAGTTATTTCCTACTTCCCCCAGAATACCCTGGTATTTCAGTTAGAAACCTTTGCTCCCCATCCTAGAAGACGGAACAGCATCGCTGTGCGATGCCAGCAGCTGCCACGTCCCACCCAGAGGCAGCTGCAGTCAGCAGTGGTTTGGCAGCCCTGCAGAAGGGTGTGGAGAGCAGGGGTGGACACTTGGCCATCACAAGGTTTCATGTGCACAGGCACACGTGTGTTTGCAGCACCACAACAAGCTTGGGCTGGAAGAGGTGGGAGGGAGAAAGCCTGGCCAAAAAATAAGGGGAGAGCACAGCCCTGCTGATGCCCATGAAGCTTCACCATGAAACTCCTTGGCACAAACCTCTGGTGATTCTCATGAGCAGGCTGTGACAAAAAGGCTATTTTGTCTGAATTTATGGCCTCCTGGTCCAGCACAGCAGGAACAGGTTGGGGAACAATCCCTACTGCTGCTCTTGGTTTCTTGGCTGGTTTTAGCCTTATGACCTTGGACAAATCCCATCTCCTTCCCAAGCCCCTGACTGTCCATGCAAGTCCAGGTGATTAAACACAGCAGTGGTGCAAGGTATAGCACAAGTGCAAAGAGGGACATCGTTGTCCTGTGAAACATGTCAGGGAGAAAACACCTCCAGGAACAAGAGGGTGCTCCAGAATGAAGATGTGCCAGCTCTGCCTGAGCCCTTCTCTAGGATCCAGGCACATGCATCCACATGTCCCAGAGACAAGAGTGATACAAATACGTCTGTGAGTGCACAGCAGGGCATACAGGCTTGAGATGTCATGTTTTTAACATTAAACCTGTCCTGTAAGCTTTCCAGGGATCTGCCCTGGACACCTTGATCCCACTGCATGGGTCCGACTGCAAAGCAGCATGGCTGGGGAATAGTGTCATCCACTCAGATAAACAAATGATTCACATTGTCGTTTCCAGAGTATTTTCTTGCCCTAAGAATCCTGCCAGAAAAGGTCTGGGCCTCTCAGCTTGCTCACACACATCCTGCTGTCACTCAACAGGCAGAAAGTTCTAAACAGAGCTGTTATAACCCAGGCATTGATGAACTATTAGTCACCATGATCAAAGAAAGCAGCAGTAAATACAAGCAGCAGAGCACCTGTCCACTCCTTAAGGTAATGCTGTACCTTCTCCTTCCATACACACTGTTAGCAATGCACAGCACAGAAAAGCACTCTGGCCCTTCACCAGGCTCCCCATAAAATGAGAGTCCCACATTGCTCCCTGCCTGCAGGCACTGGACTCACTCTCACTGACTGGAAGCTGTGTAGGAATAGCACAGGACTGGCACAGCCCCATCAGCCAGGGCTGTGCCAGGCAGATAGGGGTTGGCACCCCACATCCAGGTTTGCACAAACACTTCTTTCTTTTCAAGTAACAGCACAGCAGATTAATTTTTTATTTTATTTTAAATCTCTCAGACTGTATGCATGTGTCCTCCTTCTGCCCCAACCTGTCGCAGACCTCAGTTATAAATTTCCTTGGCTCTTCTGAGGTAGAAATCAAACAAATTTTTTAAACCTTTGATATATACACATATATATATATATATATATAAAGACAGAGTTTGCCAAAGCCCACTAATAAGGGATTTAGGTTTAAGAGGGGAGAGGACACAGACACAGCTCTCCAAGGACAAGCATGCCTTTGCAGTTGTGGCTGGTCCATCAGCAAGATGGAAGAGGCAACAATCCCAAGTGCCACAGAGATGCTGGGCAGGTTTGGGACCAGGACTGACACTTGGGGCTGATCCAGTTCTCCAGGTAGTCAGTATCCAACATGCTCCCTTCTCTCAGCACTGGCAGAAGGCAATTCAGAGCAGTGTTTGCTGGATGAAATTTCCAGGGAACGGCCCCTGGTCCCCCCCAGCCCGGATTACACCCAAAACAAAACAGGGAGTTTCCACCTAGTCCTTTCCTGCACCCCTGGAGGCACTCACAGGAACACAAAGCAGACACACCTGGGTCACACAGGATGCACCCACATCCAGAGCAAAACCAGCACAGAAACCACTGCAGTGACAGAGGGGATGAACACACGAGCCACCAGGTGACCCCCGTGCCCTCAGGGAACCAGTTCCCAGGGGACGGTAGAGAAGGAAACAGGGCAACACCTGGCAAAGGAACACGGGGTGCTTTCCATTCTTCCATGCTGAACTCCAGCTCACAGATCAGTGTGCTGGGCCTTTCAGTGCCAAGGGAAGCTTTTAGGATCAGCTGGAGGTAGGGATAGAGAACCTGGGAATAGATTTATAAGGAAGTGGACATAGGGTGAGCNTTTAGGATCAGCTGGAGGTAGGGAATAGATTTATAGGGAAGTGGACATAGGGTGGGAAACCCCTTATGAACTCAGATACAATGTGAGTAGAAACAAAAGGAGGAAAAGAAGGCAAGATAAGAAGAGAAAAAAAATAGGAATGAGGGTAAAGTAACAGACAGGAAATAATGCTTAAGAGATAATGGAGCTGGAAATAAAGGCACTGGGAAAAAAAAAGCAAAAAACTGGGAAGATATATAAACCAAGTTTTTCCCCATCTGCCTCCATCCATAGGCTGGACTGTTTCCAGGACTATTCCCGTGGCACCTCCAAATTTATTTCCCTGCTGCCATCTGCTCTGTGGCTCCCCTCCACACACACTCCTGACTGGCACTTCTTCCCATCACCTGTTGCTGACATGGCAGACCTCTTACTGCTGCTGAAAGCCAAGTGACACTGAGGCCTGGGGGGAGTGTCTGCACATAAATCAGGAGGTGCTTTGTAGTCCCAAAGCTTTGCTCATCTCCTGTTCCCTGTCCTGGCTGTAGAACAGAAGCCACAATGTGGTGGGACACGGGTACCAAACAGCCCCACAGCAGCAGCCTCAGGACACACAGGCTCTCCAGAAGTCTGGGGTGAGGAAAGGCTGCAGCAGCTTTTGGTGCTGTGCAGGGCTGGCTTTGAACCATCTGCAGAAGAAAGTCCATTTCCTCCTATCCTTGCTCCCTCCTCCCTGTGCCTCTTTCATGCAATACAGATAGATGCCAAGACTGTATCTTCCAGCAACAAGGATGCTGAGTGCCTGCTGTAGTCCCAACAGTTACAATTTAGACCTTCAGTACAAACTCAAAAAAGGATAATCCCAAAAGGCTGAAGATTTTTTTAAATCCCTTAGAAAGATAAATGTGCTAGTCTTACATGCACTCTGTTAAAGCTGAGCTGTGCTTCTCTTCCCATCTCTGTCTCCCATGTCTTTCTGCCTCAATTCACTGCAGAGGGGAGCTGTGAGTGTGCAGTGGACTAGGAGGCTCAGCAGGCTGCCCACAGCCCCCTTCACAAACTGCAAGGTGAAAACAACAGGTCTGAACATGCTCATGAACATCAGACAACCCTAAGGAGACATGACTTCCTTTGCTCCTCTTGGGAGAAAAATCCACATGTACTGCCAAGATTGGTCTGATTCATCTGCCTTTAAGAGCATCAAGCCCAAAACTAAGCTAAAAAGCTTCAAATTCTGCATTTACTTCTTCCTCCACAGCAGCCCTATAGCTGGGTCATGCACAGACCCACACAGCAGTGCTGTGGCCAGGCTGTGATGCCTCTCAGTCACCAACAGCACTTCCACCAGGTGATGTGGTCCTGGGGCCAAAGAGGCTGCACCACAACTTGGTTATTCCCCAATTTATTACCCCAAAGCTTCACTCAGGACAGAGAAGCTCCTTAGGGCAATTTTGGTCAACTTTGGGTCTGTCTTTGCTCACGTTTAGATGCACTCACGTGTAGGAGGAATTATCAGTGGAGTCAAACGTGAGGCAAACACTTGCCAGTCTCAGCTTTCCCCTCATGGCTTAGCCCTGGCTTCAGAGCTGAGAAAAGTAACCTAAGTCCCCGTCAAATAAATACCACACTGATCCCAGCCAGGCAGCATGGCAGTCTTTCCCAGGACAGATGAGGTGTGATGAACAGGCACAGCAATATAATCCCACCATACCCACACAATAAATGCTCGTTTCAGAACTTCACCAAGCAGTTACTGGGCCATCACTGAAATAATATTTCACAGCCTCCATTATGCTCCCTGCACTTCTAATTGCTCTCAATTACTTCTCGTGGGCAGCTGGCTGAGCAATGCTCTGCCCCAGTGAAGTTAAACAGCTCACTGTGGAGTGCATGGAAGGAAGTTCAGCTATTAGTTTGCATCACTCTTTGAAAGCTGGGTCATTCCCTGGAAACCTACCTACTAGGAGTCAGAAATTAGCAGCTACCCAGACATCTGTTACAACACACAAGCTCTCCAGCATCTCCCCGTGGGTTTGCAGTAGCTCTGACATCCTCCCCCGATACCTTGTTCAACAGGACCTGGCAGCAGGGAAAACTTGCAAGGTAAGTGCTGCTGGTGATGCCCAAACTCTGCCTCCAAAGGGTGGGAATGCTTTCAATGTGATGTTTCCTAGCAAAACATCATGTTCCTGGGAAGCTGCTGGGCAGACAGTTCTGCAGATCTCCATCCTCTGCCCCCACAGGACAGTGGCCAAGCCAAAACCCCACACCAGCAGGACTGAAGAGCTTTGGTATTTCCCCTTCCAGAGTTTGCTTTTCAGAGGAGAAGACAGGGTTCTTTGTGGATGGACTGTGATTCTGGCAAAACATCCTCCAGAAATTCAGCACGAGAGAGACGGTGAGAACAGAAAACTTCAGCTCAGGTGTTCAGAGAAGGGTAAAGCAAAAGCCCTCAGAAAAGAGCTGGGCAGGAGCATGTTGCCTGGCTAAGGGTGAAGACAGACCACTGCTTCAATGAGGACATGCCCTTCCAAACACTGGCATGCCAGCTGGGAAGACTCCCTGGCATCCAGCACACCATCAAAGCCCTGCCCGAACTTGGCACAGGCTCTAGGGCCATGCCCTCAGCACTGATTTAGAGCTGACAGAGCCAGCCCTGGCACATGGGTTTAACAGGAGAACCAGACCATTACCCTGGGCAGTTGCCTCAAGCAGGATTAGCATTTGGCTGTCTGCACCTTCAGTTGTTGGCCAGAACTGGTGCCTGAAAGGACCAAATCCCCCTTGTTATGTTGCCATTTTAAAAATAACCTTTCCCAAATCCCCACAGTGCATAACCCTCTGTCCATCTCAGCTCCAAGAGCTGAGGGAGATCAGCTTGCAGGGCTGAGGGGTATTTTTGGGCACTCTGACTAATTGTCAGGACATATGCTGAGCATTCTTTACAAGGAAAAACAAAGCTGCAAGGTCTTCTCCAGTGAGGCCTAAGGGGTTGGATTAGTCACTAGAGTTATTTTAATAAACCTCTGCTTTGGGAATGTTTGGTTTAATTTCCAGCTTCAGAAAAGTGCATTTTAAAATGAAAGAAGGGGCCAACCTACTTGCATTCCAGTACTCACTATGAAGGCTCAGGGTGGCTGGACCATGTCCAGTCCTGCACCAACAAGGGCAGGAGAAGTGGAAACCCTTCACCTTGGAGAGGCTTCAGATTCATAACTGCTTCTTTGGCAGCACATCAGAGGGGGACTCACTGGCCATGCCAGGGGATGTGCTCCAGGACAGTCTGGGGACATGCTCCAGGTCACCCACCAGAGAGGCCCACAAGCCCCCCTCACCTGGGAGATGGAGACGTGCTGCACCTAAGACACCTCACTCTGGTCTGTTTCCACACATCTCCTCTGCCAAAACAGATTCCACTTAACTTCACCCTTGCCCAGACTTAGCTGGTTGACTTCAGCCACCATTCACATTAACATTTTGCAAATCAGCCCATCAAGCCTCCCATTTAATGACATTTAATGTTCATTTAATGACCACATATCACACTGCTCAGCCAGGTTCTTTGCCTCTCTCCTTCAGCAGGAAAGCTGAGCCCATGCCAGACTGGGAAACCAATCTGAGCACCTAAGCAGCACTTCACTCACATGCCAGGTTGAACCAGCACTCGTCCAGCTCATTTTCTCTATATTACTAAGACAGCAAATAAAGAACCAGAGAGTATCTTGAGTTGGAAGAGACCCACAAGGATAATCAAGTCCAACTCTCTCTCTACATAGGACAGCCCCAAGAATCACAACATGTGCCTGAGATCATTGTCCAAAAGCTTCTTGTCAAGCTTGGGGCTGTGACCACTTCCCTGAGGAGGCTGTTTCACCTGTTCAACCACCCTCTGGTTGAAGAACATTTTCCTAATAACCAACCTAAAGCTCCCCTGACCCAGCTCATGCCATTCCCTCAGGTCCCATCACTGGTCAACAGAGAGAAGAGATCAGTACCTGTCCCTCCACCTCCTCTCAGAGCAGACAGCTCTGAGGTGTCCCCTCAGTCCCCTCTTCTGTGTGCAGCACCTCCACAACATCCTGGGACACACAAGCCAGAGCAGCCCACGTTTCCCTACAACTGTGCTCTCCCTTCCAGTCCAGAAGCTGTTTAGAATGCACTGATCCATAGACTTGTTCTTTTCCCTTCCTCTGGTGTATATCAACCCCTGCTTTTCTCATTCAGCAGAAACACTGCACCAGAAGCACACACATCTCAGGATGACAAGAGCTCTCTGAAGTCTCCACCAGTGCCTTCTGTACATTTTCCCCCCCAAACTGCACAGCAATTTCCACTGAGGATAAGTGTTGTCAATTCAATTTCTAATAACAGCATTAAAATGTATGAGCCATTTCTCTGGAGTCAGGGATAATATTTTCAAAGTGCCTGTGTGATACAGGAATGTAAATCTCATAAAGTGATAAAAATCTCGAGTCTCCCTGGAAATCATGTCAGATCAGAGCTGGGTAAGGACTACATTGGAAAGCATTCCCTGTGGGATCAGTTAAAAAACATGGCTTCAAATGTAAAAAAAGGAACAAATATCTTTAAATCTTTCATCAGGGTTAGGATTCAATTTCAGCCAAAACCAGAGTCCCAGCCCAGAATGGCTTTCAGAACCCTGCAATGGTTTGTGGCATCCCAGCTGAGTGTCATTATCTGCAGGCTGTTTTGGAGAGGAAGGCAGGGGAATTCTCCTCCCTCAACACACTCCCATTCCAGTTCTTGGGTAATCTGGCAAAATTTGAGTTCCTTTAGTGTCTTGGAAATGTTAAGATTAGTAGACTAATACTTGGTAAGAGACAGTTTGGGCTAAAGCAGGGTGGAGAGGCGAGGTTCCTTAAAACTGCTAAATTCAATTTGCCTCTCCATTTGCTGAAACAGGAAATACCTTCATCCTCCACCTCCCCAGGGCCAGGCCAGGGCATTCAGAGGCAAGAGAAGGTCTCCTCTCCTCTCCCATGCTCCTCCCAGGGTCTCACAGCAGCACTGCACACTACAGCATTTCTGTCAGCGCTGACTCTCGGAGCAGTGGGCAAAGTCTGTGGGCTGAACATTCATTAAACACAAACTCTGGAGTAAGAAAAGGGAGATACTTGGAAGAGTGCTTGGTTTTAAACATAGAAATAAACCAAATGGAGTTGGTAGAAGCACTTCTGTGTTTTATTAAGTCTTCCCCTGCTCTGTGGCTGGATCCAGGCTGAAAAAATGATTTTGTTTTCTTTTTCAAGGAGCAGCAAGACAATAAATCCAGGGACAACAAGTAACACAGTCTGCAAAGAGAAACAGCCCTTCTCAATACAGTCACTGCAAGCTGTCCGACTGCTGTCCAAATCCAGCTATTAGAGCATGGGCTCTGTGGGACAGAAAAAAAAGTGCTAATTGCACACAAATTCCAGAGAAAACTGTCAAAAAGCTAAAGCAGATATGAAACAGTGGCTTGCTTTCTTTTAAAACCAGTTTGTGCAACCACATTGCATGAGAGACCATAAGCACCCATGTCCCTCTGGGAATGCTGCAGGACAATGGGGAAAGGGTGAGGTTTCCAAATCATCAAGGACTTTTCCTGCAATAGCAAGGACTTTGCTGTCCCTTTGATAAAGTTACACCTCTTGAGCCAAATTCTCTTCTCAACTGTGCTAGAGCACACCTGGTAGCAAGCCTTGCCTTGCCTGCTTTGTGCCAGTGTTGAGCAAGGTTAGGCTTGGTCCTGGCCAAATACAGGATCTGCAAAGCACAGCCACAGGTTTACTTGTCCAGAGACAGCCAAAAAGCAAACACACCTCAATACCAAGGAGGTAAAATACTGAAAGGGGACATGGGGAAGACCTGCAGACCTGCAGGGATGTCTTTCCTGCTCCCAGATGTTAACATCCACATCCCACAAGAAAGAGGTGACACAAAGGAACGTCAAACACCTCATGCAAATAATTCACATTACAGAAGAGGTGTCTTGTCTCCAAAGGGCTGCTGAAAGTAGAACATAAAATGCTGCAGTGGCTGTTTAGAACCAGCTCTTATCTACAAGTCAAGCATTTCAATTTTCCCCACAATGTTTTCACAGGGAGACTTCACCAGCATGATGGCAGAGGAGATGGCAGTGGAGGCCACCTTTGCAGCATCTTAACCCATTCCCAGGGCTCTCCAGCCCACAGATCCATGAGGAATGTCACTGCCATATTTCCAAGAACTGCAAAATCCCTGGCTCAGCAGCCAGCCTCACGCACCATCCCCTGCACGACCTCATTTACAAAGCAAAAGCTCTTTGGCAAAACAGCTCACAGAGCATCCAAATGTCGGTGGAGCAGACAGCATTCCTGGCACTGGCTCCCTTTCCATCCGGCTGCTCCGGCTCAGGCACCCGACACTGCTCCAAGGATGAGCTCATCGCTATTTCGGGTTGAATTTGCACTTGGAAATCTCCCTGGTAACCAAAACAAGTTACTCATTGGTTTATAAGAGATTTATTGGTTATTTGTTTCAGTGTCTAGAGAGCTTCCCCACATCACAGCACTGACACAGCCCGGGGGAAGAGCAAGGAGGGCAGGACAGCATTTACAGGCGGTGCTACGGAGATGGGCTGTGTTAGCACTGCGGGGCACAGGGAAAGCTGCCTTTGGGCTGAGCCCGGAGACATGAAATGAGGTGTGAGGCACGGCTTTCACTCACACACACCACAGGTGACCCTGTATGGCAGCTCCCTGCCACCCCAAACAGCACACAAGTGTTACAGGCTCCTCCAGCACACCAGAGTAACCACAGGGATGCTGTCTGCAATCCTCTCCAGCCAAAAATCAAAGTATCTTTCCCCAGAACAGGTATCAGGAGGGTCTGACACTGACATATCCACTAACACCAGCTATCATCAGCTTCACTTCACATGTCAGGACTATGAGTGTACACGACAGTTATAGGACTTGATGGCTGTTTATGGTCTTGGGCAGGAATTTCCTCCACATGCACCAGCACAAAGGGCACTGAATAGCCACAGAAGTTGGACTAACCCTGGAGTATTTTCCTTCTCTGATCTGCAACCTGTAGAATGCTTGAAAGATATCAGCAGGGCCCACTTTTCTGTCGCATCTAGACCTGTGCCAAGATACACCCCAGAAGTTGCACAAATCGCCTCTCACATTTAATGAAGGTCTTGGTTGGATTTTTAATTTTTTTTTAACTGAATATGTTTTTGCAAGAAAGAAGAATTCTGCCCCAACCAGCTCAATCCAGTATATTGAAATGTTGGTTAAGACATGCAGTCAGGGACTAAGCCCCCAGTCCAGCCCTCCAAAATGAAAGCGGGCAGGCTGTGTCCCCCCACCCACTGCAAGAATCCATCACAGAGAAAGATCCAAAGTTTCCACCTTCAGCTCTAAATCATTGTGGTGATAATGGTATAAGAGAATATTATGGCAAGGGGTGGATGATGTGCTCAAACATCCAACAAAGGAAATCCAAACAGACCTTAAGGGATTTGCATCCTCTCTGAGTGCTTTTGTGCTGCTGTGAGGTGAACATGGGCTGCTCTCCCATCCTGCTCCTCTGCTGCCATCCTGGACATTTCCAGAGGCAGCACTGAAATATCTTATACATCAAGAGGCATTTACCTGGCAGGCTGTCCCGTGGGAAGAGTGACTGGCTTTCAACAGGCAGAGGAAGGGTAGACAGGAAACTGTATTTGCATTAGTTGAGTGAAATATACAGCTCTCTGCATTTTTAAAGTGAGATGAGACCAGAGAGAGAGAGGAACTCTTGCACCCTGGACTGCTCACTACTGCCTCTGCTATGGCAATGTCAGAAGCAAGATCCATATCGGGACAATGCTGAGACCACCAGGGATTTTCTAAGTAGAAACAAACCAGTAGGAATTCATCTCGAAATGAGGACCACACAGCTGTTTTCTGGAGGTGCTGTCTGTGTTTGCATTCCCTCAAACCATCCACTGCCCTGCATTTAACACTGTGCTAAAGAGCAGGACATGGTGCCAGGCCCCAGGATACTAACACTGCCTCCATGGGCTCTTCATCTGAAGAGGCATCAGCCAGAAACTCAAACCCATGCACTGAATTAGGTAAATCATGCTAGAAAAATCTTTGTACCATGCAGCGCCAGTGTGAGTGCACACAGCTGTCCCAGGGCAGTTTCCTGGGATGCTGGCAGCCTTGGAAATTTTAAAGAGCTCTTTTCTGTGTCAGTGCAATGAGAAGAGGGGAAAACCAAGAGGCACAGAACAAAGCAGAAAAGGCTCAAGAGTCCAAAAAACGAGACGATAAGACAGAAGCTGGAAAGGGAGGTAGGCAGTGCCTCCCAAGTGACTAATTCCAAACCTTTGCTCCAGTGTTTATTATAGAAAAGAACAGATAAGAAAGGCGGCTGATGGTAACAAGTGCCAGGGGCAGCCAGTCCCAAGGTAAACAAATAGCAAATGCCTTGTGAGCAGCTGCCAAGGCCGGATGGTTCCCACAACTTGGGGCATTTCTTTAAAAGAAAGGACATTATTTTCCCCCACCCCAGCATCCTCCCAGCAGTGTGGGGGGCTATATTTAGAGTAGTTTCATAGTTAAGGGGATCTTTGGTCAGAGACCACTGGAAGCACATAAAAACTGAATATTCCCAAATGAAGGCCCTGAAGAAGAGCTGGGACCCAATTCCCTGCAGAAAAGTCAGTTAGTAACCACTGTTGGCTCTGCCAGCCATGGCTTTAGTGTGATGAACCATTTCTGGTTTTCCTAGCACAGGAAGAAAGGCATGTCCAGCACTCCGGTTCATAAGTCAGAGTTTTGGAGGATTGACTGGATTTTTTGCTCTGTCCAAGCAAAACAGTGGACAGCAATTTTTGTTCTGCCAGAAGCTCTGAACTTCTCTGCAGCTGAGACACTGGTGTAACACAAGAAACCTCACACTCTGGGGCAGCTGCTTCCATGCTAAAGGCAGCTTGAAGCAAAATAGATGGATTTTAGACCCCTATACCAACTGTGCCTCCCTGCAGGAGTCTCTCGGCATATCAAGCACATGCAATTGCTTGTGAACAAGGGTCTCTTAACCCCCTCATTTCAGGAGACAGACACCACACAGCCATTATTTCATGTGAAGCTCCCTCACACAACAAAGCATCATGAAGCATGAAGGTCTCTGATGTCTTGAAGACAACCGGAAGGATTTTCCAGAAAGGAAAACTTTTCTATTTTATTTTGTCTTTTTAGCTATTTTCCCTGTTCTACCTCCCCATCTACATCACAGCAGGGAAATGAGAACAGATTCGTTTCACTGTAACTCTGCAGCTCAACAAGTAAACTGGCTCTGAAACATTTTGATCTAAATTATTAAATCTCAAGCTATACCTTTTAGGCAGCCTCTTGTGAAGCAGATTTTAGTCTCCTCTTTTCCACCCTGCTCTTGTTTCCCCTTTTCCAGGAATGGAAAGATACCAGAAATAAGGAAGCAAAAAAGCTGCTCTGCGGTGCTTATTCCCAGCAGGAATAGTTTTCCCGTCCTCCATTAGATGCCTGGGTGACAACTGGTATTCTGCATTCGATCCCAGCAGAACACAGATGCAACAGTGTCCCACCACTTTTAATCCCTCACAGGTAACAGCTGGTGGCTGCTGGCTCTACCAAGAAGCAGATAGAGAGATGCATCCCAAATTAAAACAATCACTAGGGTCACCTCAAGGAACCAAAAAAATCCAGGCACATCTGTAGAACGAGTGGGTTTTCTGAAAACACTGGTCCAAAGTCAATTGCTTTTGAATTTCCTGTTTACGAAAATAATGCGATTCTGTAACAGCATCCAAACCAAAATTGTAACTCTGCCTTAAAGTTTCCAGTCAGGCACACAGCAAAATAACAGCCCTTCCACCCTCGGATCCAGCTCCATCACTGCCAGGAATCCTGCTCTAGGCTCTCCAACTTCTTCCAGAACACTCTTTAGTTTGGCCTTTCTTGAAAGAGGGCTTTCTCAGGACCCTGTTTATTCCAGGATGGCTGTAGTGCAATGCTCGCCCTACTTTTGATTATCTCCAAAGCCACAAATGTAATTTTAGCTCTGTCTTGCCACAGGACACAAACCCTATTCCCATTTCTTCAGAGGGAGATGAAAAAGCTGGAGAAGCATAAGAGCATCCATCCATCCACCCTTTTGTCCCCCAGACTACACCACACTCTGTTCTCTGGCAGCATTCTTGGCAGACATTTGTTTGCCTGAATCACTCTGGAAGTATCAAGGGCCAAATCCTGCCTTGGTGCTTGCTGCAGGGATGCACAGGGAGGTGAACACTGCCCCATCAAGAGCTTTTCTGTGGTTTTGCACACAGCAGCTTGGAGCAGAGCAAAGCCTTTGCAGGAAATACTTCAAGAAGCAGAACAAGCCAATTTCTGAGAGAAGATTTTGGCTACAGAACTGGGAAGGATGAGCATGTGGTGTGCACAGCACCTGCATCCCCAGGGAACAAGGGGATGATGCCAGACAAGGCTTTTCCTGCACCCCTTCCCTCTTTGCACTCTGCCTGTTTTGCAGGGCTCCCCCTCAGCATCCAGATCTTGTTCTAGCCCGACTTTGTGACTGCCTCTAGACACCCCTTCCCTGCACTGAGCAACTCATAATCCTTCACTAAAGGACTTTATTCCACCAATTTACACGTTGCATTTTTGCTGAGTCTCCAGCACTTCAGACTCAGGCAGAGGCTTAGCAGAGAGAAATGCTCATCCCAGACCAGCCTCGGCCTCCATTCCCACAGAAGGCAACTGCAGTGATATCCCCAGAGCTGGCTCTGGGCTGCTCATCTACAAAAACACCCAGTCAAAGCACATCAAGGAGTGGAACATGCTGGGCTATATCCTGTCTCTGAACCCCAGGGAAGCCCTGGTGCCTTTGGTCTCACACCCAGCCAAGTGGCTACAAACAGGGGTTTTACTGGACCCAAGTATAAAAGAACTGAAGCCAGAATATATGTCACAGTCCTTCTAAAACCACACTGCAGAAGTGGAAGCGTGCATTTATCTAGATAGCATTTAATTCTTTAGAGTCTCAGTGTCTCAAGAGCCATCTGCTTAAAACTCCTCTCTGAACAGAGTATCTAAATGAAATATGAGGTCTCTTTCTTCCTCCCACACTCCCTCTGCCAAAATCAGACATGAAATGACTGATCTCAGACATTTCTGCTTTGTTACTCTCCCTGTCTGCATATTCTATAATAGAGAAATGAAATAAAAAAAGAGATCCCAATGAATCAAGCTGAAGTATTCTGACTTACAGTACATTTTTTATTATAAAATCACAGGTCAGTTCTGAGAATGTTTATTGCATAGACATGATTTCCATTATCTTTGCAACTAAAAGTGAGTCCACTCCAGACATCAGCATCTCAGGGTGACCCCAGAGTAACCCTGGCACCAGCCAGCCAGGACTTGCCTGCTGCTCTCCAGGGACCTGCTCTGATTCAGGAGCAATTGCATCAAAACCAGTCAAAAGCCTGAGCAAACTTTGCACATTGCTGGTGGTGAAGCTTATCTTGCCACATTTAATGCCACTGGGACTTCAGGGCTAAGCAGCACCACAAAAAGGGAAATGCTAAACACAGGCTGGACTGGATTGTCTCATCAGCAAAGATCAGAGGAATTTTCCACCTAAATCCCCCAATGCATCCACTGGATGGTGAGTAATTGAAAGAACATAATTCACAGAGGCTACTGCTTGGGGGACAATATTATTCCTGGCTCACATCATTAGTTGTCACCAGTGGAGCACTGGAATTTTCAGCCATATCCCAGCTCTGACCCAGTGCCAGGACCTGACAGTGAGTACGTGTTTCCAAGGTGGAGATAGGAAAGATGATCACAGCCATGGTACCCAAGAACCACACCAAGGAGCACAAGTCTCCACCAGCATTCACACAGCACAGAAAGGGCTGTGGGATATCCTGTGACATGGAACAACCTTCTGATCACATAGGTATCATGTGGGAGTGCAAGGTGCTGCATCCAGCTTTGGGAAGGGCACAGGAAGGACGTGGAGCTGTTGGAGTGAGTCCAGAGGAGGCCATGAGGATGCTCAGAGGGCTGGAGCACCTCTCCTATGAAGACAGGCTGAGAGAGTTGTGATTGTTCCCTTGGAGAAGAGAAGGCTCTGGGGAGACCTTATTGCAGCCTTTTAATACTTCAAGTGGGTTTATAAGGAAGATGGGGGCAAGATTTAAGCAGGGCCTGTTGTGATAGGACAAGAGAGAAAGGTTTAAAACTGAAAGAGTGAAGATTTAAATTAGATATAAGGAAGAAGGTTTTTTTATACTGTCAAAACTGGCACAGGTTGCACAGAGAGGTGGGAGATGCCCCATCCCTGGCAATGTTCAAGGCCAAGTTGGACAGGGCTCTGAGCAACCTGATCTAGTTGAAGATGCTCATGGCAGGTGAGGGTGAAGGTGGGCTAGATGGAATTTAAAGGTCCCTTACAACCCAAACTATTCTATGATCCAAAAGGAAGTTGCATCTTGGGGGCAAGGAGGTCAGTTCCTTAAAGCTTTTGTTGTATCTTAATGAATGGGTGTGGACTGTAAGTCATATTCATGTGATATGGATTTAAATTAGAAATAAAGTCCATCCTACAGCATCCTTCCCCTATTCATGGAAATGAACAGGGACCTGACAGGACTCCCACCAGCTGCTTTGTACCATATGCCTGGATTTTCCATTCATGGTAGAGTTCAATTGAAAGGCTGCTTCCGAAATAAAGGCCAGCCAAGATGGGCTGGAGAGTGTTTATTTTCAAGTGTTTGAGTACCCTAAATGTTGCCTCCTTTTGAACAGCTGCCATTATTTACATCCAGGCAGAGAATTATACCAGCATTTGTGGACACAAGCCATCGTTCACAGAAGGGAATAACTTCTGTTAGAAACAGTTCAAGAGCCCAATCCTAAAAACTTTCCCCAGCCAAAGTCCCCTAAGAGCAGTGCAAGACAGAAGCCAGCTGTAAAACACCAGCCCTGAACTCGATCCTCAGAGCCAGTCCAAAATCTGAGCAATTAACTTCCTGTTGCAACTGAGATCTTGAGGGGTTTAGGGGTTTTTTGCTCTTGTGGTGCCAGCTCTGAAACACCTACCCACGTTTTTCTAGCAGGTATTAGTCAAGAAAGACTTTTTATATACTGAGCTCCTTAAGCAGAAATTAGAGACTGGTTTGTATTCAAGAATGCTGTACTTGGGGAAAAAAAAAAAAAAAGGGAAAAGGGTGTTGTCACTGAAGTGAAGTATGTGGGTGCTTTTATCATTACAAAAGAAGGTTGAAGTTTTAAAGCCATATTTGGTTGCCTGATCAGTTATTCGCTTTGTACATCATGGCTTAAGAATTTAATCAGCTTCCTTTCAGAAGTTTTTTTGTTGTTGTTTATAAAAAACTCTTCCTCTCAAAACCGAGCAAAAGACTAATTAGTAGGTGGATTGTTTTAATAATTTTCTCCACTCCATGTGCTAGATTTCAGTGGTTGAAAAAGCAGCCATATCCCCTCCTAAACCACAGACTGGTTTCCTGCTTACACAGCACTGGACCAGAGTCATATACACAAACTTATCTTTGGACCAGTTACTAAAGAAAAGATTAATGACAGAAACACCCATCTTGCAAACACATGAATATGTGAATGGGTGAATATAGTTTCACTCATGCAAGTGACGCCCCAAATCTAGACAGACACAAGGGTGCAGCATTTGTGTAAAGACAGAGGTGTTTGACTTCACATGGGAACAACTGCAATTTTGCAACTGCCTGATATTCCACAATACAAAAAGAACAAGGAAAGTGTGATAATTATTAGGTAAAAGCTTTCATTTCCATATTCCCCAATTCAGTTACTGCCAGCCTGCTCCCAAGGATTGTTTCTCACATCACCTGAGAGCCTAGAAAACAGCCTCTGCTTTAGCTATTTTCCTCCCCAGCTGTCATTAAAAGCTTCAAACAGGCACATCTGATCACCTGCTCGGGAAAGCACACAGCTGACAGCTCCTACACAGCTCAGTACCACTGCAAACAGTCCCTGAACATCAGCTGAGCTGCAAAGGGAAAAGTTGCATTTATAACCCAGTGGCTGCCTCTATTTTCAAAGCCACCATCTTCCAGGAGGGAATATACATATCAGAAAAAGAGGAGGCAAGAGAAATCAGAAGCAAGAATTTAGATAAATCCCATTTCTAAAACACCCCATAAAACAAAGTTTCAGAGGTTAACTCGGTGGTCCAAGAAGAAACTGCTTGCTAAGAGTGTTCCAGAAGCAGGTTACACACCCACACACTTCCCATTCCCCATCCCTGCTCTCACAAACCCTTCTCCTGCAGAGCAGTCACAAGGCAGGGAAAAGACCAGCACAAGCCCTGAAATCCAAAGAACTGCGAAGCGTGGGATGCTGAAAGGCTCCCCGCTCTGCTTCAGCGAGATGATGCTCGAGAGGGAGAGGGGAAGGCATTTCTTACTGGCTGCCGGAGAGCCTGGGAGCTGCTGCTGCCGGGAGGAGGGAAGGGATGGATCGAGCTCTGCTGTGGGACGGACACGGGAGCGCTTTGGTCCAGGGCTGTGCCTCCAGCCTGGCGGCGGGGCTGGGATGTCCAGCGGGGCAGCCGCTGCTTTCCCACTTATAGCAGGGAGGTGCATCCCAAAAAAAAAAAAAGTTAGTCCAGCCCATAGCACCGATCCTGCCTGGGCAGCAGCTGGAACAGCCTCCCAGGGTCTCACTGCACCCTCCAGGGGGAGAAACCCCCAAGCGGGGATGGCACTTTGCCAGCGTAGCTGTTCCCTGCTTCCCCTCAGCAGCACAGCACTGTTACGGGATCCATGGGACTCTGCTGGCTGGGCAAAGCCCCTCTACTCCCACAGTGCCAGCAGCCACACTCCCAGATTGTCTCACACCAGGAAAATCTGGCAAAAAAAAAATGTGTTTGCTGGAGGGTGTGTCCCCAGCCTCCCATCCTGTCCAAGCGACCCTCTCGCAAAGCTAAAGCTTTTCCTGGAAGCTCAGTTAGTGTATGTCACCTTCAGGTTCATAGACGGCTTCCAGGACTGGAAGGGGTGCATTTCAAGTGAGCAGTCTGCAGGGAGGGAGGGGACCCTACTGAAGAGAGCACAGTAAAAAATTATACCAAAAGAGGAGTGTTTTCTTCATAGCAGACATGAGAAAAAGTCAGGTAGCAAGTCCTTCCTATTCTTAATAGCCTGTTTGTGCTGCACCACACCAGACAAATCTGACAACATTCATATCACTTTCTCCCTTTCTCCATCCCTTATCCCTTTTTTTTTTGCGCTCATGTCTTCCAAGTTTGCCCCACTTTCTGCTACTGGATATAGGGTCGAGCAAGTAACTGAGTTTGTTTTTTAATGAGAGGTGCTTGTGTTGGAGCTCTTGCTCTACAAACAGGCTTTTGTGATGCCCTGGAGAGCCACAGAGCTCCTGACTAATGGCAGCAGAGGCTGGTAGGTATGTTGGACAAACCACCAGTATCCCTGGAAAGCAGATCATGCTTGGGCCAAGGAATTTCTCTTTGTTTAGTAAAACAAAACAAACACAGTGTAAGAGCAAAAACACTCTCTCTACACAAGCATTCATATTTTTCTGTGTCTCTATTCTTTCAACAGGTAAGTCCCACAGATTCTTCCAGTACTGCATCACCTGTATTACAACATCCCTAGCAGGAACAAGAACACTTGGTTGCCCTGAGGGTTCAAGGCTCAGGCTGCTACCATTTGCCAAGAACAACTTCAGGCATGCATAAAACACAGATGTGAAACACCAACACCATTTGTCATTGTGGACCGAAGTTTACATTTGATTTTCAAAGGAATACAAATACCCATTTCTTAACTCATTTTTCCAACAGCTCTCCCAACAAGCATAAAACTTACTTACCATCAGTGAGAGCTTTTTTCCAATGGCTGTAACCAACCATCAGACCTACAAGAACATTAGCAAAAACCCCCTACCCCTGAGGTGTGATGTTGCCTACATGATTGCAGCTGCAGGGCTCAGGGACTTGTGGAAATCACAGCAACTGAGACCCCCCCAAGGATGGGACAATTCAGACAGAACATTCCCAAAGAGACAAATCAAGCCAGGAGCTCCAGGAGAAACCCGAATTGTAGAATGTGGGGATATAAAGACAAACTAGGTGTTGCACAGCTGTGGAAGAAAGCCTCAGGGGCAAGTTACCCTGCAGCCAGCTCCTGTGGGGTTTCTTCCTTCAAAGGAAGGAGCCTTCCTGCTTCTGGCCATAAGCAGAATTAGGAGGACATAAGAGTAGAAAGGGAGCCCTTTCACCAGGGACCAGTTATTGCCCCTGCCTCCATAGGAGTATCTGGGGATTAACTCTGCACCTTTGCAGTTGTATCTTGGAAGACCCAACCACATGATGCATCTCAGACAAGCACAAGTGCTCTGGTAAGCAAACGAGCCTGACAACAGGTACCTGCAACCCACCAACAGTTCAGCAAACATCCCGTATCTGCAGGGAAGGTCATCAGGCTGCTCTCAGGATCCTCTGGCTCTTATTTAAGATATTAGATGCCTTCCACATACAACACAAACTAGAGATTTCACAGCCAAATCCCAACCACCAGCTACCATCAGAGACAACTCTTAGGAAACACATCTGTCAGCCTAATAGAGTAGCAGCTAAATAACAAATTGATCTATTAAACATGCCTCTCACTGATTACAGCAGAGCAGGTTGTTATTTGAGTAATTCATTGCCCTCATTGGATTACAACTCAAGGCCTGATCCTGCAAATGCTGCACTCTCCAGATCCCCACTGGTTTCTCCATCCAGTCCCATGTGCACATTTCCACATCCAGAAAAAAGACAGCAGAGTAAAGGTCTGCAAAGGCACAAGGCACAGAACAAGTGCTCTACCCCACCTTCAATATTGCTGCTCTTGACAGCGAGTGAGTGTGTGCAGGATCAGACATTAAATCTGGGGACTTAAAATGACCAGTATACCTGACAGAGAAGAATTTAAGCACTCTTAAGCTTGCACTTATCACAACAGCAGCTTTATTCTGTTTGGAAAAGAAGATGATTTAGAGAGCAAGGACAGCAAGCAACCAGAGTCAAGGAACAGGCACTGGGGCACTGCCATATTACAGATACGATAGAGCACTATAAAAACCTCTGCCAAAGCATTGGATTAAACAAGAATAAACTGCAGGAATGACACAACTCATTGCAAAGGACTGAGACAACTCTGAGTCAACCCCCTGCTACCACAATTGCTTGCTAAGGGTGATAATCAGTTACTCTGCAAATTGATTTTTGGCAAACCCAGTAAATAAGTTTTAAAAAGAAGGACTCCACTGATCCAATATATCCTTGACTAGTTATCCAAACAAAATGAACTATGAGCAGAAGCACTTAAAACTGAGTCAGTTGAATTACTCCCTCAAATTGACCTGCTAGGAAACTTTATTAGGAGATGGTGGAGTTTGCAGAGAGTGTGGAAAGGCTGTTCTACAGCTGAGTGCTCTGCAAGAAACCCCAAGAACATGACACCCCACCAAAGCCAAGGGCTCACCTTAGAGCTGGGGCTCATCCTCACCAGTGGAGAAAAGGATGTGCTTTGATTCATCCCTTGGGTCTCCACGCTGTTTTCATTACTTCACTCTGCAGCCACAGAGGGGGAGAAGTCTTCCACACAGTGGGGCCTGGTTTTGCCAGTTGGTGCTCTGTGGAAGGAAGTCCATTGCATTTTAGAGTGAATCCATGCAGTTCACATGCCCCATGGGTGCCTTTGGCTCTCCTGGTTTCCACATGCCACGCCGGGCTGGGTGTGACATTTCCTATCCCTGGTGTCCCCTGGCCAAGGCTGGCAGTGATGACAACCACCCTGTGTGAGATGGGGCTGCCCCACTCACCTGCCCTCTGTGGGACCCCACGGCAGCTTTCCACACAGACAGGGATGATCCTCACACACGAGCCCTTCAAAGTCCTCCTCTCCCAGCAAACAACTCAGCCCTTCCCTTCAGTTCCAGGTGAAAGTAATCACCACTCCCCTCGTTACCTCTCTCCAGACTTCCTTTCTCACAGACACCATCTCCCCTTTGTCCAAAACACCTGGGAAGGGTTTGTTTTCTCTTCCAAGGTTCCGGCCTGAGGGATGCAGCTATTTTGGGTGCAAGATGCCATCACAAACCCTCTTGACTTCCCATCCACAGTGACTCCCTGAGGTCACTGCCCTGGTATTTGCCTCATTGACAGGATTCATACCCCTTTCACCACACAGCCACCTGCTTTCACCAGCCTCCAAAAGCAGGAAGCCTTCCCAGCAGGGACAACCACCCACACTGCCTGTTCCTGGGACATCTGTGTCCATGACTGTGTGGAAGTCAGTGGTATCCTGTTCTGGATGGGTTGTTTCCCCACTTGGATATAAAGCATCTGTGGCACCCACAGGGCCTCCCAGCTGAAAGAATAAGTGTCACATTGGAAAGCTGATCCCTTGAGGCCCCAGTGATGGCTCCCTCCTCTCTGTCCTCTGACTTTTCCAAAAAAGTTTTCAGCCCCAGAGGAAGATACAGCACCCTACAGTGAGTCATTTCAAGAGATCCAAGGGAGGGAAAACAGAAAAATAAACAGAGAGAGACACATTGGTCTCCACTCCCTGCACCGTCCCACCCTTCTGCTGCCCTGGGGGATAATTGGTGACCAGATGGAGCCCCAGCCCTGCCGGCAGCTGGAACTCACCTGACACTGGCTAATTACCTCAGAGCCATTAGCAAAAGGTCTCCAGGCAGGCAAAGTAATGGAAAACCTGAAACATTTCAGAGTTATTCATCTCTGAGAGTAAGGGAGGGGTTGTGGAAGGTTTCAAATAGTGTGCTTAAAACATTAGTGATGCAAACCCATTTCAGTGGAGTTTAAGTATATAATGTGCTGCTTTTAAAGTTTATGCAAAGGAGAGCATTGCAACCTGTTGGCCATGTACCACAGGCTGTGATCCTCAGTGTGGAGCAGCCAGGCTGCCAAAAAATAGGCATCTGTCAGCTTTCTGTCTGTGGACTCACTCTATCAGTGTAGTCTGGAATCATACACACATGGGAGTGAGGGCTTAAATTCCTGCTGAGGGGCATCAGTGGATTCCTCTACATCAGTGGTTGTGCAAACCAACAAGGGACAAAGTTGTCCTGACCTCTCAAATTGCACCAGGGGAAGTTTAGATTGGATATTAGGAAAAATTTCTTCACTCAAAGGGTGGTCAAACATTGGAATAGGGAATTGCCCAGGGAAATGGTGAAATCATTGTGCATGGGAGAGTTCAAAAAACATATAGATGTGGTGCTTGGGGACATGGTTTAGTGGTGGACTTGGTAGTGCTGGGTTAATGGTTGGACTCGATGATCCTAGAGGTCTTTTCTAACGTTAATGATTCTATGATTCTGCTAATTTAGTGATTGTATCAGCTGATATGCACAAAACTACTCATCTTTCCACTATTTAGTGTCAAAATATGCCTGTAGCATAACCCTATGATATCATCAGCAAACCTGGCTCAAGAGATCAAAAGAGATTTCCAGAAGTGTGGCAGCACCACTATCAGATTTTCCTGAGTGACACCAGAATCTGCACATGGAGAGGGGATCTAGCTGCAGATTATTCCCACCTTTAAAAAGCAACTGCAGGAATGACTCAGCTATCGGATTAAGAGGAGCAGTCGTGTCAGCCCACTTGGCATCCTTTGGCAGAAGCCAAAATGCTTCTCCCAGTACAAGTTGCTCCTTCTGTGGATGGAAAATTACAAAGGTGACTCCCATTTATAAAAGATGATGCACCAGGGCCCTGCAGAAGTGGACCCATCTGTTGGCTGTGTGGCTATAACAGGGCTACAATTGGAAAAGACAACAGAAACTAAGGTTTCCAGCAGTCTTTCCAGTAACAATTTAAGTTTTCAAGGAATGTTGGCAGCAGTTGCAGCTATTTATCTGCAGCTCACAGGGGGCTATTCAAACACTCCAGGTTTTCTGCCAAGGGCAGGGCTTGAGGTTTTTCGGCTCTCTGGTCATTTGAACCTCAGCATTTCCACCCACATTTGTGCACTGGGTGCCAGTGATGTTTCCTGCTGGATCACAGGCAGGGATGCAGGAGCAGCAGGCAGCTGGGCATGGCCCCACCTGGGCACACACCCCTGGGACGTGGCAGTCCTGGGAGGGTGCACAGCTCTGCCTCTGCACCCCACACACCAGCCTTGCCCATCCTCATGGTCTAACCCTGAGCAGATCCCACAGACTGAAACTGGGGGAATAGTCTGGGCAAACAAATAATTTTGCTCCTGCAGAACCACTGCCGTGACGAGAGTTTTTCAGCCACCGTCTGCTGAAGTCAAGTAAATTTCCATTGACTTCAACAACTGCTGGGTCACAGTTTGCTTAAGTGTTTCCAGACTTTGGCCCTTCCAGCAAACACCTTGGCCAGACATTAAGCAACAGGAATCCATCAAGTATTTTAGTCCTGGCATAAACCAAACAGATAAAATTTGAGACAAGATTTGGTTCTTGGTCTTTATCAGTTATCAGTTCCTGGGTGGGTACATATCCAGAGAGATTTAACGAAGGTTTCTAACACCAGTAAGGTAAAGCAATGACAACGTAATGTAAGGTTTTCCTTTAAACAGAGCAAAGGGATTTGTGATGCAATGTGTTATGGACACTTAAAACATGTGTATCTTTATCCTACTATACATAATTACCCTAACACTGGTCTTTTTCCTTGGTGTAAAGCTCCCCAGGAGTTTCATGTTCTAGATTTGAAAAGATGGCTTCGAGGCATCAGACCAAAATTAAGCTTCTTTATTAATTTTAGCGTTAGATTTTAGTCAAGGAAAAAAAAAATTAATTCAAGGTACCTAGAGCCTGAAATAAGTAAAATACATGTTTTAATAGCAGAGGAGGTTTTCAAAGCATGACAAATTTCATTTTGCTTGAGTCTGTAGCTAAAATCAAATCAATTAGAAAGCTGAATACCATGAAAGAATACATATAAGTGGATTAGATCATTGCCATGAACATGAGAGGCGACAGCCTGAGCTGGGGCTCACAGTGTTTGCCTAAAGCTCAGGGGACCAAAGTGAAATTCCTCACCCTGGTACAAACTTCGTGCTTGACTTAGGCTGGGTCACAACATCAGTCCCTCAGGCACTCCTTGCCTGGCTCCGGGGCTGCTGGAAACACTATGGACATGCTCCAGAAAGGAGCAGTGGTGCTCAGTGCCTGCAGTCCCTCCTTTAGCTGTTTGGGGCTGCTTTTGCTCTGCATCACCGAGCTGGAGGGATTCAATGCCTCAGGTTCCTGTGTGTACAAAAAGACATAATAGCACTTTTTGCTCCCTACACGTTTCCCAGGGAGGCAAAGATACGTGAGCAGCTTGGTTTCTGTTTAAAATGCGGGCTTTGCAACAACAGTCAGGTACAAAGAGGACAAGCTTTCAGACTCAAAAGCTCCCCATGGAGCAGGTTCAGGTTCAAAGGCAGAGCTGGAGACATGGCATCGCTGCAAGAGACTCACACAAACCTCCTCTGCTGCCACAGCATCGTCCAGTCCTCTCTGCTCCGGGACACAGGAGTCCCATCCATCCCTTCCTGCACCTGCTGCCAGTGTGTTCTTATCTCTCTGGATGCAAAGCCTCAAGCTGGGGAGTCTTAATAAATGCTCTGCTGGCTCTTTAAATAGTGGGTTTGTGTGACTCACAATTAATGTCAGTGAAGACCGTATTTAGTGAGATAGTTAATGACAGCCAAAGATATGCAGAGGCTTTAATTACATGTGCTCCAAGGTACCAACCTAAACCACCCCTGTGCTGCCCGGGGCTACACCAGGGGTAAAGTAAAGAAAGCAGCCACTTGTCCAGAGCCATGGATATGATCTGTCCCATGGGCTGGAACTGAACTCCAGCCCAGCTCACCAAACCCAAGTGTCTCTGAATAAATCAGAGTTCAGTCTTTCTTTTATATAAATGCTGGGAATTATATTGTTCATATCTACACTGATGGTATTGTGGAAAAGCCAAGTTACACCTTTTCTGCTTGCTCCTGGGGTCCAACAGCAACAGACATTTTTAATTTCTCTGTCAGATCCATTTTCCCTTTGCTAAAAAAAGACTGTAGTAAAATTATAAGACTATTGGTGGAAAGCTTAGTCACAAATAAGGTTGTTTTTTTTATTCTATTCCCTATGCCAAATGAATCAAGTGAATGTTATCCCCTTCTACATACTATATAATGTATAAACTATATACTTCATGTTATCTTCATAGTTAGGCAAAAAGTAAATTTGTGTTAAGGTTTCCAAAGCCATGGTTCACAAACAAAAAAAAAAGAAATAGTCATGGGAAAATTACAAACCATTTGGCACTAAGGAAATTATGAATGCAATTTCCTGAGCTCAGTGTGCTGAAGGAGCTGCAGTAAATAGCTGTCAGGCAGCTTTCTTGAACAAAAGATTTTAGACTTGATAGCCAGCTATGAAAAAGATTTGTCTGTGCTGGACTTTTGCTCTCCTTCCAGTCAGATAGAGTTTTCAAATGACTTAGTTCAGCTGGCATGAAGGGAGAATGAGTATGTCTCCTTTGGTTTAAACCAAATTTTCTGGGAACCATCTTTTATGCAAAAATGAGATAACTCACTTCTTTGCTGAATTCTGCTGAAGAAAAGTGATTTAAAGATGGTTTGAAGTCAAAGCTGAGAGACCCAAGAGAAAGATCTCAGACAGATGCATGGCTACAGAAAAACTGTCTTCCTGACACTTTCAAACTGAAATAAATCTCTCTAGTAAAAGCAGATTGGGATTTTTTCCACTCAGCAGCTCAAGTGAGGGTTGGGAAAAGAAGAAACTGAACCAACAGCAGGGAAAAATATTTGGCATTAGATACTTTGGATCTGAGTAACACGAGAGTTGTGCAGAGACTGCTTGCATTTTGATGAAGGATCCCCTCAGGAGAGCAACTCACTACAGCAAGGGGTGACAGAGGTATCTCCCAAGACAAAAGGCCCCTTGGTGCTGTGTATCCCCTTCACACCTCCCTCATGCAAACCTAAGCTGGTCAGTGAAAAATGCAGCCAAACCCACTTTTGTGGGCTGTCAGTGATTTGTGTCCCCCTTCCCAGAGCTGCTGGCTGGGATGCAGGTGCTGGTGGGTGCAGTGGGTGCTGCTGTGATGGGTCATCACAGCCAGAACCAGCTCTGGTTGCAGAAACAAGTGCCCCGGGTGCCCTGAATGCCCCAGTGGAGAAGTGCTGCAGCAATGCCCCTGGCTCCCTGCGGAGAGGATTCTGCCCCTGCCCGTGTCCTTGGCAACTCAGAGCCACAAACATCAGTGGTAGGAGTCAGGAGGGACAGAGGGATTGGCCAAACGTGAAACCTGGTAACTGGGCTATAAATATTTACACGCTGTGCCTCAGCTTTGCTCATTCTGCTGCTCCAGAAGCACGGCCGGCCACAGCAGTCCAGGTATTAACTGTCCTGCTTGTTGTGCTCCAGGACATTCAGACGGACCATAATCCTCACTGTCTCAGTGTCCTGAGTCAGATCCACTGCTGGGGAGGCCAACTGATGCCCCTTTTCCCAGCCTGAGGTACCAGTGCATCCTGCTCTGATGCTGCCTTATCCACAACACTAGATTTGCCCACCACCCCCCGGATCAGCAGAGCCTTGTAGCCCAGCCAGCTCCATGCTCCTGGAAACACAACTGCCCCAGTGCCATCTGGGCATGACTGCCTGACCCCAGCTGGGCTCTCCTCCCTACAGCAATGGAATTCAGTCTTGCAGGCATTGCTGAGGCCTGATGCTAGCTATGGAATCTCAACTTAAATGTCTGTAAAGCCAGGATGATCCATTTTTCCAGGGGATTTTTGACTCAACCCCTACACCCTTGTCACGAGCACCATCAGTGTATTATCAGCTCTGTCATCAGAGCACAGATTGCAGCTGAAGCAACAAGTCTGATGGAGCTGAGTTTAGCTGTGTCTCTGAGCCAAACACCACTGGCTTCTCTGTAGCAGGACAATAGCATTGAGCCCTTCAAGGCATTTAACCCAGCTGAGGTATTTTATCAACAGCAAATATCTCAGCAACAAAGCTCCAGCTGGTGAACCAGCCTATGCAGAATAGAAACCAAGTCACAAGGGAAATTTCTTTGTCTTTTGTAAGAATTTGGACATTCTCATGTGAGCAGCAGACACAGCTCTGGAGTCCCAGGGTGGAAAACATAAACCGGACATACCTTGTGCAACTGCAGAACTGTGTCAGAGGAATCCTTGATTTTGCATTTTGAGAAATGGACACCAATGGAAATAGTGACCTCAGACCACTCAGACATCATTTAGTTAAACAGCTTTGGGATTTTCATAGCTAATCCAAAGCTAAGTAATAATGGTAGAGTACCTGGAGAAGGGAATAAATTTATATTAAACTCGTCCCATCTGTCACTGAGATACAGAGGCATTTCCAATTCTCTCTCATTACAAATCTCAAAAGCTTCAGAGGCTGAGAGAACTCACACAACATATCCAAAAGAACCAGTAATTAATATTAACTACCTGGGAAAAGGGAAAAGCAAGCAATGCTGCATCTCTTGTTCTCCTTTGTCTTGTAACCTCTGGGAATTCTGAGAGTGAGCCATATCACAGAAGAGCAGATTTAGCCATCCATCATCAAAGGGTGCAGAGCAGATGCTTCAAGTCACTGCTGAGAATGAGGATGCTGCAGGGATCTGGAGATCTACTGTCCTAAGAAGTCTTTAAGGTTATGCCCTTGGAGCAACTAACCAGAAAAGGTGCATTTTGGTACAGACCAGTGCCAAAGGAGGGGCAAGGGAGATGATGTGCACGGGATGCAGATGCAGAACGTGCCTAGTGTAGCCCCTTCTCTGACTTTCTGTGATTAGCCTAAATCCTAAATCAGCCAGAGGGGCTGCAGCTAACACAGGGGAGAGAACAAGGTGGTCAATGGGTTGCAGGACATTTACTGCTACTAACTCTGAAGGAGACAATAGTTCCATTGCTGTGTTTTGAGGATAAACATAGCAGAAGTTAGCCATGGGCTGTGGACACCAGGCCACAGAGGGACAAGGAAGGGGAAGATGTCCTAGGCAGAAGAATCAAGCAGATTTCAGGCTACACAAGTCCCTCATGGACAAAAAGGGCTCAGGGGTAGCAGGTGGCTACTTACAGCTTTTGGCCATAGTTTAGAACAGAAGGAGGAGGAAGGGCAAGGGAAAAATCTCTGCTGTTGTCTCAGCCCAGGCACGTTTACATTGCCAAATGCTTCAATGCTCAGCCAGTTGGTATTTTCCTGATCTCAAAGCATCCTTTTCTCCACGGTGCCTGCCCAGCTCAGCACCCATGTGGGTAGGCTGGAATAACTAACCTTGCTGCTGCAGGTGGAAAGGCTGACATGCTCACAGAGCTGACAGCTTTAATTTATGCACTTTTTTTATCTTTGTCCACATTCCTGGGAGCTTATGCATACAGAAAAGGGAGCCATGTTCACACATAGCCTTAAAAGTAGCCATGACCACACTATTGTGGAACATGCAGGGTCAGGAGATTGCAACCATATATGGGCTCCTTGGGGCTGGAGCATCGCTGGCACCCTTGGGAGGAGGACAGCTGGTGGAATTTCCTATGAAAGGCCAATTAATAAAGACCAAATCCTTTTGTATATATGCATGTCTAAATATTGGACAACAAATTCAAGGCTTTGCTACCCCAGAGTCCTGAACCTTACAGAGTTTTCTGCACTCATTAAGGGATCTTGTAGCCTCTGACCCAAGCTCTAAGTGCATGGACTATAAGGGCTGGAGGAAGGAATAGCACCAAGATGGATTGTGTGAGAGCTGCAAGTCCCAAAGTAACATGTTCCAGAGCCCCTTGTTCCCAAATGCTGTCCTGAGAGCAGACTTCCTGCAACTCTGAGTGGTGACAGGCTGGAATTCTTTCCCTGGCTCTGGGCTCTCAAGTCCCAGCCTCATCCCAACACCTCACCTCTGCAGCAGCCAATACACCAAGACTTTTCTTTCCTTCTTATCAGGCTTGTCTGAGGGCCAGGAGCCTTCAGGGACATCAGACCCATGGCACTACTGTGCCATGGCAGTAATCAGGGATATTGGGAGCCAGATTGTCCTCAGTGCTGCCCCTACCACTAAAGTACAAAGCAGCTTCTGATGTTAATGTTGTTGAAGGCCCCAGGTGAGTTGTAAATGCCTTGATGTTAAATGACACCCACATGGCTCCCAGCTGAGCAGGGAGCAGGGGAGATGGGAAGCAGCAGGCATGGGAAGCAGTGCTTGTGCTGGGCAGTGTTGCTATGCTTGCACAGGACACAGTACACAAATACTGCCAGCCTCTGGGTTCCCTCATCAGCTTGGCAGATTCTGCTATGAATGTCAGCAAGGACACCATTTCTCTGTTTCCATTTTACTTGCCTCGTCTTCCAATTATTCTTCAATCACAGACAGATGTGGACAAAAGAGTTTTTTGCAATTTAGTATTGTAAGAATATATTTGGGCCCATTACCATATGAGAGGCACTTCCCCCTCCACCTCCTCTCTTCCTATCACCAGGATGTATCCTCCCAAAAACTCCCCACATCCGGGGACAAACACTGTTTTGGAGCTGTGATGAGTCAGAGCCAAGAGGAGAGAAAGCCCTCTTGGAACTGTGCAAACAGCCATGATAAGCACAAATTGGCTGCAGATGTCAGCAACACCCCCTGCTAGGAATGGCTTGGTGCCCAGGTGATGCCCTACCTGTGAGACAGGAACACGTGGAGGAAGGTGCCCTTGCAGGGTGGGGTTTGAACCAGCTCTGAGACTTGCCAGCAGCTCCAGCAAGGGCTGCAGTTCATCTCTGACCAAAACTGATCCTGCAGCCAGCTTGTGACCACTGGCCTTAAACTCTTCATTCGGAAAACCCAATAGGGGAAAAAAAAATGTGCCAACAAGCAGCTGGGCTTAAAGGGAAAAACATGGTGCAGGAGAGAGGTACAGTCTGTGAGCACAAGGTCACCTCAACACCTCCAGACTCCTGGGTGTTTGAGGTGGTTGTGGCTTCTGCAGGGGGGCTCAGAGCAGTCAGTGTTCTCCTTTCTGCTGATAAAGACTCAGCTGGATGGTGCATGAGGCATGGTGGACATGGTGGGGGATGGAGAGGGTCTCTGGAACAGGGACTCTGCACTGTCCAGACCTGCAGGGACACAGCAGGGATGGACAATTACTGTCCTTTCCAATATTGCCATCTAGAGGACCCAGCAAAGACCAGAGCTCCTTGCAGGCCATGATGAGCTGCTTTTTCTTTTTTTTTTACTTTACATAAATGTTTCTTCAGCATGACATGGAGACAGAAAGCCAAGTGCACAGGACTGTCTGTGCCTTGGAAATACAGGAGTGCTCTAGAAACAGCCCTGTGATTTTTTGAGGCTGTAGATACCCAGTGCTGGCACATTTCCCAGCGTTTTTACTGATCCCCACGTGAAGGTGGACAGATGGTACCATAGCTTGACTGAAAGCTGCCCCTCATCAGCTCAAACTGAACAGAACTAATAAAACAGGAACTAATCAGCAAATGGCAGCTCTACCCACCTGCCTGCAGTGCAAGTCCCCCTCCCCAGACCATGCAGGGATCTGCCTTGTCCCTGCTTCCAGTGCCTCTGAGAAGCACCTATCCAACATATTTTTGCATGGCTGACATGACACAGCAGCTCATGGCACAGCAAGTCCTTCCCAGAGGGTTCCTGCCTGTGCTGGGGAAGGTGGATGCACATAGGATGGTCCCAACTACATTTTGGGCACTGGAGATACTGCTCACCAGTGGTGAGGCCCAAGTCCTGACTTATATCTTATTTAAAGGAAACAATCCATTTGAAGGGGTGTGCTGCACTTCCTTTGAGGGTTTGAGAAGGTGAAGAGCTGCCAAAGGGCTTTTGTTCCAATTGCTAAATTATGTCCTTGTTTGTTTTAGTTACATGCATGAATCTGACCCAAGCTGGGCTGGACAGCACATATACAGTGGGATTAGTGGTGTTTATTCCAGCTGTCAGGATTCTGAAGTGTGATAGCGGACAGTGGAATTAGCATAATTTCCCAGTAAGAAAATAAACACCATTGTCTCCTGTCCCACTCCTGTGACTTCCTGCACAGGCCACCCACAACCAGAGTGGTGCTGGACAAGCCCCTCTTGCTCACAGAACTCACAGTGCTCTTGTGAGCTGCAGGCACAGCTTTGGCAAAGCCCAGCAGGAGAGTTCAGGATGTGCCACCCCACACAAGGACCACAGTCCCTTTGGAAAGCAGCAGACATCCCCTCAGCTGCTCCCTGCTATGGATGGGAGACAACTGCTTAACCAGGTTTCAGGACTCTCCTCCCACAGCAATGCAGAGCTATGAACAATGGTTTACGCTGCTCAAGACATGAAGGTTGTCCTTTGTGAATCAAAGCCCTCAAAAACAGATTCCTGAAGTTTCTGAGGTGCCTACTGTAGTGAAGGATTGTAAAGCATCTGAACAACTTGCTTCTTCAGCTGCTCCATGAGCACAGGGCACCAAAAAAAATGGCACAGGCACGAGACAGAAACAGAGGGCAGAATCACCAGCCAGGAGCCCACCTGCAAATTCAACAAAACCACTGGAAATAAAAACACATGAAAGCTCAGGATCCTTGATTTTACAAGCACCCCATAGTGATGCCTCTCACACAGGTCCACCCGCTGCCCCAGTGAGCAGTGCTACCCCAGCTGGGTCTGCTGCTCCTGGAGGAACCTGAGCTGCAGCAGCTTTTAGCAAACACCAGCATCCCTCCATTCCCCAGCACCCACTCCTGTGAGGGAGCACAGCCCCAGGGCTGGGCTGTGTCCCAGGAGCTGGGGTGAAGGCAGGAATGTGCATCCCAGCCCAGCTGCCCTCCATTCCATGGGGTCCAGCACCCTCATCCATGGCTGCTGCCACCGTACCCACTGGCCAAAGGCCATGAACAAACTGGTCTGCAAAGGTCAAGTGGCACATTGTCACTTTGCTACAGATTTATTTTCGTGTGAATTAATGAAACAGTACACACAATTCCAAAAACAAAAAAAAAAAACTTTTATAGGCCCATAATCCTTCTTTCACAGTACAACGCAACAGTAAAGGATTTAGTCAGTGTAAACAGAAGGTCCAACAGTGATCATCAGCTATCACAGATCAGCTGCACAAACACCACAGCTACGGGGTTAATGCCATTACCACACAAATCGACAGTACCAGTACAAATCATAACTTTACCTACAATGCTTTTTCATGTGCAAAAACCATGAAAATTCAATTTACAGAAGAAGGGCATCATCTCTAAATCTTCGTGGGCGCTGTAAACTGCCTCCTCAGGGCTGTGTTATCTATTTGGCAAAAGGTCTCAGGCCCTGATTCTCTAAGGTACCTTTAACTCCATCTGCAGTACAAGCATCAGGGCTCTGCATCTGCACGCCAGGCATTCATGGATGCTCTGCTGCAGCCAGGAAAATAATCAGCTGAGGATGAATCTGAGTCATTTATTAAATCTCTCCTGAATTTGAGCTTAGATTCATTCATTCACCAAGGCTCTTCAAAAACAGTGCTGGTTATATTATGTATGGATCATAAGAGTTCACAGGTAACCCATAAAATCATCATTTATAACTTTTTTTTTCTTTAATGTACTAACTGAACTGCTGCTGGCATCAAAAGTTGAGGCTTATGGTAATGTGTTGGCAAGCTTAGAGTGAGTGGGTAAATTATTGAAGTTAAGGGTCAGAGAAAGAGAGGAATTACCACAGCCATGGTAAAACATCAACCTGTGGCCACCCTGCAGTGCTTGGCTGGGAATTTGCACCTCAGCTGGGGATGCCTGGGAGGGAGCCCTGAGCCTTGGGCCCTGCTGATGGGACCACAGGCTGTCAGGGGGACCAGAACTGCTCTGCTCCTCCAGCTGCACCAACTTTGTAAATTGAATTCATAGTCAGACTATACAGGAAAAAACAAGAGGTAGTTTTTATCATACCTCTTTGAAAAGGCAGAACGAACAAAAAACAGGATGTAGAAGTGATGCAGTAAACCTAAAATCATCAGGTTCCTACTTTTTTTTTTTCTTTTTAATTTTTTTTTTTAAACACATGAAGTTAAGTTATAGACATCATATAAAATGCACACTCACTTTATGGAATTCCTGCATAGTAGGAAACAAAGGCCAGTGCTAATCCAACAGCAATGTTAACAGCGGGATGCCATTTACAGGTGCAAAGAAGATGCCCTATCCAAATATAAACAGAGCATTACCCCCCTTCCAGGGGATTCCTATGGCAACACTTATACATTTTGTTCAGAAGAAAAAAGAAAGCATTTTCTTGGGGATAAACTGCCAAAATAATTGGTTTCACATCCATAATTTTAAGGCAATGTTACTTAGACCTGAGAAAATTAAAAACAAAAAAAAACGTGTAAAATTATTTTCTCAACTATACACATACACTTGAAATTTCAGGATTTCCTGTCTCCTCCAACTCTCACGTGGTGCTGGGGAAAACAGCCATGGGGACACTGCCCTCAAGGTCAGATCCTGCGAGATACAGAGTTTGTTCCAAGGACAGCTAATGGGAGCTGTGAGTGCTTGGACTCACCTGGCTCTTTTTCACAAATTTTCATTTTAAACACCTCTGTTTAAGCCTTCTGGAGAGGGTTAACTCCAGAATAGGTCTGTAGTGCACCAGTAACCCTGAAAGGTATGTATAGCAAAACTGTAGATAAAACAGACAATAAAATTACATACAGTAAATTTCTGTGATTCCCCCTTTTCAGGAGAAAAAGAAGGATGTCAGGGTTAACAGTTTCACTGCACCTTTAGCCATTCCCATAACTACAGAATAAATCCTTTAACACTAGTGTGAAATCACAAATTGTTCTGTGCTCTTCCCTAGAAAATAAACATTTAAATTAAAACCAAAAAAATTCAACTTGGAAACTTTTCTCATTAAATGGTAAGAGACACAAGAAAGATCGGGTGGGGACTGCAGACACACAGCATGCTAAGGAGTTACCAAACAAAGTGCAATGGTTTTCGACTCTACAGGAGGACGGACGGACAGACGGCTCCCCTTCAGTACCACCTGGATCCTCTGGAGAGCTCTGGAGGTACCGTGTCGATCTGTAGCCCAAAAGCTCGTGTTTGAGGTTGCCTGGGCTCATGGCCCCATGTGCAGCTGCAGTAGCTCTGCACACCTCGGCTACATCTGTGGCTGCAGGAGACACTCACTCGCACAAAGACACGGTCACTTCCCAAACGTGAAATTTAGTTGCCAGTTGGGGATTTAATGGCTGGCTCCGGAAAGCTGCTTGAGCCACAACTGAAAGATGGACTCAGCCCTAAAATCTGTGCACACCTGGTTCTGTGGGATCACCTCCTCCTAAAAATGATGACAGACACCAACCGTCCCTCTCTCCTGCTCCCATCCAAGCAGCCAGACATCCAGAGCCCCTGCTGTCAGCTTTGGCCAGGGTCTGCCATGAGCCCACTAAAGCAGGGCTTGGACAGAGGGTCATTAAAAGCAGAAATCTCCAGGTTCCCACAAAGTGAACAAGTTTATCACCATCCACTGCCTGGTGAGATGGTCTGTGGGCAGATTTTTTGCTGATATTTCAAACTTGATTATCCAAAGATCAGAGACCAAAAATGACCCAACAATTCTCATCTGACTAGAAAGTGATTTCCACTGCTCACGAGCACCTCCCTGCCCTCCTCTCCCAGGCTCAAAGGATGAACAGGGAGTCAGCTCCTTTACTTACCCGCTGGGAACTAAACCCTTCATCAAATCACACATTAACAAAGCTCACTGTGTGCAAAAGACTCTTACGCTAAAACAGTTCCACCCTACATAGTGCAGTCAACACAGTTTTTAACTTAAATTTGCAGCTTGTTCTTTACAAGTGCTTGGCAGAGAATATTTATATTCTTCTGACACCATATAAATAATATTTATACAGCTTAGACATTTTGAGACATGCATTAGACTTTAGGTAGTACATACTTCTTGATCATATACGCAAATATTACTGTCAATTCACAACCTTATGCTGGGCCGTGTCTCGCGTTATCCAGGACGTTTGACGGGGGCTCTGAATCGTCCATGGGCAGGACCAGGCGCGTTCCCCGGATTACGAGTTCATGGTCCCCAAAGGCAAGTTCCCGATCCAGCGCGTCTTCTGAGCTGTTCCCCACGAACCGCCGCGACGTCCCGCTGGACGCGACCGAGTCGGTGTTGACGGTGGAGTCCCCGTAAGTCAGACTGATGTCCCCGTCGTTCAAAATGAGGTCGGAGTCATCGTCCTTCAGCTGCTCCTGATTCTGGGGGACAAACGGGAGGGAGGTGCTGTTGAACTCCTCCTGAACAGCCGCTTGCGGTCACACGGTGACAGTGAATGAGGAGATTGGGGCACCGTGGCCGTAACAAGACATGCCACACACACATCTCTGGGCCCAGGTGACTCGCACTACGCACTGATTTCTCTGCAGACTGACTAAAAGGGCTGTCCTATCTCTTTCTGGTGTCACACCCAGACACATGGGGAATGCACTTTTGAGTGGCTTTGACAGGACCAAAATACTCATAAACACAGAAACTGCATCTCTGATCCATCACAGCCACCTCTGGTTTGTCAGGGAACCTGACATACTTTGCAGACAGGACAAAAAAACTCCTGCCATGGATAGCTGCTGCTGCAAGGGGCTCCTGGGCACAGCAATCCTGGCAACCTTTCTGGTTGTGAATGATGCAGCTGAAGGTACTGCAGGAATGGCTCAGATGCAAGGCCAGAAGAAAGCAGGGGATGGAGAATTGTGTGTCCTCCCAGCTGGGCCTGGGGAAGGACAGCCATGACAACTTCATTGAGCCAATTACTGAGGAATGACCATGAATCCCTTCATGACCAAACAGCTGGCTTGGAAAAGCAAAATGCTCATGGGAATTAGCTCATCCATCAGCCTCAGTATCTCATCTCCCCTCAGCCTCTCAGCTCAATGCTGCCGACCAGCATTCAGAAGTAACACAGAAAGAGAAACACATCAAACCCACCAACACTGTGACAGAAAGGACACTGATGGACTGACCTCATACGCCTGTGGACTCGTCAGGCACCGGGCAATAGGCCCACAGCACCCTGGGAGGGTGGTCGTCAGTGGGGGACCACTGTGTGTCAGGAGAGGCTTTAGATAGCTATGGAGAGGGTTAAGGAAGAAAGAGGAATGGGGCAATGTCAGTAAGTCAAAGGGTGGGAAGGCAGCAGGGAAGGACACAGTGCCTGGAGGAAGTCATGGGAAGGAAAGAAACACGAAGTACCTGGAAGCACAAAAATTACAGGGATGAGCAACATGAATGCAACCAAACAAAGAGGGACATGAATCGACCAGGATATAGCCCTGGTAAGATGCTAAGCAGCATCACTTGTCCCATCAGCCTGTGCCTCTTAGCCAGACACTGCTCCTCCACTAATTCACAGCACAGCATCTGGAAGGGAGGAAGGACACAGATCTAGCAAGAGGGCTGCAAATGAGAAGCCTCGCCTGCCCTTCCTGCCCACCTGCCACTGGGATCAAGGACCCCTTGGGACTGCAGCCTTGGAGAGCCCAGCTTTAAACGGAGCTGCCACTGTGTTCCCAGTGATGGCAGGAACACGTTCCCACTAACGCTGGAAATGGTCATTTCTTGCAGCCAGACACACAAAATCCAGCAGTGTAACAGGAGAGTAAATGCTGGTTCCTCTGCTAAGCAGGGAGCACATCATGCTCCAAGTCAACAGGGCTGCCTGGGCAGTGGGATTTGACAGGGCACACAGTGACCTCCGTTCAAGGATACTTGTGATCGAAGTTGTACCACATGCGGAAGAGCCAAGCGCTCTCGGCCTTCGTACTCCTCCTCTCGCTCTCTGGGACACCCTGTGGGAGAGCAGACCATTACACACGGGGAGGGAAACATGCAATGACCTGGATCAGGGCCAGGAGCTGCCATGGGACACATAAGAACACACACACCTTGCCACAGCCCCTTCAGAGGAAGCCTTTGGGTGTGTAAGGACAATCATACCACAACAGCCTGAAAGTGCTTCTAGCCCACTCTCTGCATTTAGCAGTGTTCAACAGCCTTAAAGAGGTGGTATCAAAACACAGAGTGACCATTTTTCTGCTAGAGCCATCCAGTGTCTGGCTGTAAGGTTTAAAATGCCTTAGTGCCAGCAGCTACATCTAGACATCATACTTAATAGTGACTGACAGGTCCCAACTCCATCAAATCACAGCCTGAGATTTCTGTATGCAAATAATAATGTGTTATGAGGACTCCAGGCTTCCTTTTAGTCAGAAGAAAAAATATAAAACTGTTTGGAGGGGACTATGAATACAATTACATATTTCACAGAAATCTGGCTTACAGATTTACGGCTCTGGGCTGCCTGTAGCATTTGATGCTTTCTCTCTAGGAGGTGAACAGCCCAATAAATGGCTCTGAATAAAATTAACCTCCAAGGTGCAGAACTCACAACTGAAATCAAGGAGAGCCACATCCACAGCACGACCAGGCTGTAGATGCATAGTGAGACAGCTCGGAGCTAACAAGCAGGAAAACTCCCAAGGCTCCAGGGCTCCTGCATTTATCTCAGTGTGGTCAGTGCTCCCAGGGCTGCCACCTAACTGCCCACAAGAAACAGGGGGCAAAGGAAGGTTGAGGGTACCCATGGGTAAAAGTGGGACAGAAGATGCTACATAAAATGAGTCATTAAATGGCATTTCTGTACTGCCCCAGATGGTGGGATGAGGCAAGGAGCCTTCATGTCACACTCATTTTGGGATTTATTTTAAATCCAGCAAGGGAGAGATCAAGTCTATTGCAGCAGCAATGTGGACTGACTAAACAGTTCAGCATTGCTTCTGTGCCCTTCTTTCCAGCTGAGTCAAAGCAGGCCTCATTCTAATGACAGACAGCACAGAAAAGCTGTGACTCCCACTGACTGCAAACTCTTTCACCAGAGGAGCTGAAAACTCTCCTACAGCTGGAAGGAAGTGGAGCACAGATGGGCATTCACAGGGTCTCAACATAACCCCTGCCCCAATGTGTGCAGCACAGGTTCCTCTGCAGAGCTGCCTCACTCACCACGTTCTCCTGATCTGCATCCACACCGACTCTGTGGAGGAGAAAACAAGCACAGGGTCAGCACATGCAACGCCAGGCGGGGCCGTGCTGGGGTCCAGGATGTGATCCTGGATGTGATCTCACTCCTGCCTCTTAGAACCGAGCACCTTAACCCCGGAGCAGGGCGAGGCAGAGGACGTGCTGTGCCAGGAGAGCCCCACACTCACCGGATGTTCAGGCAGGACAGCATGGCCGTGGTGCCCCCGCCGAACACCCACACCGTGAAGAAGACGATGAGCAGCGTCGTGCTGAACATCATCTGCCGGGCGTAGGTGGCCGTGTCACGGATGGCCAAGGCAAAGGCCATGGCCCCTCGCAGCCCTGCCGGGGAAGGGACAGTGGAGGAGCTGTGTCAGCACAGGCCACCCCCGCTGCTGACTTCCCCACCTGGGGTTTACACCCTGCTGCCCCTCCAGTGGGACATCCACAACCAGAGAGGAGCAGTGATGATTTTGTCATCGCTCCTGCCTCACCCCATGCACTCAAAGCAGGGCAGGAGCTCATTCCTACAACCCGAAGCTAAGGAATTCACACCACTGAGCCCAAGGGAGTTCTTTCCTGCCCAGCCTCCCCTCCAAACATTGCCCATAAGAGATTCAGAGTTGAATAAGGAATATTTCCAGGTTCTTGGGGTCAAGGAAGTGCCAGTGGGCCACAGGGTCGCAGGCAAGAATGCAGCAACATACCAGCAAACATCATCATGTGCTGCAAATTTGTTCCAATCTTATTTCTTCTCCCCAAATTCAGTAAAAATGACAGTGGGTAAATATTGGCAGCTCTTCCTAGGAAGATAGCAAGCTGTATTTGCACATGTTAAGGAAATTGCTCTTCCTGTGTCTCCCATCACATGCCACCTGCACACAGAAACAATTTCTACTGCCTGATGGAAATGCCAGTGCTCTGGCTGCAGGGATAATAACCCAGCTCTGAGGGCCACAGCAGTGTGGGAAGAGCAGGCTGCTGCCTCGCTGAAGCAAAGCACACACTGCAATTCAGGAATATCATACAGAGACAAGCACAAATAAACAAGGGAAATGATGAAAGGACATGTTAGACAAGTCAGAGGAGAGAAAAGCCACCATTTCCCACTGTATGCTCTCCCCTGCCAGGTCCATTTTCCACCCCAAGAATCATTTGTCTTCTGTGAAGCTCAAGTTATCACAGCTACGACAACCCCTCTGACATTCCTTGGCATGCCACACTTCATAGCTGGGTTTGAAGTTTTAAGCCAAGTCCCATTTCCAAAGATTATTCAGCAAAATGAAAGCAGCAGCAGTTGAGAAGGAAAAAAAATCTAATACTCCTTCTGTTTTTATAGCCTGTGAGATACAAGAATCACCAGCCCCTTCATATTGCTTTTTATCTTTGAAGCTGTGTCTTTTAATACCAGCACCCAGATGGCAAAAATAAATTTGAAGCCAGTATTCAGTGCAGCCTTGAATAATGTGGAAAATGCTTCCAGCTTTTATGTTCTTTCCTGAACATCATGAATTTGCATAAGAGACGTATTTCATGATCTCTCTCATGAATGAGCTATTTCATCAGCAAGTTAGCCTGTTCCTACTGAAGAGGCACAGCACAAAATTCCAATATAACCACCCAAATGACATTTCCCTGCTCTTCACCTCCTCTACCCCACTGCAACCCCACAAAAAGCTCATTGGGGAAATCCAGGTGAGCCCACTGCAAAGCCCTGGGCAGCACTGGCAAGTAACAGTGCTTTATTTATCAGTATAAACCTGTGTCAGTGCCTGCAAAGAGTGAAAATAATTCTGCATGTTTAACTGGCTTCCTTGTGATAAGAAGAAAAACTCCCTCAAAATCCTTGTTTTTCTGAGACAGACCAGGGCTCATCTCTTGTTCAAATAAGCAGAAGGGGAAACCCTCTCTCATTCCATCATTCAGAGGCATCTACCGTAGCTTTAAGTGTGCTGTTTGACCAAAGAAATGCTTTTTTCAGGGTTAAACAAGTGGACTATTAGAGAAAAGAGGAAATAAACAGCTAAACCAGCCACTGCTGGTGCCATGCTGCCACGTGACAATGCCTGGCATTCAGGATCATGGTCACACTGAACGATGAGTCCCCACAGCAGGCGATTCAAATGCCCACGAAAGGAGAGAAGACGGGAGGAAGAAAAAAAAAAAAAGAGAAAAACTGGGAAAAGAATCTCTGTCTTCTTAAAATAACCAGCAAAGGCATCACTACATGGCAGAAATCCCCTTTTAAAAATAAAGCTAAACTGCTTGGAAAAAACCAAACCCACTCATCTGAATGAAAACCACAAATGGGGAATGATGCACCTCTCCCTTTCTTTGTTGTCTTATTAAACGGGCTCCAAAGGATACAAAAGCTCCCACCACAAAGGTAGGGTTAAAGACATGGTTCTGGAAGGTGAACAGTGCAAGTCCCATGTAGGAGAAGATGAAGTTTTCTGCCAAGAAATTCAGAAGCTCAAACAACTGAAAGAGAAAAACAAATCAAAAGCGAGTTAGACATAATATAGATTTAATAAGAAAAGCATGTTAGCCCATCTGCCACGCAATAAATACTTCTGTGGAGGCAACCCTAGTAAAATCCAGCTGCAGGGAGACAGATGCACCTAATTCTGGCTAGAGGAAAGGAAAAAACATTGAATTTGAAATTCAGAGAGACTGAAGGGAGCTGAGGAGTTCTCACCTGCTTAGTTCTGTGTTGGGACTCTGTAGATAAGTTGTTATAGGTATAATGGGCCTGTGTGATCCCACAGAAGAGCACAGCCACCACACCTGGAGAACAGAGCATCTTGTCAGACTCCTGGTCATGAAAAGGGACCCGAGCTGCACCCCAGTGCTGCAGGAGACTTAACACAGTAACCCCAGAATGCAGAGTAATTAAACATCTGCGAGCAGAGGGAGAACCCCGGCTGCAATCAATAGTGGGAGAAGCAAAACTCAGTGGCCCCATGTTCCCTACAGATCTCCATGCCAGAGGCAGGGCTGTGCTGGAGCTTGCCTGTAAAGCCACATGCTTCAGCCAACAGGAATGTGCTCCAGGACATCAAGAAGAACAAGCCGGTCTCCAGCAGTGGGAACTCCCGAAGTTTGGTGAACTTGGTGACGTTGCAGATGGTTAAGGACAATTTGGAGAGGCACTGCAGGCTAAGAGCATATCAAATCTAATTGTGTATCCCAGCAACACTACACAGTCTGCCCCTAAAAAGGCTATGGCCTTTGTTAATTTGTTCCCTTTGTTAATTTAAGGAAAAACCATGAAACGTCTGAGTGAGATGCAGCACAGCAAAAGAAGAAGCTGTAATGCAAACACTTGCAAAAAAAACCAACAAAAAGGATATTAAAGCTGTCACAACTCCTGTAGCTGCTCCCATTGCAAAAGATCCACTGAATATCCCCAGGAAGATCCCGATGGACTTGAACATTGCTGTGACATCAAACGTGTGGCTGTTGTCGCCCGCTGGCTGATACGCAACTATTGAACTGGAAGAGGGAGGGAAAGCAAACACACAACAGTCAGTCTGGAGGCAGAAGCACCTCACAGTGCTACATGAGCTTTGCAAAGTGCTACAACTGCTGCAAACACTGAGCCTGAGGAGTGAGGGAGACACTGCAATCCCCTGGGATCACAGCATGCAGTGACGGCACGCCCACCCTGTCCCGGGGAGTCTGGGATCCCCTTCCCTACCACCAGCTGCCTGCAGTTCAGCCACCCATCAGCCACCCATCTCTGTGTTTTCTCCTAGACTTCAGAAAGCATCAGACCAAAGCCTGTCCCTCACATGATCTGTCACTTAGGATGGTATTTTGGGGGTTTGGCACCAGCTCTCTGTAAAACCCATGTACTGTGGGACCACAAACCATTCAAGTGGGAAGCCTAAATTTCTCTGTCGACTCCACTGAGGCGGCTGATGTGAATATCCCCTGGAGAACAGTTAAGTTCTGCTGTTTTGCCACATTTAACATGCACTACATTTAGTTTGCACTGCTCTGAGTTCTGAAGTGCAGTATCACAGGGTAGCAAGGTAGATGGCAACAAGCCATTCACAACAGCAACACTGTTCACTGCATCCACCAAACCTCAGCAGACCTTTGTGATGAGATGCCAAACAGGTCATGCCATCTCTGAGTCTGCTCCCTCCTAACTCTTGATGAGCTAAGCTTTGCATCTATCATTCTACTGTTTTACCAGGAAAGACTGAGATACTGAGGGCCCTTATCCAGCTCCTAAATCCCATTTACCGACTCCTTACATTGCTTTCTTTGATATAAACTTACCAAAAACATTAACTTCCTAGTTAGCAATCCCTTGGCTGGCTCTATTTAAACTCCTGGAAGTGAACTTTGAATGTCTGCTGTTTAACCTGCTGAGTTATGCTGGAACAGGCACTTACTACCTTGCAAATATATCCTGCAGCTTTCTCCCCTAACTACACACCAACATTTTTCTGCAACACAAATGATAATCACCCCCTTTCCAACATATCATGGGTCAGTTACTTCCCTTGCTAAACTTCCCTGCTTTTAATACAGCTCATTTTTCTGCATTGCCTTTTACACTGCAAGCTGCAGATTTCTCCCTGTGATTTAATTCCTTTTGTCAATCCCATATTATACTTCTCATTCACCAACATGCTCTTCATCTGGAGTTTTGGGTTTCATGAGGTTTTGTTTAAAATACAGACTAGTTTCATTTCCCCTCCACAACGAACTCTGGGTGTCGGTTTAGCATTTTCATCTCTTAAGAGTTTTCCTTCTGGTTTTGTTTTTCTGCATCACTAATAAGACATTATTGCCAGCTGCCCTTCATTTCCCCTGTCCCTGCCCATGGGGCTTCCCATGGTGTTTAGTCTCTATGAAACGTGCCTTTAGAAGAAGCAGGTAGAGACCCTGTGGCTGCATTTACCCCACTGCTCCCAAACCACAGCCCCAGCACCTCGCTGCCCACTGGCTTTCTGTTCTGGGTTCAATTCCTCTTCACCCTGCAACAAGTTCCCTGCTGCTGCAAGCCAGGCCAGGCCTGGCCAAGACAGCACAAGGCAGGAACAGAACAGCATGGATATTGCTCCCTAAGTGGAGGAACAGACATTTGTCTGGGGCTGAAAGCAGGGAGGAGCCTCAGAGCACCCAGCTCCTGGGAGACACCATGTGCAAGGAGCTGACAACACTTCTTGGGGCAATCACTGAACCCATACACTCATCCAGCTGTGGCTGGAGCCCCTCTTCACCCTGGGACAAGGTGGGACCCACCTACATCTGTCATCCAGGTGGCAGCACCTCCATCAGCACAGCCTGCCTGCCCAGAAACCACCCAATTCCTCACCTTCCCAACAGCTCCTAACCAGGAAGCAGGTCCCACTGTACTTATGGGAGCAGAACCATCCCCATGTGGTTCCCCCACTTATGCCTCTGCTGTGAAACAGGCAAATGCCAAACTGAATTTAAAAAAAGGGAACCATAAGTAGGAGCTCTGGACTGCTCCTGGAGGAGATCTCCTCCTTGGCACAAGAGGCCCTCTCCTCCTCTTTGCAGCCAACACGTGGTTGTGTCCAGGTGACTCAAGGCTACCCCTGAACTACCTGCACAGACCATGAGACACTCGCAGTGCTGCCTGGGGCTGCCTTGCACTGCTTATGGTGGCAGTGAAGACAGACCAGGCCAAGCCTTAAATCATGTACAGGGCAACTGCTGAGACGCCCTTGAGAAGTGTCTCATGCTGCTGGGCCCGTCTGCCCAAAAGCCCTGCAGCAAAATAAAATAACTGCTGAGTGAGCTCAGAGCTGCTGCCTTGGTGCAAATTATCCTGTTTTGGCGAGGGGGTGGACTGAGCTCAGCTTGTGGAGAGAGGAAGGCAGGAAATCAGAGCAACAGCTACAATGCTGGTACTGAAACAGTGCAAGAGGCAAACCACTGCTTACAGCACCATTCACCTACGTGTGCCAAGATCCAAAATATCAAAAATTCCATTACTCTGATGCTGAATCCACCTACTCCAACCCAGAACTGCCCAGCACAGGCTGGAAGACCCCATCCCTTCCTCGCTCACAATCACTTCTGAAACATGATGTGGCTGTGCAGTGTTTCCTCTCACACCAGCAGTGACACATCCAGCATAAAAGCCAGAGTGAGCAATATAAACAGTTCCAGAAACCCCAACAGAAACACTCAATTCAGTAAATACAACTCATGAGGGCGGGATTCACAGCTCACAGTATGTTACTTGCTGCCTCCAGTAAAACCCACACACCCAGCATGCTGGAGTGACAAGTATTCCAGAAATATTTTCTGCATTAGTCTTAGCTATCCGTTAAGCTGTCACCATTGCAGATATTATATATTTCCAAACAAATTTCCATGATGACAACACAGTGAAAACGCAGATAAAATATGTCCTACATGCAGAGGACATAAAATATTAAATATAAAACATTCTTTAGAAAGGCAGCAAGTTTCCCATGTTCTGTCCAGGGCATTAACTCTGGGTGTAAGAAACACCACCTCCTCAATGCACAGAAAGTGGGGAGAGAAAGGAAACAGCTATTTTACCAGCTATTTCCACCAAAACAAAAGCAGGTATTTGTGGATGGGAAGGAAGGCAGATAGGAGCAAAGCCATCAGCAAAGCAATCAGTGGGATCCTGTGGCTGAAAAGCAGACAGGGTGCTTTTCCTGTTTCAGGGGGACATAGAAACTTCCTTATGGTTTGGTCAACTGGCCATAAAAGCAAAACAAAACTATCCATCATGCAGTGGGAAGTGGTAAGGACAACCCAGGGTCCCAAGCAGCAGTCTGCAATGAGGAAATGCATCGGAAGGTCACTACAGCTTTTTGGGACACTTAACATGCTCTTGCAAACTCCCTTCCTCCTATTTTACAGGAGCAAGGCCTAGTGGCTCCCCCCAACACGTGACATGTAACATACATAACAACTAAAAGTAAAAACAGAGGACACTTACGAAGACAGCACTATGGCAACGGCATCATTGAGGACACTTTCGCCAAAGAGAAGGGCATACAGCTCAACATCAACCTGGAGCTCATGGAATATGGCAAGGACAGTCACTGACAAAGAGAAAAATAGAGAGACATTCAAAAAGGTGCTGTTATTTTGGTGTAATCAAAGACAAAACGCTCCTTACTAGAAAGCTGCCTTCCTGCACATCTGTGCCACCCTGCTGTGATGGTGCCAGCTGCTCCCCATGCTCCCTTTGACAGTCTTCCTTCTGCCCTTTCAGACTTGGATTTGCTTCATCATTCCCCTCCTCCTCCTTTTACCAAAACACATTCTGGTCTATTGAATCTTTTGCAGGCAGACAAACAAACTCTGCTCTGACCTTCCTGGGGGTCTGAACTCATGGGCTGGACCACGGTACCACACAAGCAAGAGCCACCCAGCTGTTGGGATGCCATTAGCTCAGAGCATCAGGGAGAGCCTTCCTCCACCTGCAGAAGGCCAGGAGGATCAGGCTTGTCCAAAACAATGACTGCCTTTTCCTTCCATTCCTGATGCTCTGAGAGAAATCCTTGGATTCAACACACATTGACACACTGGAAGTGCCAGCACAGATATGTAACATTTCAGACCTAACTGGAAAAAGCCAGGCATTGACTCAAACCCCATGTGGAGGTTTCTGATATTTACAGCCACATGGCAGACTAGAGTACCCTCAAGCCCTTCCATGATCCAGCAGCTCCAAGAAGATAATGAAAAGCAGCAGGTTTTGCATATCAGCCTTGCAAAAACATCACAACACCTAAAGCAAGGAAGAGATGGTGCATAAGGCACAGTTCAGGCTGCTGCCGAGGGCCAAGATAATTCCAACCAACTTCTATGAAAGTCCTTTCAACCAGCACTCAGGGACTCAGCCAGGCACACTGAAGGGTGTTTAACCCATTTATGCACTGAGAAACACTAAGTTTTAACTTGTGAAATCTTCTTGTTCCTATTTCAAAGCCTGAAGAAAGGACCTGAGGGCAACAGCTCATTTGCAGCACTTTTAAGCATTACTTCTACCTACAGCCCTGGCCTCTGCCCATCTGCCATCAGCCCTTCCACACCACCACCACTTCTGTGGGGTGACCACCACTTTGAAAACGTGCCCCCATCTCAATGTTGACACCCCACATTTTGCTGCAGGTTGTGCTCTGCAGTGTTACTCTTGCATATAAGCATATACATACAGTGCTCCTCATTTTGCTTTGGAAAACAAAAATGACTGAATGTTAAAATCAGCAGGTAAAAGTCCTAATTCATCTAGAAATTACACTTGTTTCGAAATGGCAAAAGACTTGGCTTATCCAGGCATGCACTCACTCTGTTCCAAGCAAAACTGACCAATATCTGCATTTAAAAAGATCCAGTGAAATACTGTAGCATTAGGAAGGGGGTGATGCTGCCACCCCACCCCACCATGCTGGTCTCAAATGTAGTAGCCTGGCTGTGAAGGAAGGAATTCAAGCCCTGCTCAGCAAAGGGCAGGAGCAGAGAGGCCTTTTTGTGGTCCTGTTTCTACATGAGGTTGGAGCATGCAAATAAACAGCTGCCACATAAAAGCAGTGAACTAAGTGCAATTTAGTTGGACGAGGCATGTTTTTCATAGCTTTGATTTATAAAGTACATCAGTAGACCAAGGTGTCACTACTGTCCTCAGTACTAATCATTAAGGTGTCTCATCAATCTACTTCCAACTAGTTTAGCCCCTGCCAAAATCACACCACAATGGAAGCAGGAGAAAATTGCTAAACTAACTAAAACTAACAACTGAACCTTCCCCACATTACACATCTTTTTCTGCATCAGCTGCTGGCACAAGGTGGCAGAGACACAGTGGACCAAAACCCAGCAAAGTCAAGAGAGAGGTTGTCTAGCATTTCACTTCAAACAAGGATTCAGGAAAGCAGAAGCTTGGAAGCTATATTAAACAAAACTGGAAGGAAATGAAAAAGCACAGAGACAAATTTTATCTCTAAGGATCTCACAAATAAATTAAACTCAAAAATTCAGAAGGAGGGAACTTGTAGTGGTTTCAGGCTTTCTTCCCCTTTTCATCACAGCTCAAAACAGATCAGAAGGTAGGTAATATGAGGGGAAACATAACCATCTAACATACCTGGGTCAGTAGCTGACACGATGGCACCAAACAGGAGGCAGTCAGTGAAGTAGAAGTCCCCCCCGAGCTGCCCAGTGACTTTCATCAGTGCCACACAGCCATACACGACAGAGCTGGTGATTAGAAGAGCAATTACTCATCTCTGCATTGCATTACAACGACATTCAAATGGGCTCAATTCTCCTGAATTTGCCAGATTAACCTCAAAAGTTATCCAAATGCCAAAACTAGAGTAAGAGATGACTGAAGAAAAGCAGGAGCCAGGCTTGTGGGGTCCCACCCTTGCTCTGCAGTGCTTCACATTAACAAAACTCAGTGGGATGACCTTGGCCTGACTTTGAAATGGCCAAAACTTTCAGCGAGGAACAGATAATGCAGATGCTGAGCTTGCTTGAATCCACTGGACTCCAGTGGAAAACACCCTACAGCAGCCTGTGTGCTCAGAGCAGGAATCATCTAGCTCCCTCTGGGCACAGGGATAAATAATTTGAAACACATCTGTGCTCACTAGGCACCTGTATCTATGATCCTGCCCTCTCTACTCTCACATCTCATGCTCATTAGGGCTATGCTTTCAATAATGTGAAGTTGCTGATTTTTCAAGACAATCTTCATAGAAGTGTGAAATTTTCCTTGCAAGGAATAACTATTCCCATGGTATGCTGAAAGAGCACTATCAATTAGACAGCAACCACCCTGTCCACACAACATCAGTTTGGACAATAAATAGTATTATTTGCTGCTCAGCAGCAGCAGCAGAGCTCGTGTGACCTGTCAGGGCTGGGATTAGCAGTTGCAGCTCCAGGCTCAGAGCATTTGCACAGCTCAAACCCCTGTAAGAACCAGACCAGCTCCATCTACTCACCCAATCACCAGGCAGGAAATGGCAGTGCCAAGAAAAGCATATGCCAGGATGGATCCCAAATTCCTGAAGAAGTGCCTCTAGAAGGAAAAAAAACCCAAAAACTGAATTATATTTTGCTAACGATGTATTTTAAGCCTGTACAGGCACCTACACAATGTCTGCAGCAACTTGGACCCAGCTCAGGCCCCATGAATTGGACACATACGAGGTGCCCAGCACAGCACACTGCCAGACCAGGAGTTAAAAGTAGCATTAATAAACATGAATATATCATTTTCTTGTACCTGTGTATTTAATAAGATGCTGTTTCAAGTCCTGGGAACTGATTTCCTAACCCAGCAGCATTCCTCCTTCCTTCTCCCGCCAGCTAAACAGCATCATTTTCCTCTTCTTCCAAGTCAGCATTTCAGAGAGCTTCTGCTTTCTAAAAGCTTCCCACACTCCTATGTGTTTGGAAAGCAGGGATGGCTGAAATGGCCTGGCTGACCTCAAAAATCCCTGTGCAAACCCGTGCTGGAAATAGTTGAAGTCACTGACCCTTTCCAGGGCAGAAGGACAGATAAGTGACTGGGGCACTCTCAGCTCTGCTTCCCACAATCCCACATGTGCTGGGGAAAACCATACCCACCTCCGCAGCCTTGGCCTGCTGAGCAAGCATTAAAGCACTCACAAGTATTAAAAATTCTCTGGAGGCAGAGGAACTAAAAATGTTGGCACTGTAAAGGCACGTACCCTTTTCAAGCTGTAGCCTGCATAGAATATAATTGGAGGAAGCAAAATGTTGAAAAATACTTCAGGATCAAAAGTCACCTGTTAAGACAAAAAAAAAACAACAACCCAACAGTAAAACGATTTGTTAAAACTTTGCAAGACAAAACACAAATAAGAAACTAATGTATGGAGGAAACCCTGTACCCCACCCAGGTGAAATGCTTCTGGGTCAACATTGAGGATGTGGCTGGGATTTTCTGGAGACACATGCCAGAGTCTAAACAGCTTAAATCAAGATCAGCTGAAACCAGAGTTTCATTAGATTGTGTTCAACTTATAATTTATAACTACCTTGTAGCTGATCACAATCACAAGTTTAAAATCACTTAATCCAGCAGATCCAGGACCCATCCCCATGGAGGGGAGTCGCTGACACCCTTACCTTTCTCAGCATCTCATTATCCTGGACGTTGTTGAGCTCCTGGGAGCTGATTTCCCCCTTCAGGGTGTACTCGTAGTACTTCCCACTGACGTTGACCAGCAGTGTGGCAGGGCTGGTCTGCACTTGGCAGCTCAGGGTCACGTTGTTGACATCACTGGGGACGTGGATGCCATAGCGCAGGACCACGCCGACCAGGACACCTGGGGAGGGACACAGCTCAGGGAGAACTGCCAAAATCCCATGCCAAACTCCTGGGATAGTCTCTTTGGGTGTGGATGCAGTATCAGGCATGCCGGGATCCTGACCCTCTGCTCAGCTGCTGAGCACAACCACCACCCAAATAATTGCCCGTGTGAAATCCAACCATCCACATTCCCCATGAGCCGTGCAAACACTCCATGCTCACGTGGACTTCCCAACACAGCCACGGGCGTGTCCTGAAGGACTTTAATTACCCAGCAATCAGTCAGACCCTGGCTCCAGTGCAGCAAACAGCCAACATTGAGGGCATGCTGAGTCTCTTAGGGTGAGCACCCTGGCACTGCTGGCACACAGCTGGGCACCTGGGCCAGGTGCTGCTCACGTGTGCCCAAACTATGCACGTTGCACCTTGAAACCTGACACTTAGACATTAAACTCTTCCTTTTGGTGGGGGATTAAAAATGATACCCAGCCACTACCATGAACACTTTGAGGCTGGCAGGCATCTGTCCTAAGGTGCTGGAGCATGACACAGCCTCCTCCCACACCAGCTCTCCCCTTTCTACAAAGCAATGAAAGTTTCCCAATCCAGGCTGACCACCCAGATCCACTCCTCACCCCTGCAAGCTTCAGCTCTGCACCATGAGCAGGGGGAAGCCCAAGAGCCAACTCTGCCTCCAGTTCAACTGCTACAAAGGAGCATCTTGTGGTTAATCTGCAAGTCAGCAATTTATATGGCATTTTTATTTTGTGCTCTGAGGTCTCACATCCAGATTCTCACCTGCACGGTGTGTTGAGTGCTCTCCTGGCAGAGCTTTTTGACATCTGCAGGCTGGGGAGGAGAAATGTCCCACAAGACACCCTTCTGTGCAGCCTTCGGCACAAAGGGGTTTGGAAACTCCTTGATTAAGGCAGCCCTGAGCTGCCACAGAAATCCTGGATCTTAACCCCATCTCTGAACCACACATTTATGAAAAGCTTTCAGACACATGAGAAGTAAACACAGACCACAACATTCTGAAGGCTTCTCCATTTGCCTCCCAGGACACTCCTGCTTCCTTACTGTTGCCTCAATTAAGACCTTGCTCTGTGCTTTCCTACAGGCAGGGCACGACCCCAACTGAAGGAACACTCAACTCCTCCTGTGCCACCATCTCACGGGAGCAGAGCCTGGGCAGGAGTCATGGCCAGGCAGGGCACCGTGGGGTCCCTGCTCATTCAGTGTCTCCTGCAGCCAGTTCCTGATCTGCCACTCACATTTTGCTTTCTCTTCTCTTGACAGCAGTTTTCCAGGGCAAGATTTGCCCCTCTGCCAGAAGAAAAGCCCTCAGCTCTCATCCCAAGGGATGCCATGCACAGCAGGGCCACCCGAGCACACACCCAGGCCATGAGCAGGGGCAGAGGAGCTGTTTGCAGACAGACTCACCACTGCTGACCCTCCACACGGTGACACAGACAGCTCAGCTCAGGCTGAAACTGGGGGGCTGCAGCCAAAACCCTGCTCTAATACAGCACTTCTGCAGCACAGGTGAGCTGCTCTCCAAAGCTATGAATGCTTTTAAGCCATAAACCACGAACCAGGTGCTCACCACGTGCTTTATCCTGCACTGAATCACCCAACAGTAGCAGAACATGTCCCTCTCAGCTCACCAGGCATGGTCAGCTCTGGCAAGAGGAGCTGCTTCAGGGCATGTCCCACTGAGCAGAGCATCTGAGACCTGCTTTTATACCACCATCACTCAGAGAGGGATCTTCCCATACTCCAGAAATAAAAGTATGGAATGAAGACAAGGATGTCAAGCCCATTGAGATGCCACAGCACGCATTTACATGAGCATGTGGCAGGTGAGAGCATGGCATCACAGCAGTGGGACAAAACACCTCATTTTCCTTTCACCCAGAAGATGATGATCCCCAAGGTACCACAGGAAACAACCAAAACTCTTTGCAGTGATAAAGAGAGCTCCAAAGGCTAAGTTACATATGCTTATGGCTGGACCATGCTATGCAGCCCTCCAGAGCTACCTGGGGTGGCTTTTAAAAGTCTTTTCTTGAAAAAAATAGTTAATTTTAGAGTTTCACACAGGAGCCAGAACTCCCCAGCAGCAGCTGCCTGCCCTTGCTCAGATGGAAACACACCCAGAGACCCCTTTAATGCCTGGACTCAGCACTGTGAGATAAGAGACCCAGGAGGGACAGATGGAAGGATGTGACTGCTGGGAATTCAGAAGGGATCCTGACTCATCCGTGTCCCCACTCGTAATCCCTGTCCCTGTCCCAAAGCAGCACTACATCTGATAGCACCCCTGCTCCTCCTCACTGTCTCACTTACCCAGGCAGCTGTTCCTGCCCTGCATGCCAGCCATGCTCCAGACACAGCCAAATTCCCATTCTGGCCAGCAATGGCATAAGGGAAGAGGGACAGATAAACCGACAATATCTGCCAAGACCACTGTGCTTGGGGGTCCCAAAGTCAGGCTTTTTATCTGTCGCAGTAACAGGCTGCCTGGGAGGCTCCCAGAGCTCTCCACACCGGAGTGGGAAAGGACACCAGGTGCAAACATATGTGCACCAAGAGCTCCTGAGCACACAGGGTGACCCACCATGGCCTGGCAGATCCCGACTCAGAGACACCCCCAGAGCGACTTGCAGGGAAACATCCTGCTGCTCCACTGGAAACCAAGTATTCCACCAATGTCAAATGATCCCACCAGCAGCCCCTCCCGCCCAACAGTGGATCTCAACCCTCCCCACCTAAAGATGCTCACTGGAAGCACTTGGGACAAACCCACCAAGGTTTTTCTGACACCACACCCAATCCTGAGCTCAGGCTGCCTGGACCAAGCCCAGGGGACCACGTAGGTGCTCCTGGCTCTGGCAGTCTCCTAGGAAAAGGTTCGTGGTTCCCTGGCACTCACAGGGCTGCCCAAGCAGCAACCCGTGAGCCACTCCACCAGTATCGACATGCTTTTACAGCCAAAAGTTTTACAAAACTGAGCCCTGGGAGGGAGCTGAGCAGCAGGAACCTGACACCGAGGAAGCTGCCAGCCAAAACCTGCAAGGAGTAGAGAAGCTAAAGGCAAAGCCAGTAAATTAATTGAGTTCTTTCATGCAAAGTGCAAGAGATTATTTTCCTTGCATTTCTCCCAACTTCATTAAAAAGAACAAAAGCCCATGGGCTTTTTTTTAAGGTGCTGTTGAACATTTCCGAAGTAAGGTTTTAAATGAAGAGTAATATATTACCAACCCAGCACTTAACAACAATGGAAGCAGACAGGATCCCCAGGCAAGCATTAATCTGGAGACCAAAAGGAAAGAAAAATGCAGTGAGCAACTGAAGACATCCTGACAACAAGGAGTTTAGACACATGCAATCCAGGGGCCAAGTGGAAACAAGTACAAGGAAGCCAAACTTGCAGAGAAGCTCCTGCCACATCCACCATCAGACTCTGAGAAGAACTGAAACAAAATTGTTCAATTAATCATCCTAAATGCTGAGTACCTCAGATGTGCCAACCTCATTTTAAACACTGGAATGAAGCTTAAGGGCTACTAAAAAACTATTGTCTACCACTGTAAAATGACTCCAGACTGTCCAGCTTTTGAACATCAACTCTGATCTGACAGTGTGATTTGCAAGACAGAATTCCACCTGGAGCAAGAGCTTATAACTTCCAGTAAAAACACAGACACCGAAGAAACCAATGTGTTTTGCCAGAAGAGATGTATGCAAGAGTTTTATTTGACTTAGTTGTTGTTGGGTTTTTTAAACAGAAAAAGACAAGCTTTCACAAATTACTTCTCTTGCTCAGATTTCAGGGTCTGTTTTGCAGCCCTTCCACATTTTCAGTGAACTTCCCTGGGGGTGAAAGCAACACAGAGAGCCATGACAGTGATACCTGCTTTCTTCCTTGCAGACTTTAAGTTGTCACTGTAAAACAACAGCATCTCACCACTCCTTGGGAAATTACACATCCCTTTTCCTATGGCAGCTGCCACTACTTGGGAAGCCAAAAGACTTGATACCAGAGAAAACCTTCAGCTTTTCTACATGATCAGACAGGTGACATTACTGATTTTGCCAGCAATTCTCTGAGCACAGTCTGCAGAAGAGCAGACAGAAAAGACGCATTTCATGGATCAGCAGGAGACCAAAACAACCTGGATTGTGCTCTAAGAACACAGGGAGCACTCAGGTAGGTCAGGGAGGATGGAGGATCAAGTGGAAGAAAACTCTAGGAGAAGAAGAATAAGGTTAAGGGCAAGGTTGAAAGCATGAAAGGAATAGAAAGTCACGTGTCAGGAGTTCTGGGGCAGCAGGAGAAAGAAAACCTTCTGTGCTGGAAGCACATTCTTCCCCAGCACAGCTCCTGTCCTGGGAGGTGACCCCTGAGCAGGAGGCCAGCAACTCCTGCACCCATGTCAGCCATGGCTCACAGGAATCTGAAAAGGCTGACCAGTATTTTGTGCCTCTGGGCTGATGCGTCTCCACCCCTTCATTTGGAAGGCCATTTCCAATTAACTGAAACTTGGGATCACAAAAGCCAACGGCCCAAACAGAGCAAAGCTTTCTGTGGGGTGAGGGATTTGACCACCTCTGCTCTGACCAAGTGTGGTCCCACATCACCCATAACCAGCAGCACAGAGGGGACACACTAAGCACTGCATGCAGTAGAAGACTCCTCAATCCTAAACTCAACAAATCTTGTCTAGATAAGGATCCCTGACCATGTTAATCACTTCCCCAGAACAACTCCCAGTCCTGCTTGGGTTGAACTCCAAGTCACATTAGATAACGCCACGGATGGCACCTCCACTTCACAAGGCCATGTCACCTCATGAAATCACAGGTTAAAACCCAAATGGTTACAGACCCACTGCCCTGACCCACCACCTTGCTCCACTGCTTGTGAGAACACACAGGGCTCTTCACCAAGAGGTCCTCTCACAGCAGGAGGAGGAACCCCAAAAGTAAAAGCTCATGTACACAGGTCCCTGACAGGCAGGATGCAAAGCTCCTGGCTCTGCAGGTCCCTGAGCATGGCAAAGGGTGGGAGCATCCCCCAAATGACCTCTCCACTCTTCTTGTACAGCTTCTGGAAATTCAGACACTCTAAACATAGGGTGGAGACACAGCCTCTGGCCCCAGCATGTGGGATCACAGAAAAATGATTTGGGTTGGAAGGGGAGCTTGAAGAACAGCTAGTTCCAATCCCCCTGCCATGGGCAAGGACACCTTCAACTAGAGCAGGTTGCTCAGAGCCCCATCCACCCTGGAATGCAAGGCTCCTGACAAGTGCTAAGTTTCTGACCAGTGCAAACCCTGGTCCCAAGTCCTGGAGCAGGTAAGTGGGACGTGCCAGGTCTCAGTGACATGGTTTCAAGGCCACTTGGCATGTGTTAGCCCACGATCACACCTCAGCGACCCTGCGAGGGAAAACCCACCGGGGAAAACCCAACCGACTCCTCACTGCCAGAGATTTGGGAATAATTCTGCCCTCGATATCTGGGGTTTGGAAAACAACCAACCCTCCCTCCAGCGACGCCCAGATAAGGCTCAGCACGGGCTGCACAGCCCGGCTGTCCCGGCGACACAGCAGCATCCAGCTGCACCCGGGATGTGTCCCCGCAGACCCCCCGCGCCCCTTCGAACCCTCGGCCAGGGGCTGCTACAGGCGGACAGGGGCCGCCGGGCTGCTGGTCCCCACCGCCGGTGCCATGGAAGTGGAAGGGGGCGGCGGGCGCCCACCAGCCCCCCGGCCGGCCCAGCGCAGACCCGGGACTGGTTCGGACGGGGCTCCCAGCGCCCGCGGCAGCTCCCGGGTTGTCCAGGGATATGGGGGGTGC
>WEIV01022630.1:140798-194366 GCA_013390005.1 Calyptomena viridis | reverse complement strand
GGGGGCGGCCCTGCCCTCGGGGACGGGCTGCGGGAAGAGCGGAGCTGGGGGCTGAACTGGAGGAGCGCGGGGCTCGCCCCGTGCGGGCGCAGCGGCAGCCGCGGAGGGAGGGAAGGAGGAAGAGGGAAGAGGGGAGGAAGGAGCGCTGCCTCCCTCCTCCCTGCGCGGGGCCGGGACCGGCCCGGCTGCCCGGGACCGGCCGGGGCTCACTCGTGTCTCGGAGCTGCAGCCGATTCTCTCGGGGGTTTCGTGCTGCCGGGCTGTTCGCGTGCATGTACAGGGTGCTTGACGCGTGTGTGTGTGTTTCTGTTTTGTAGATCGTTCTTACATGAGGTTGACAGAAAAGGAAGATGAAACGTTGCCCATAGATGTAAGTTTTAACGGTGTTGGAACGGTGTAACTGTGGGGATGGTTTAGTCTCTCTGAATTGTGGGGGGGTTTAATGTGGTAGGTAAGGGTAAAGTAGTTTTTAAGTTGCACTTTCATTCAAAAAGAACCACATTTTCCATCCCAGCTTCCTGAGTGTGTTACATCTGTCAGAGAGAACAAACCTTAGGTCCAAAGCTCCCTCTTCTTCTTTAGAATTACCCTGGGGCATCTTATCCAGGATTCCCTGAAAGTTGCTCAGTGAACTTTTGCATCCATCTCCTCCTTTGCAGCATAAACATCCTCCTCCCTCTGGCTCCTGTTTATCCAGTGTGACCATGTGCCTATTTGATCCCAGCACAACCTACTTCAGGAAAGGGGTTTTTTAATCACTTTATTTGCTTGTTTTTTAAATTCCTCTTCAGTTATCTGTTCCTCTTCTGCTTAATCAGAAGGGCAGGGAGATCAAGTGCCCAGGACAGCCAGGAATGGCTGCACAGGCACATACTGGCAGCCAGCACATTCCTTGGAGGAGTTTGGATCCTGAGGTGCACAGGAACCCTGTGTTTGGTCTCAGGATTGGTTCAGGTGGTGCAACACAGACAGCTGGAGCTCTGCCAGGGTTTTTCTGTGCTAATTAATCCTCCCATTCCTCAGCTTCCCCACTGCTGGGTTGCCCACCCCTGTATTTGCTGTTTCTGTTTGAAAAGCATAAGAGACACTGTGTGAGAGCTGATGCTTTTTGGTGAGTACAAAGAACTCCCAGTGATGTGTGTGTTGCTCTGTGCTCCCTCTGTTGCAGATAGTCCTGCAGACTCTGCTGGCCTTTGCAGTCACCTGCTATGGGATAGCACATATTGCAGGAGAGTTTAAAGACATGGATGCCACTTCAGAACTCAAAAATAAGTATGTTTTATTTCTTCTTTCCATAAACACAGTATCTGCTGCTCCCTGCACAAACTGCACACTGAAATCACTCGGGTTTGGCTCACTTCTTACAGGAACAGCCATACCTGGGAAAGCCAACAGTGTCTTGAATTTTGACGAGAGTTAAATAACAGGAGCAAATTAACTAAACTTGGTGCTTATCCTCATTAAAATCCTGCTGTGCAGAGTTGGTAGAGCAATGAAATGTGTATGTAGGAGCTCAGGAGTCACAGACTGCAGGGCCTGGCTCACCCTCTGCTTGTCCTTGGTCTTCACAAGAGTCCAAGGTATTTGAATCTTACACTGAACTATTCAAGGCAGAATATCTGAAAGACTTTTAGAGAATATGAAATCTTGAACCAGGATTTTGAAAAGAACATGAAATTGGATGGGCAGACGTGGCCTCTTTGGCCTTTTCCAAAAACACAGGGGAAGAAGCTGACATAGGTGAACACTCTGAAATACAACTAAAGCCTTTAGCTTGAGGCACCCAAAGGGAGGGAAAGCTGATAAGGTGTTAACACAAGTGACAGCTGAACTGAGGCTGGCACATGATGTGTGTGCATGCAGCACTCCACAGGCTGCCCCTGAGCTTGAGGAAGGGAAGGGGAAGTTTGTGGGGTGGACATCTTGTGGTATTTTTTCACAATCAGCTTTGTATTTCCTCTGTGTTTTAGTTTAGGAAACACAAAGTGAGCAAGAGTTTTGGATTGAAAACTTGTATTTCTGTGTCTAAAGTCGATACACCCCAGACTGCCTCTCCTAAACTCCCCGCTCTCAAAGAGTATTAACCTTGGCTTTTTACATTTATTTTGAAGGACATTTGACACATTAAGGAACCATCCGTCTTTTTATGTATTTAATCATCGTGGTAGAGTACTGTTCCAGTCCCCAGACACAGTGAATTCCTCTTCAAACCAAGATGCTTTGTCATCCAGCTCAGCACTGAAATTTCGAAAACTCGAACCTCTGCGCCGCTGAGACTTTCCCAGATGACACCAATAACCCAGGACTCTGAGATGTAATATTCAAGCCGGGGATGTAAACACTTTTTTAATTTCTGGAGCAGTATTTATATTGATCTTCCAGACTTTATAAAGTATATATATATATATATAAACTAATGACCTTCTTTGTACACTGTTAATGAGAATGACTGAATTATGGATTGGCAATGCAGTGTAAATTCTACAGTTATGCTGTGAAACACATCTTCAAAGTTTCAGATATTAAAACAAGTTGCAGCTGACTTAACTTCAGTTAAAAGAAAAAAGCAAGCTAGTTTTTCCTGCAGTTGATGTCCTTTGACAGGAGGGAATGTTTGAGTGTATTTATTTTCTCTGTTTGCTTGCACTACAGTCTGTGGAACCCCTTGGAAATGCTGTGTACATTGCCTCACTGAACAGCAGGAAAAGGGGCAGCATCCTATTCCTAGAATGCCTGTGGGAGACCTGCACGGGAAGTCAGGAAGATTGCTTTTGGGGTTTATTTTTTTTACAATCCTGAAAAACAGTTGTGTGAAGGGTTTTTTTTTTCCTTGTATTTGTTATCAAGTAATTTCCTTGTTGCCCTCCTTCGTTTCATGTAAGTGTCTGCTGTTGCCCCGGGTGCCTGGGCTGTGGCTGTGCATTGGTGCCTGTGTGGGGGAGGCGGCTCATGTAGATAATCCACCACACTCATGTTCACCCACTGCATCCCTGTTCTCCAGGGCTGGGAACACGGGAACGTTGAACGTTCTGAACGCTGTGTTGGCACCAGGTAAAAGCTCCAATGTCTCCTCTAAGAAGCATTTAAGTATCAGTAAGAACTATCCCTTCTGTCAATGGTCCAGCAGCCTGCTCTGTTTGCTGGCACTGCTTCAGGTCATGGGACAACTCCTCCTTTTCTGCCAACAGCCTTTCACTTTGATTTTTCCAGCTGAGCCCTTCATTGATTTAAGATTACTGTCTTGATTTCTTGTATTAGAACAGACTATACAGTCCTTAACTCTTACTCACATCTAAATTCTCATCTCCCCTCAGGGGCTGGATCAATGCTAAAATCTCTCTTGGTGTGGCTTTTCACCTCCCTGATGTAGCAAAGGGAGGGTAGGTCGAGATACTGGTGACGCCAATGAGAATTGTGCCTGGTCTGAGGATGTCTCACTGCCACAGTGGAAACTCAGCCTTTTGTCCTGGCATCTTGGATTGTGTGTGTTTTGTTTTGTTTTTAACTATTAAGAACTGTCAAAGGCAAAAAGCTTGGCAAAAATACTGTGTAAACTGAAGCCTCTTTTTCTAGCTGTGCCCATCCTATGGAGTGGGTGCCCCAGTGCTCGAGCAATACCCATAGCTGCTGCTCTACAATCACTCTTAAGCATCTGGGTTTGGTTAGAAAGGGTTGCTCTGCCAGCTGAAAGCGTTTGAGCTGCAGGATTACTTCCTAAAGTGTCCCAATTCCCCCCTTGCTGCTGTCACAAATCATCTCCTGCCAGCTGCTGTCACCAAAGGCCTCAGATAGAGTAAGTACCAGATCATCTCTCCATTGTGGACAGAGCTCTTTCCTTGGGGAACAGGGCTGCTGGGCAGCAGCTGCTGCACAGAGGGAAGAGCTGAGCACAGGCCAGGTGACCTTGTGAGGCAGAGGAGAGGTCAGTAACCACTGTACCAGAGGGGTTCTGCATCTGTGGTTGGCAGTGACGGTTTGCAGAGGTTCTTAGAGCAGAGCTGTTCACCCAGAACATCCAAGATGTCCTGTTTGTGCTGCTGTAAGGCTACAAGGACCTGCCTGAGGCAGGAGGTGCTGCTGTGGGACAGAGGGATGGAGAGCATCACCTGCTGCTGGGAGCAGGTCCTGCTGGGAACACCCTGTGCTGCAGCAGGGCCCTGCTCCTGACGAGTAGCCTTACTCTGCAGCAGCAATGGTTGTATCACAAAGCTGTACAAATTATTTTTTCTTATTGATCTCACAATGTCAAATAAAAATTGATATCCTTAAAGCGTTTATTTGTTTCTTTCTGGCCATCCTGGAGCCTGCTGCTGCAAATCCCTGGTGACTGACTAAAAGTGACTGCCTAGCACTGACATGAAGTGATTGCCTTAATTATGGCAGCTCTGTGTGAAAGTGCTGCCTGGCCTGGTGTTCATTACTGGGAGATAAGATCAGTAGGGGGGATCAAAATAGCTGCAAGTAGCTGAGTAAAACATTTAGGAGGGAAATACTACCAGTCTGGGGATCTGCCTGCCTTTGAGGCTTCTCGTCATCCTAGCTGGCAGAGCTGACATTTTCTGTCTTCATTTTAACCACAGTAAAGGTTTTTCTAACCATGTGCTAATCCCCTGCCAGCCCATGGGACAGGCTTCTGCAAGGTCTGGTATTGCAACAGTCACTGGGGGAAATGCTCAGGCTGCTCACAGGGCTGGTGATAGTTAAAATCCTGGACTTGAGCAAGATCACTTTTCACTCCCTGCACTGCTTTTCCATTGGGGGAGGTTGAAAAGTTAGCAAAGAGCTAGAAGAGTTTGCTTAACTACAAGATCCATCAGGATTGTACCAGAGAGCAGCAGATTCACCCTTCATTTGCTTTCCACACTGCTGCATCTCTGCATCCAGCACGGAATACGGTGTAAAACACCAACAAATTAGTAATTTAGGAAGAGGCACCTTCACCAGCTCCCAAAGCCACCTTGTCCTTACCTTGCAGTCTGTGGCTCTTCATAGAAGAGTTTTATTTCTTCAAAAGCAAGAGTTGAGCCAAGAGCTTCTTGGATTAGACTGAAGAGTTTCCAGCCTCGCCCAGTGCACATTTACAGCCATCACGTCTTGAGTTGCTTTGGCTACAGGCCATGATATGTCTACTACATTAAATACTAAAAAAAAATATGTGCTGGTCATTTCGTTGCTGAAGTAGCAGGTTTAATCTGCATTGATTTTGCTGGGTTTTTCTACTATTCCAGTAAGATCTCAGTGGGAAATTGTTTGTTTAAAGCTAAGGAGGGAAGGAGTTTAGACCCTCGCAAGTGAGGGGACAAGGCCCATGGTTTGTGTTGATCAGCCACTGGCACTGCCCCTTCCTTATGAGAGGGCTGGAAGTGCAGCTGGCAGAAAGCTCTTTTCCTGGAGAGTCAGTGGGGGCTGAACTGCAGCACTGTGTGTGGAACTCCCTCCAGCTGTGCAGGAGCTTCGTGCGGCCCCTCCACACGTCGGCAGAGATGGAGCACCAGAGCCTTCCCTGCTCCAGGAGACCCAGTCCTGCTCTGGGCAAAGGACAAGTGCCCTCTCCCCACTGCTGCCCAGAGCTGGGTCAAAGCCTTCTCTGGAAAACTAGTGGCTCCTTTCCCATTGCTCTGCAGCACCCACCCAGCCCCCTTCCCGGAGAAAGCAGGGAATGGAGATTACTTTCTAACTCTAAAATGATTTTTGCCTTCCTTGTCACTTTCTTCCCATGCTCCAGGTTCCCTTGCCCTTCATCACACTGCAGCAGAGCTGCCCTTCTCCATCTCTGACACCTTCAGCAATGACATTAGCTGTGGGACATCCTCCAGCTGGGTACAGCCCCCCCTTCCTGCCAAGACTGACACCATTTCTGCTCCCTTTTGAGGTCACCTGCACCGAAAGGCAGCAAAAGGCAGCAATTTTCCACCAGACAGCTCAGGAATGCTGAGGCTCACCCTGCAGCATCCAGGGCCCCCAGCTCCCTGTGGGACCCCCCCAGCCAGGCAGGGAAGCTGCAGCTCACTCTGCAGTTCCCGCTGTCCTGGCCAGTGCTGTGCCGAGCTGGCAGCCTGCCTGTGGAGGGGAAGGGCAAAGCAAGGCTATTTTGAATGTAAAACAAGCAAAAAAAGCTTTGGTACCAGCCTTCCACTGCCAGTACTAACAGCAAAGGGAAAACACTCCTTGGATTTGGCCTTGAGGTTCACCTTGAAGCTGTAATCACCAGGGGAAGAACCCTGGCGGAAATAAATCTGATATTCCAGCAGGTAAAAGCCTTTTAATCAGCCCCAGGTTGGTCTGAGTGACACAATGTCATTTCAAAACACTTCAGACTGCAATGAAAGCTACATCCTTAAAATGGCAGCTAATTAATTTTCCTGTCCTGCAAACTTAATCCTTTTTGCAGCCAAGAAAGGCAAATGGGAGTTCAGAGAGCAGCGAAGCAGCCGGAGCCTGGCAGCATGAGCAGGAACACAAGCCCCAGGGCTCCTTGGCAGGGGCCCAGGCTGTGCAGTGTCACAGCTTCCCAGGTCATTTCAACAGGAATGGAGAGGGGGAAAAAAATTAAAAGGTGACATTTGCATTATCAAACCAATGGCTCATCCTGTGCCAGTGGTCCTGGGGAACCCACAGCCCCCAACACAGACAGATGTGGCTATTTATTCCCAGCTCACCTCCCAGTGGAACCCTTGCTGCCAGGCAAAGCACCCGGTGCTGGCAGTGCCCTCCCTGCCCAGACTGGTGCTGGCTGAACCAGTTTCCCCAGGATCTGCTGGAGGCATGTGGTGCTGCAGGGGCACTTCATTTTGGATTTAAGACAAAAAAGAAAACAAAAATTCCCCCTCCTCCCCCAAGGTATTTCTGCTGTGTATTTTAGAGCAGTTCAGGGCCAGCCATGCAAGGCCTGTTGATGTCCTCAGAGCCCCAGGCTGCTCCATCATCCCCCGTCTCTGCCCCGGGAGGTGTCTGCTGCAGCACAGGGTGCAGGAGGAATGTCCTGTGCCTACAGCAAGTGCTGAAGCAGGGATTTATTCCCCCATCCTGGATGCAGAAGTGCACGAAACAATACACTTGCATCCCAAAGCAGTTTTGGAGCAGCCAGTTCAGCAGGTGCTCCAAAGAGGGGCTTCTCTTCCCCACATCCACACCAAGGGCACCCTGGGCCATTTCCAGAGCCTCCAAGGCTCCCAAGCTGAGCCCCCAAGCCCACAGCAAGGCAACACCTCCCCAGCACAACACAAAGCACGTGAAGGAGAGAGAGGGGGCCCAATAATGCCCCCTCCTTCCCCAAGGCCACCACCCTGCTCTGATTTGCAGACTCCTGTCATGCAGAGATCTCTGCCAAGGGACCCTGGTGAGACCAGTGCCATTTCAAGGTCAAAGTCACCACTCTCTCAGAAGCAGGATGGTCCTTCCATACCTGTTTGAATACTGCAGCTTCAGATCACAAAGGAAAAGCCACAGCAAAGCAAGGCCCATGTTCACCTCCCGTGGGGGGGACCCACATATCCCACCAGGTGCAACAGGCCTGTTAAACACAGGTCTGCTGCAAGTACAGCCATGCTGCTGCCTTGGGATGACCAGGGCTGGCAGAGAGAACCACCTTGGAAAGAGATAGGCTGAGATGTCTCCCAGCACAGCAGGATGTGGGCAGTGGGCAGGGGAGGTCTGCAAGGTGCTGTCCTCTGTGCCTTTGCTTCTTGTGCTCAGGCAGCAACTAGAGTTGGAAGGGGGCAGAAGTGAGGCTCAACCTCACCATGTTCTAGGGAGCAGAGCAACAGGACACTCTTCAGGGATCAGCCAGCGTGCAAGTTAAAACAGGAGCACTGAAATAAGGGGAGAGTCATGTCAGATCAGCTGCAGACAGAGCAGAGTCCACCAGCACTGTGACACTCCTCACAAGGCACCACTACCAGCCTGGCAATGAGCACACACACCAACCTCCCAGAGACACAGTTTTGGTGCAAGTTTCCAACCTTCAGAGCTCCCCACCTGCGTGTCCATGCACAAGGATGAATGGGGGCAAGGCTTTCACTGGCATTTTCAACCTCTTACTGGTTTCCTATTATGACAAGAGCTGTGCTTTTCATCTCCTTCACAGCCCCTTCTCACCTCAACAGAGTGGGCACACCGAGTCCAGGGGTGCAAGGCAGACCCCGGGAAGGAGAGCCTGCTGTGCTTACATCTGCAGGAACACAGGATTTGGCCACCTGGAACCCAGATGAAAATCAGCTTTCAGCTGCCCCACAAGGTCAGAGCCTCCTCGGGGTCCTGTTGTGTCAAAAAAGCCATTCCTCAACCTATTATCCATCTCCCATCACAGCCTGGGCTATGACTCACCAGCAACTGCCTTTCCTGCAGGGAATTCACAGCCTGTTCCCAGGAGTGGGTCTGACCCGGTTTCACCTGCTGGAGCCGCAGGGGCTCTGCAGCAGCAGCTTGGTGAGATCCTTCCCTGGATCTCTCACCAGCAACCGAGCCCCGGCATGTCCTGCCCACATCCAGCTCCCAGCAAGCCAAAGGCTGGACACTGGTATTCCTGTTCTCTGACAAAACTCCTGCGGGAGGATTTGCTGGATGTGATTCACCTAAAAGTGACTCTTCCAGAGCTCCTGAATCTCCCACCGTCTCCCTTTTCCACTATCACTTTGGATAGCAGTTTCTAAGCTCTGTCTGCTCCTTGTGTGCAGGAGGAGGAGCCCTGAATCCAGGGATGCCAGTGGAATTCCAAAATACGCTGAGAAAGGTGCTGGAGCAGCTCAGGTCAGAAGCCAGAACTCTAAAGAGGCAGTACCACCACAAGTGCCTACAGGCCTGGGCAGCTTCTGTACAGCTCTCCTATCTCCCTCTTTCCAAGCTCCTGCTTTTTTCCAGCCCCAGAAGCACACTTCCAGCACCCACCCCAGCCACCTCTGTGTGGAAGCCACAGGGCTGTCCTGTCCCCATCCCACACTGCTCCCACGCCAGACCCAGGCTGGGAGGTGGAAGAGCACAGGAAGGAGCTCACTGACACTCACAAGAGCCCAGCAGCCCATGTGTTGGTTTGTGGTGGGATTGTCCACACCAGGAAAATAATTCAAGTGTACAAGACCAAATTAGGGCACAGATTTTATAATAATCTTTGCTAGTGACACACTATATGACCTTGGGTAAGTCCCTCCATCCATCTTTAAAGACTCCCTCAGAGGAGAGACACAAGACTTTAATTAGCAGCCCTAAAAGTGCTCGAGATAGTTTGTCTCTCTTCCAAAATAACCAACTGCAGATGAATTGGAACAACCTTATTTTCAAATTCTGCAAGCAACTGGGATCCAGGCTGCTCTCAGATCAGTCACTTCAACGACATAATCAAAGTTAAATGTGCCAGCTGTGCATGAAGGGTTTTAATATGCTGCACAGACTGGAAAACAGCTCAAAGAACCAATGTTATTTTTCCATGGTTGGGATGTCACTGTTGAGCAGCTGCATTATAATCATCTGCAATCAGCAAAATGCCTTTTTTTTTTAAATCACTTTTTAGTCTTGGGGAAGAGGGCTCGTTTTTATTTCTGTCCTACTTAGGAGAGCACCCTCGAGCCCTGAGGCACCACTGCCAAGGGATCAGGCAGCTCCTACAGCACGTGCTGATCAGAGACCTTTGGCTGCCTGTGACTGAACCCCAATTACCCCGACGGGCTCCTGACCAGGCACTAACTGCTCACACTGCTACCACCACCCCAACAAACAGTAACTGCATTTCCACAAATCCAGCAAAAATCCAGCTCCAGTTGCCTATTGTCACATATTCAAGACCTGGGACTCTCCAGAGCAGAGTCCCTCCCTGTGGAAAACCTGTGGGATGCCCAACATGCCTCTCTGCAAAGGCCACCTCATCACAAGCACATAGGTTATAGCTGCAAGATGAAGCAAGAAGGGAAGTCTTTCAACCCCATCCTTTACAAAAGGCTGAACCTCTCTTTGATATATTCTACATATTAAACATTTACAAATGAAGTGTAACAAAATATGCACCTACTTTGGAGAAAATGACAATAGGCTGACCATGAAAAAAAAGCTTTGCCCTTTTAAGTATCAAAATGCTTTATAACCATCTCCTCCCATTCACCACCCTGCAGGCTGTATTTTTTAAACAAACACACACCATGAGGATGATTCCCAAATAGCTCTGTCCCTCCTACCAGCTGCTCAGCAGTGGCGAGTGGAGCACTGGGATACAGCAAATTGCCAGAGGTGTCCAATATTTTAAGGGACATTATGCAAGACTGTTTGCATTAGAGGAGTGACAGTGACTGAGATGACAGCAAGCATATATAAATGCCAAGCATCCAGCTACTTCCACTGCAGTTGGAGCTGATCCAGGACTAGGAAACAGCCATGAAATTCCCATTGCAGATATGAAGATAGAACTTCCCCAACCTCTCCAAAAGAGCAAATCTCCAGCAAAACTCTGATCAGAGGTTTCCATTCCACTGCCTTTCCCAGGACAAATTATTCTTTTGGACTTAAACAATTTGTATTGAAGAGCTTCAGCCCGAGCTCAAATATCTTAAAAAATATGCAGCTGCTTTGAGAGTTTTCCCAACTCCTGGTTTGGGGCGATACTCTTTTCCTTACATGGTACCAGCAGTCCCCATTCCTGGCAAAGCCATGTGGCTGAAGGCACGTTCTTCCACTGCCTACAGAAATATCCTCTGGTGCATTTATCATGAGGCTGTACAACAGTTTAACTCCTTCCTGGCACATCCTTCTTCTGGACTGTGAGAAATCAGCTGCTCAAGGTACCAGATTTGTGCTACCAGCCCCAAGAAGCATCTCGTACCCTTCTAAAATAAAGACTCTGAAGTGGAACAGGTTAAGTTGAACCACCTTCCACAGCACACAAGCAGTGGCTCCTTTTCCCACTGACTCTTCCCACAGCTCCTTCCTGCACTCCGAGCTCAACAGAAAACAGGGTTGCCCTGCCATGCTGCTTTAGCCACTACCAAGAGACAACCACCACAACACAGAATAAAAGAAGAAAAACACCACCCCTAAAACCAAGCCAACAAACTACTTTCAGGGATGAAAGTATGGGATGTTATGCCAGGTTGCAGCTGAAATGGAATGGAGTAGTTCAGGAAAGTCCAGCATTTTTTTAGCCTGTCCTCCATGAAATGATCGCAAAACTCAGATTACAGTTTAACAATTCCTGCAGGCCACAAGATTTTTGCTAAATCCCACAGCATTGTTCTTCTCCAGTTTCTTTCCTTTCCACTTAAGACAGATTTCAACTTGTTTTTGCAGAACTGAAAGCTGCAGCTCCTTTTAAATCCAGTGACTAACATCCTTCCTTCAGATCTCTGCCAAACCTTTCTGCCAGATTTGAAGTGTCTTTGGCCTCGTTTTCAACTTAACTAGGCTGCATATTCTTCAAGACTAGAACTCTTGAGTCCATTTGCTAAAGGTGCAATGGTTCCATGTTCTTGGTATGAAACACTGTAGATGAGCTTTTTAGTTTAACAATTTGTTTCTGTTAGGAAATGCATTTCCTCTTGTATTTTTCCATCTGACATTTCTTACTAGATACCAAAGAACAGAACAAAAGGAAACAAACTCCATACCCTACACTGCTGGCATTTCAGCCAGCCAGTTTAGAGGCAGAACCTGGAGAAAATTACCAGTTAAAAAGAACAAAAAATAAGGATTTGAGGTGTTTTTTTTACAATTCCCTGTAAGGGAAGATATACAGCTGCTTGACCACAGCAAAGCCAAGCATAGCACAGTAACAGCCTCTGCAAGTGTTATTTTGGAAGACGACAATCCCTTTCTGGTGCTGGTTAAACCCAGCCAAGAATACACTTGCCCACCACTGGTGCACTGTGCCCCCAAACTGAGAACAGCAGCACCCAACTGCCACCTGCCACAGTAACTGGCCTGGGAGCTGCATGCCTTAAAACTCCTTCACAAAACATAACACGCAACGAGGAGGCCTAAGAGAGGGTCAGAAAATGGAAGCAGCAGAATATATCCAAGTATCCAGATTCCAAAGCACCACACAGCCTTTCTACCCACAGCAGGAAGGCAAGCACTAAATTTGTTGATTATTAACTAATGCTCCTGACAGAAGATACACAGCCATAATTTTTTCCCTACTTCCCAACATTCCAGTTTAACTGTGCTGCATTATTTCAACCTTAGGTAGGAGCTCAAAAATTTACATTTCAGCAAAGCACAAACAGCTTCCAATTCCCATATGTATCACAGGCCTGTCCTGTCTGCTGAGCCCTTCCTGAGGAACACTCCTGCTGTGCAGGGGCAGCTCCTGCTGCTGGGTCATTTCTCTGCCAGAAAAGCCAAGGCCTGACACCAGTGTCACCGTTCCTGGCTGTCCCTGCACTGCCAGCACAGCTTGGACTGAGTTTGTCTGAGGTACATTCCACCCACATCCAGCTCTTTGGTCTTACAGCAAGTTCTCTCCACTAGGATTCTCCTTAAACCAGTTGTGGAGCATTTTCTGCTTCCTAAGCAAGCCATGTTCATGTTGTGCTTCATGTGGAATTCAGGGATGTGTGTGCTCTTGGATCAGTAACTCTTGCTCCTTCTTCATCTCTGCACTGACACAGCCCATGAGGATGGTACATCTTCCTTCCTCCTGATGAAATCTCATGCCCAGTTCACTATATATATATACATATAGTTTCTTCTCTTCTAATATTCTGACCCAAATTCAATTTATTCAGACAAAATATCAACAAACAGAGGGAATATTCTCTGTGCTTCTACTTGAATGGGATATTTTGTAGCTTCTGAGGTGTAAGATTCCAAACAAGTGAATGAAAGTCACCAGCTTCCTGTAGCTGATTTGGCAGCCAACCGTCTCACACTCAAAAAGCAGGTTTACATACTAACAAGGTCACTAGTTAAAAATTCAGCCCCTGCTCTGACACACTATGATTAAGTGAGTGTCTCTGGAACCAGGAATGAAAATTAAACAGCCATTAACTATATGGCAGAAAGCTGTCTCCTCTTACTACCTACTCTTTCAAAAATAGCATATTGCATGCAACATGATGCATGTAACCAGGCCATTTTATGACGAGGTATGCACAGTATATCTGACCCTATGTAAATAAAACCCCTTTAAAGGGTCCAACATGAGGCATGGGAGGTCCATCATGGGGACAAAAAGCTTCCATGTAGAAGACTGAGGGAGTAAATCCCCTTCTATATCACTCCAAAGTATTTCTGTGTTGTTTTTTTTTAAATATTCAACTTGTACAGATGAATAAAAGTTACTTCTAAGAGAAGAATCATGGCACATTTATAGTAATGCTTTCCCCTATGTCACTTCATTCATGTACGCTGTGACACAGATTTGCTGTTGCTGGATTTTATTTCCTTCTTGAATTTCATTTCCTTCTTGAATTTCACTGGTGTAATTCCAATGGTCAACTGCATCTTGGAGAAGGCCACTTCTTTAGAGCGGATGGAAAAGATGTCTCACAGGCTGTCTAGTACTAAAAATACCAGCAGGAACAGAGAAGTACAAGCTCACCATGAAAATCTGTTTCCCTGCCTGGCAAGTCAACCGGAATCCCTGGAATATTTGCCGTACGAGGTCAAGAGCACAAGTTAACATGAGCACAACTTCAACCTGTCTTCTAAAGAAAGCTGTTAGAGGATCAGAGGATGTTAGGAGTTATCCGAAGAGCCACTGACTACTGCCATGTTACTGGTACTGCTTTAAAGAAAAAAAAATAATTAATTACATGCAGGTGCTTCAGTCTTCTTGGTGTATTTTGTGATATAGAATTACCGTCGGACAAAATAGTAGGAGGAACGGAGGAGAGGATGCCAGCTCAGGTAACTAAACTGGAACTCAGTGCCCTTAGAACTGAGTAAAAATGTGCACCCTACAGAGGCCAAGCTGAGTGACACCTGGGCAGTGCTCCAGGGTACAACCACATTCAGCAACTACCACCACGAGCTGATTTGAGGGTGTGCAAGACCAGGTTCAGCTGGTTTCACAAAAATGTCATCAGTCTGTCGGTAACAGACAGTTGGAGGAACTCAGTGCTGCCCGCTACAGACTCCTCAGATTAGCACTTCTTAAAAATTAATAAAATGGTTTATTTTATATATACATATGTTCCAAAAAATTTATACAGTTAAAATATCAAATTAGTGATCTGGTAACAATACTGTTCAAAATAATCTCTTTTGTATGAACATTAAAATACACGTTTTTAAAAGCGTTTCCTTTTAGTGCTTCCAAAGCACAGCGTGTGCCAAGGCCACCTGAAGAATCTCCGTCCTCCTCACAGGATGAAAGAGAACTGAAGTCGGGGACCTGGGAAGCCTCAGGTGCACTTTCATAATGTCTGCAGACAAAACAGAAGAGAGTCTGAGGTAGATTGTTTAGTGACCATCAGGTGGTAACAGTCACAGGGCTGTCTTTAGCTTTCATTAACACAATAGCAGTTTCTTTACTCTCAATCTACACTGAATCTCAAGTTTAAAGGCATGGCTAGCAGTTCTTGGGAACAAGACCCTTGTCTCTGTGGTGGCAACATGCAATTTTACCAGTGCAGGTGTTTCTGGGAGGGTTTTTTTGGGAACACACGGGCTCTCTCCACGATGCAGACAGTGTGTGCATTTGACAGTGCCCCATTTTAGTGCAACCTGCTGCCTATAGCACGTAAATGTCTAATGACAGCGTTCAAATGAGTAAATTCTCATCACCTGCAGGAGGGGCAGCAATGGTTATTGTCTTCCGCCTGTTGAGCAAACAGCACCCTCCACAGGAAAAAGCCACACCTTTCATAGCAAATCCTTAAGGTTATAGCCCAGCTTCTGCCGAATCAGGTTCTTAAAGTTAAAGCTCCACTGCTTCTTCTCAGACTGTGACAGTAAAATCACTTGACTGCCAAGATGGTGAGGGCAGCAGCTACATCCTCTTCCACTCTTCTGTGGCACAGCAAACTCATTCCTGGTCCGCATTCGTCTGGCTGGTACATTATTATCTACTGTTGACATGATTAACTCTGTTGGGTGGGCTGGTGAAATCTAGTTCCTCTAGTATTCTCTCTAAGTGTTGTATTAAGACCCGTTTTTTAAACCTACAGAAGAGAGGGAGAGCAATTTTAATTTTTCTGCCAAAAATACAGTTGAACAACTCAAGACTATTCACCCATGACAAATCATATTACCAGAGGCTCTCTGTTTCCAGTATGGAGGAGCTTTCTTTTATTTCTGGCATTAGAACAGCTAGAAAATTTAATGTCATACAGCTACCCTTCTCCAACCCACCCAAATTTAGGGCTGGTCTTCAATAACCCATCTCTCCAATTCACATTTAAACTTTACTTAAAGACCATTTACTCCATAAAAACGTAACAGTATTTGACCACTAAAACAACTATAATAACTGAAATATATCAAAACAGGAGCTAGAAAATAATAGTACTGGAAAGGTTTATGATTTACTACCATCATCTAAATTAGTATTTAATTTATGACTCTAAGTCACTTGTATCTATACAAACCTTGCTGCTTCCTTGATAGCAAATTCAATGAAATACTTCTGAATTTCCATAGGTCCTTGCACCTCCTCAAGAAGAGAGAATATTTTCTCATAATCTAAAAAGAGATAAAAATCCAACCATGTATTAAAAATGAATCTTGCAAATGCAATTTCACTAAAGCTTAACAGCCAAAAGGAAAACCAAAGCTCAGTTTCACATGTATGTGTACGATAAAGCACATAAGGGAGAAAAACACCCACATAAGCTTTATGTGCAGAACACAGGTGACAAGAGTAATCTGAAGTGATACTGATGATCAGGCAGTTCAAGTGTAGCTCTAAAGAATAAGGTTTAAGAGCAGCAGCCAGGAACATTTATCCTCAGAAAATGGAGGTGAGGTAGAGAAGCCTTCCATCTCCATGACCACAGTTAACATGCACAGGGCCACCAAGCCCTGACTTGGCCTAGAGCTGTTGTTTCTGTAAGGTCAGGATTAGTTCCCTAGAAGGGAACTATCATCAATCCTTAGTGGGAGCACATCATTATTATCTCAATGGTAGAAGGTAAGTATGTCCACTGCAAAAGAATAAACTGGACACACTAAATTAGAAACAAGTTTAACAACAGCATTGTTTCAGTATTTCCATAGTTGAACCCAGTATATAAAGATGTTTATGGTGCTGTGGCCAAGAGCCTGCTCAGTGATGCAGCAGGCAGAGAGGAGAAATGGTCACAACTGTAAACAGATGTCCATAGTTAACCCACTACTATTTAGCTGCTTTGGTGACTGCCTGAACTCTGCAGCAAGACAAGCAACTCACACTGACACAGCAATGTTTTACTCTACGTCACCATTTACTAGACATGAATTTAGCATAAAATTAGATGAGCCCACTTCATAAAACAGAAAGCAAAGACATCCACAAGTAGGAAGTTTTAAAACTGCTTAAAAATAAAATACAGTGCAGGATAAAAATGGCTTCATCTCTCAAGCCTCAGTGTGCCACAAGCAACACAAGATCAAAAAACCAGAAGAGGTAAGAACACTCCATTATACTAATTACTGACACTTGACAATGTTTTAGAAAAATTCAGTAGTTTAGTTTGTAGAAATGAGTCACTCAGACACAGATCACATTGGGGACAGCTGCCATGTAATAAAAAATGGAAAAATATGTTCCTAGAGCAAATCCTACAGCATAGACATTAGTTGGGAGTTTCAGGTTCCTGTTTTGGTTTTGATTCTGTATAAAGGCACAGCTAAAACATGTAATAAAAGCTGAAGTGGCAAGTTACTTTTCCCCACAATATTTTAGATTTTGAGGGGTTACCCAACCTTACAGGAAAAAAGAGTCATTTTTAGTCTTCGTAAGTCTTAAGAGTTTGCAGTGTTCCACCACTTATTAGCCTTGCAAAATAAAAAAACTTTGCTTTGCTATTAACAGTTAATATTCCCTTTCAAACATATTCCTTATGCATCCTTACAGAGATACCTGCCTTTGCCCTGCAAAAGAGGTTTTGATGGACACAGAGCAACAAGTACACTACAGATACACAAGTAGCAGTGCAGTGTAAGGCAGTCCTTAGATCATTGTTACCAAACACAAAACCTCTGAACAGTGCTTTCACAGAGCATCTCTTAAACCAGTTAAACTGTCTTCAAGGGCAATCAGGGTGGCTTGGCACACAGCTTCCCAAACAAATCTAAACTTCAACTCACATGCCCAGCATTTCTCCTTTTTTGCCCTTCCACTGCAACCAACCAGAAGTTACTCACAATCTAAAGCTGAGTGTATTTTGAAAATAGTTCCTTACTTCAAGGAAAAAGTCTTCTCTCTGGCACCACTAATAATATTATTAATATATTAATAAAATAAGCAAACCCAAACTACTTACTTCTTCCAGGTTTGCGAACCTCCTTCATCACTTTAATTTTGATGTCAGCATTGTTCCCCTCCAACATGGTAGGTGTTATTTTAAACGAGTTTGGCACAGATTCAGAAGTCGACTCCATCGCCCGTTTTTGGTCATCTCCACTCACACTGTAATTCAGAGGCCCTCGAACAAGGGCGTTGGTACCAGGTTTATGATCCAACCCATCTTCACTTAAACAATTGAATTCAACAGGTACAGAGTCCAAGTCGTTGGGTAACATTTCATCCTCTCCCACAGCAGCTGGAAGAGCAGGAGCCATTTGCACAGATAAGCCATCAATTTGCTTGTCCAGTGACTGACAATTTTCTGCCTTCTTCTCTCCATTGCCATCTTGGACAACACTGTTATTGGTATCTACAAATGAAAAACATATATCTTACTAAACTGCAGCATCAAAAAACCAAAATGAAATAGTACTGTATCCTTTTTGTTTGAAGTGCTGTGTAGTGATCTGACAGTTCTGCAGCACTAGTATTCAGCTTGGGATGTGACTAAGGGAATACTTCCCTTTGGGCTGTTACAATCTCATATCACTATCCCCCAAGTCACCACTTTCTGTATTCTTAATTCAATGTTAGGGCTCCTAAGTAAACCAGTATTTTCCTACTCTTCCCCAAATCCAGCTGAGCTTCCTTCTCCATTTGCTGCAACAGGTGGGTATGAAAATTAGTATTTGTGGGAGATGAAACACAACCATATTTTAACTTTCCTTCACCACCGAATACACGGACAAGAACTAAAAGAACTAAAAACTAATCTGAGATGCCGTCTACCTCCAAATTGTTGGTTTTTTCTTAATTTTAGATTTCATTAGCTCTAGCAGCAGCCTGTTTATCTGGGCCAACAAAAGAAACTCATTCCTATGTAACACTGAAGCACAGACACACACAGACCCCTTTCCCTTCCTCCCCAGATATTCCCACCACACAAGGTGCTGCACTGCAGCTCAATATACCTTTATTTGCTGGGACACCTTTGAGGTTCAGGTAGGAGGGGGACCCAGGGGCGGCTGGTGGCCCTTTCCCGCCCACGTGGTTGGTGACAACGGGCGGGGACTGTGGCCGTCTCAGCAGTGGGGACATGCTCCTCCTCCTCTTCAGTGAGGCCGGAGTGTTGGGCTCTCCAGGACGCTTGACCTTGTTCTGAGGCCCAGCGACAAATTCATCGGCTTCGTCGATCATCATACCCTGAAAAGAAACCAGCAATTTAAGTAACAGTACGGGACAGAAATTGTTTCATCAATTCTCTGTGCTCAAATTCAAGTGGCTTTCAGAACACTTGACAGCTCTCAGAACAGGGTAACCAGAGACAGCCCAGTGTCACACTGTTAACCAGCAGGATTCTGGACATGTTTCTCTTGGACCATGTGGAAGACACCCCTCCTTTCCACACATGACAAAAGGCTGCACAGGTTCAGCAATATACTGTAGTTGTGGGGGGAGAAATTGTACTCAAGATTATTTCCAGCCATTTAAAATACAAAGACACAGCAGACAGCATGACCCCTCCTACCTTCTTATCCTGTTTAAATGGATTGCCAAATGTATGGAGTCTTTTTGGTTGATCCGGGTCAATTTCCCGAAGAGGTGAAGGCATCATTTTCAGGTATTCCTGGTAATTTCCCATTTGAGCAACAGGAACACTATGAAGGCAGTCTGCAACAGAACAAGCACCACATATAATAAGAGCTCTTAATTTAGTTTGCCTTAAAAATGAGGCAATACAAACTTCACACACTTCAATGGCTAATGTTAGCATTTAAGAACTAGAAATGACTATTTCTTTCCACTACAGAGGAAGAGCTGAAGACTGCAATTGTGGAAATAACGCTGCCAAGAGCTGAGCTTAATGGGCAGAAGAAGAACGAAAAATAAACAAGTTTGACCTCTATGCTGACAACTGCATCTTTAGACCACCAACAAAGCAAGCCCCTCTGTGCTTTAAGCCTCCATTCCTACACAGAACATGTTTACTGAACCTTGGTGAATGGGAAAGCTCTCCCATGAAACTAATTTTTAAAATTCAAAGCAAGCATGACATCTGCCACTACAGAAGGCAAAAATTTCCTTCTTTCCCCTTCAGAGTCAGGAGAAGGACATAGTCTGACTCAGCAAGAGATGCAATGGCCACTTGTGCTCCCATACCAAAGACAAAAAGCACCACTTAAGGAAGTAACAAAAAACCCCACTGTACTGTCTCTAAACTACTAATACAGAACTGTAACTCCTTACCTTCATCCTGCCCCAAGATAAGCCTGTGTGTTTTCAGAAGATTGGTTCTCATTCTAGTTAGCTGGTCTAGAAGACTGCGACGAGGAATATCATACGCATTTCTGAATGCCTGGGGCTTCAAATCCTAGTTGGATAACAAAACAACTTCCAGTTAATCCATCAGTTCTCATGCACAGAGAAATTACACTACGAACTGTAATAATGTGAAGTATTAAAAAATGCTCTTAAGTAACTTCAGAGCTTCATAACCAGATACAGCAATCTCAATGGCTGTCTTTTCAACAAGACCTTATTCAGCATTACTGCTTTGAGCTCCATTAAGACTAAGCACATTAATTTCTGCATGAACAACACTTGCTGTCTTTTGCAAAGACTTGCACTTAAAACACAGTAATCTTTGTTTACTATCATGGGATTTTCAGTGTCCCAAAATCAAGTGCAAAAAATTGCATTTACTCTCCTCCATATTTATGTCTACGCTGCACTTTTCAGTTCAGTGAAAGTACTTCCTTCTGCACCAAGTGTATAAAAGTTACCCGTTTAAAATAGATAAGATTCAGTGATAAAAGATCATTGTGCTGTTTACCTTGTTTAAAAGTCCTATGTGGAAGCCAGCAAATTCTTTAACATTCATTTCCGACAGTCTCAGTGGAGATTCCCCAGTGATCCCTTGCAGCAGTTGCTTAAAATCCCTACTGTGTACCAAGGAGAGGCCACTGGAGTGATTTTTCACTTTTATTCCAATTTCTTGTGGAACTTTCTTACCCACTGAACCTATTATCCGTTCCGATTCTATTTTTGTCTAAAATGGAATCACACCATGAGTTAAAGAATCAGCAGGCATTGCACATTTCCACTACAAAACACACAGTACATTAGCAGAATAAAACTATTTATTAAAACTATTAAATTTAGTTCCCAACTACCTACCCAGGGATATATTGCATTACATAGGTTAGATCTCAAGCATAAAGAAATCCTAATGCACTTGCATATGGAAAAATATTTAGCCAGTGTATCTAAATTTATATGCCAGTAGGAGGTCTGTGAATATCCCTGATTTTGCTGCAAGTCTATGACTCTTCTGTGTCCTTGAAGAATCATCTTTAAAGGGAAAGAAAAAAACATAATGGAAGGTAATAGGATGCCTTAAGTTACAGCAAAGCTGCATCTAAAACAACTGTATTATTCAGATACAGTAACATAATTGCAGTTTATTTTTGAAACAACCTATGAACTACGGGTTGCCCTGTATTGCAGCAATGTAAGGGAGAAAGTTTTAAAATAAATTCTATGCGTACATTTCTAAAAACATATCACTTCTCCAATTCACACAGATTTCTTATTATAGCTACAGAAAATTTTACTGTATTAAGCTCTAACTGTATCCAAAGTAAGGGGTTTTTTTACCCACTTGCAATATCTCCAGAAAAAATCCCCAACCAACTAAAAACCCCAAACCCACAGGTGACTGCAACCCACTTCCCCCAGATCTCCTCCTCTACAGCGTTTGCTTTATTATCTGTGGGAAACTCTGCATTTAAGGACAGCAGGAGCACAGCAGAATTCTGGAATTGCCTGTCCCTGTACAGGAGCTTTTAATGTATTCAACACATTCAAACTGTTCCATGTGCTGAGAATGCCTGTGAAAGCCACAGCAGCCATCTCGAGTCATTCCAACTCCACAGTACAGATAAATAATATGAATTTGCATATCATTAAGTTACCAAAATACCACAGCAGTTTGATGTCTAGTAGATAGATGCTCAGTCACTCAGAGGCTCTGGGTTGTATTTTGTGCCTTCTTTAAGGTGGAGGATTTTTTCTTTGTAATTTTAAAGGCTGCACTGGTTCCCCACTGACTTCTAGAATTTAAAAACTGTTTTAAGAGCCCCTCGTGCTAAGGAGGAAGGGCTTCCAGGCAGTTACACCTGACAAAGAGAAAAAGACTATTTCCCACCAGGTCACAGTTTACACAGAATGGATCTGACCCGATGGAGACAGAAAGCTCAGATATAAAGACTGAACTATGATTTTGTTCTCTGGACAAGAATGCACTTTTTTTTGGTGGGGGGGGGACAATGCACACTGCAAGGAACACATGGAAATAAAGAGGAAGCTGGGAACAAGCATCTGACTTTAGATGTGAAGAACAGTGGCAAGAGCAGCATAAATCCAATTAGTGATTATCTTTGGAGTTTAAAGTCCAGCAGATACTTGAAGTACAGCTGAAGAGGTTTCCTTTGCACTCCCCTCCACCACTTACAGAAGGCACAATCACTGGCTACAGAACCACGCTGGATTCATCCACATTTGCAGTGGAAATGCTCACCAATCTTCAATTATAATATATGCTGCACACCCATATGAACTCCCACAGGGATTAACTGCTTTATAATGAGATTACCACAAACTAAATAATCAACGCACTTCTAATTGCAAAGGTTTTATCAATACTACCTGTTGGCTGAGTTTTTTAAGGTAAGAGATAACACTGTAACTAAGTCCACAATCTAAATTATCTGATATCAGATTTGGAGCTCCCATCATCCTTAGGGCTTTCTTTAATGGCTATAAGGAAAACAAAATACACAATAGTAAGAGAATAAGTATTTAAAAAAGAAATTTATAAGCTCAATTATAGGAAGCTAAGGCACATAGATTAGTGCTCTAGCTTTTCCACTTTTGGCCACTAAAATTCAAGTCTATTCAGATAACATGTGACATGAGTTTGGTGTCTAACTAGCTCACAATGGACGTTATGCCACATCACCAAGACACCACACACACCGTGGTGCCTCTGGCAATTTCCACTCAAAGGCTCAGGTCCAGAATAGCCGGGATGATGCAAGTCCATATTGAGGTGCATTGTCCAAGCTACATGTAAAAGGTGACACAGTGCCTCCCCCCACCCCTTATTTGGCCCAGCTTCCCAGTTCTAGCACTTCACCCACATTAATAAACTAACTAATCTGCATTTTCCTTATCAAGTTAGAAAAATAATGCCAAATTTGGTTTCTCTGAACAATCTAAAGTACTTTTTATCAAAGCTCATTTAATACTTAATGAACAGAAAACACATTTAATTTCTTTACAGTTACTATTACTCAACATTTCTACAAATTTATGTATTTCTTAAAAATGTTTGACCTAATCTACATACCTCTGCAAAGCAAAACATTTAGTACCTAAAATATCTTCATAATTATGTAAAAAAGTTTACTAGGAAGAGGTATGATGCACAGGACTCTGGTCACACCAGCCACTATACCCAGGAGGATGAAATGAGAAGAGGAACATACCAGTAAGTAGTAAGGAGGCATTGTTTTTAAATAGTTGTCAAAAGCCTGTCGCCACTTCAGATTTGGCTTAAGTTTGTGAACCTTAAACAAGTCATCTGCAACAAGGAAAACAACAAAAGAAGGTGTCATTTATACAGTCCCAGACCATTAGCTTTGTCCAATATTGCATGTGCCAGGTTTTCCCCCCTTTTTTTCCCTCCACCCACCTCCCAATGGGGCTTCCCCACAAAAACTGCTCTTAACCTCAGGTGTGAAGGATTGGGAATCCCCATCCTAGCTCAGTAGGCAATCCAGAGCAAGTCCCCATGATAAGCAAACTTACAAGGTACACCAGACTTAAACATTGCACACAACTACCAGCAGCATGGAAGGTGCAACAGATCCACCTGTTAAAGAGTTTCACCTCCCTTGCTCCTCTCTTGCATCATCAGTAAGTCCCTGTATCTGATTAAACCAAACAACGTTAATTTGGTTCAATTTGCACTGTCATTCTGTTCAACCTGTATGATGAAATTTGGTCTCCTGTGGAAATACTGTTTGGCATCAAAGGGAAAGGAAAAAAAAATTCAAATCAGGGAATCCCTCTGGACTCTGCTGCCAACAGCAGCAGCTGTGCCCTGGCAGAGAAGGGGTTTCCTCCAGCCACAGCACCTGCCTCATGTCAGGGCACCAAAGTCTCCCACAGTATAGACAAGAGAGTAGTAAGCTACAAAAAGTGCTGCCCTGTAAGAAAAGGGCAACCAGACACTTATTTCCTCTTTTAGAAACACCTTGCTCACACTAGAGGTGCATATTGCCATTTACGAATCACTGACCATCTATTTGCTGTGCACACTATGAACTGCAACAGTGATCTCTCAAAATCAAAACAAAATACAGTATCCTGCAATTTGCCATTTGAAATTACGAATTATCAATTGAAATAAAGTTTCTTCTTAATAGGGCTGTAGTACACTGGCAAAGTAAGGCTTACGGAAGAATATGCAGGACTAGAGAAAGGGACGTCCAAAAATTAACTGGGGAGAGCTGCAGGAGACAGAGATGCACAGAACAGGGTGTGCAAAAGATAGATGCAGCAAGGAAATTGTTTTCTCCAGATTGAGCTTTCATGAAGATATATTTGGGGAAGAAAATTTGACTTGCATAGTATTCTGCACAAATCAAACAGATATTATGGTACTATTTTTCAAGTTCTCATAATTAAACCACACTCCCTTACAGGTATTTTCCAATCTAAATGAATTCTGGATCACATGTAAAAACCACACTACAGATGCAACTTGTATTTCCCTGACCTGAAGGAAGTGGGGTGGAGTTTGAGAGGACAAGTAAGAATTCCATTTAAAATCCCAATATACCACAAGCTTAGCACTATTATCCAAAAGAACCTGTGATGATATCATAACATATGGCAAATATAAAATACCATCCATTTTTACCTTACAGGTCTATTACCTTTTTGCAGCAAAATGCAAGTTAAACTACATCCCAGTCTCGAAATTAAAAATTAAAATGTAAAATGTTCAGTATGATAGTATGCCCTAATATTTTATAGTCTATGAGTCGATTATGTGTACAGCTTGAACCTCAACCCCCTTATCAGCACTTTTTTGCTGTCTCACTTCCTGCACTGTGAGGTTGTACCAGTAACTGCAACCAGTAACAGTAAAGGCACTGTTCCTCGTGTCAGCAGGCTGAGAGTCTGTGCCCAGCACAGCTGTAGTCCCAGACAAACACAAAAGCACCTCCCTGATCACTGCTATCCAAGGAAGTTCTCCAATCTACGCAGAACTTCAGCAGAGTTGTCTATTTAAGATGAGTCTCCCCACAGCACAAACTCCTACTCTGAAAAGGTGACAGCCATGGTGGTGAACACAGACACAAGTTTCAGAGAAAACATCACCATCAACACCTTACCTGCCTCTACCTTGAGAGTTTGAGACACACACCGGCAGCAGATTGCAACACAGGCACTTGAAAGGTACTTTTTGCCCTGTGCCCTGGGCTGCACACCATCATTTATATAAATAAGCAAACTAAGAGTAACCCAGTAAACTATGTCTTACATAGATTAAACCCCGAACTTTTGCAGATAACAATTATTAGGTATTGAAAAAACTCTTCCATAATTTAGTTTTATTCCAACCTATTAATACTTTCTGTATAGGCCATTTAATGCAGAATTTTTTACTTCTGAACTCAGAGGGAGGTAAAAGCACTGAATAATCAGAAATGTGGTATTAAAAACCACTAGGAAAGGGCCACAACCTACAACAACTCAAGAGATCAGGTGAAATCACAGACAGACCAGTAAACTGAAAACTGTGTTGCAAAGTCTTTATCCACTTCAAATTAGTGTACAAAACAACTGAACTGTGACAAACAGGACACCAATACAGACCTTTAATACCCAGCACTACAGAAGGGGGCTGGATGCACCTCTAAGATCAGTGAACAATTAAAAAAAGAGTGTGAGGCAAAGGAGTCAGCAGGTAATTTCACTAGTTCATCTGGAGCCTAAATCACAAGAACAGTTTATGTACCATGTAACTCAAAGGAAAATTTGGCACCTTTTTTTTTTAAATCATCACTCATACTAAATTCCACCTGAGCAAGTACACCACCATACCCTGCTCAAACTCCTGTAACTCTAATTATGCACTAACAGATATAACTCCTGTTCTAAGCAGTAGAGATTCACGATTTTACATTCACAGAAAGCAATGTCCTTTCCCTGCAAACCATCTAGCTAAAAATAAAGCACTGCAATGGAAAATAGCACCCAACATTCAGAAAGGTATTGTGGCACTGTTTCTCCACTGGTACAAAACGTTGGCTGCTCTCCCTCCCAGTGCCACAGCATGCTCTGTTCATGCTGGGGAGAAACACAGCCCTTCATTTTCAAAATATAAAATCATTACTTGCAGGTTCTCCCACAGAGCCTGTGAGAGAAATTAAAGGAAACTGAGAGAGCATTAAAGGAAACTGTCCATGTTCCAGTCCTTCGTGGGCAGACATTTTCTAAATGCTCATCCTCCTGCATATTTAGACCCACAGAGAAAGGGTATTAACCACCTTCTCATGGTATTTCATAATGGCTGTTTCACTGCTGCTTCTGCTGACAATCCCAAAGAACAGTCACTCCTGTTGCCCAGGAGTGCCTCCACTCCCACCAATGCAGCTAAAAGCAGACAGGGAAACATCTTAGGCAAGGCAGGATCATTTAGAAATATACCTCATCTTTGCTAAGCCCTCTCTAACCTCTTGTTCAATTTCTACTTCATGAACTTGGCTGTACAATTTTTTTTAAACAGAACAGTACCTGAAGTACAACAGCTTTGCCAGTACCAGTTACAGGCTACAATCCTTCAAGAGGAATTTCTATAATCTGTGGGCCAGCATTCAGCATCAAAGCCCATCTGCATCTCTGTGAGAGAAGTTCTGCCTTCAGAAGCTGCCTCACACTGCACACAGAGAACTGCAGGTCTGGGAGCAAACCACCACCAAGCTGCTCATGACTCCTCTCTAGCTTTAGCAAAGCAGAGCTGCTCAGCTGCAACAGCACATCCCACATGGTCTGTCACTGCTGGAAATGGACTGGGGACCAGCCTTTTTGTCAGACAACTAATTAAATGTAGTGCATGAATCATGGACTGTGCAGCTTCACTGTTTTACCAAGTGGCATTAATTGAATCCTTTCCTTAAAAAGCTTCAGATTCTAAAAGCAGTTCCTCTAAGTTAAGAGCCAGGAGAGGCTAGAGCATTCCCAAATCTCTTATGTTATTTTTTAAAAAGAGAAGTAAAACTTCCCCTGCTCAAGAATGCAGGAGGGAAACAAAAAGGAAAAACAACAAGGAAAAAAATTCTTAAGCATCTTACTATCTGTTTATAAGGCTGAACACAGGAGTCACTTGATAACAGTACAAGTATACAATTGTAAAGTGATTTTGTCTTTGAAAGAGTCGGAGAAGGAACAGAGAGAGATTATCCACAGCACCATTCCAAGCTAAGTCTCAGTTCTCCAACACAGCATTCTACCAGTAGGGCAGGAGCCATTAGAAACTGATGTGTCAATATGGGTAGTAGGGGCTGAATGGAGCAGACTTCTCCTGGTCTTAGGAGTTCTCACATCCTTTTTAATCTGGGTGAAAGTAATGAAAAATTGGTTTTACAAACTCCAATCAGTCCTCTGCTGAACCATCAGTATGCTCTATTGGTAAGCATTAAGACAGACACAGAGGGAGTGTTTAAAAACAGAAACAACCTCTACCTACCGACAAACCTAGAGTCAGTATTGTTAAAAACATCTGCAAATAATTTACCAGGTATGCTCTTATGGTCTCAGTCATTTTCTGTACTGCTAAGCAGAAAAGGGCCCAGATCTGCTTTTGTGTTGTATGTATATTCCACAGAATTTAATTCCACCATGCCTTAAGAGACCAAGGATAAACAAAGTCCTGGAAGGAGATCTGAAGGTAACAGTGTGTATGTGTTTGTGTTAATAATATGGAATGCACAGGATTTGTCCTCTAAAGAAAACATCCACTTACAATTCTGGCTATGTAGAAGCTCTGCACTTTCCTTTAAACAGCCTTCAGAAATTTAAGATCTGGGATTACCAGGTGAGTAAACTGCAGAATAGCTCTACACACACTAAAAAGTGCCTTTCTCCAAAGGGTAGGAAGAGCTTTACACCCTTGCAAAAAAGGCAGGGGGAAGACAAGAGCTGCCAGGGAAGACATAGCAGAACTGCAAACATCAACATCAAAATGAGCTGGGAAATCAATTCAGGATCAGTGATGGCTTTTCATCTAGTGGATCTGCTGCAGTATTTCATGAGCCACAAACCTGCAGAAACCCTGATTTAGTCTGTAAGTATCCTTGCACACACTTTGGGACAATTATCAGGCTACATGGATAACTGTAAGAGATATTATCAGCAAAAATTATTTTTTTCTTTTTTTTGGTTATGACCAGGCTGATGAAAACACATTTCTGAATTGTGTTCTGGTTTTTGGTTGGTTTTTTTTTTCCTAGAAATGAATAGAAAAATCCTGTGTAAGACAATAAGACTCAATGTTAATTTTCAAGATCTCAGTTATTTTGTATCACTAAACACACTCACAAAAACTGGAACAAAAAAGCCTTACAGCATCTGCAACTAGAAGCGTTGGTGGCACCTGGAAACTCCTCTCTGCCACTACCTTTATGCCACATCTCCAACAGCCACACTTACTGTGGCAGTTACTCACACACCATCTTTTCATACCATCTGTCCTTAAAAAGTAATGTCATTGTGGGAGTAAAAAGAAAAAAACCAAAAACAACTGGTCCTTAGGGCAGGGAAGAAATGCAGACTGCTTCACTGCTCAATTCCTTCCTACTGCTCTAAACTGCATTAGGGAATTCCCTCTTCCCAACACCCGTGGCAAACACTGCATCTGATCTTCCAGTAAAAAATAAGCTGCTACAAGAGCAACTGCAAAACCTGGATACACCACACCCTAAATGAGGGAAAAGAATGGAGGTTGAAGCTTACTCCAGGTTAAGGAAGAGGCTACGTGTCTAGGAGGTGAACAGCATCAAACATGCACTGGAAGCAGGTAGCTCTCCTCCTCTGCTGGAGAGAAAAAAAGGGAGAGGGGGTATGAAAATCCTCTCCTCCCAAATTATGTTAAAAGAGTTTGCAACATTCTCTACTCTCTGATCTCCATTATTTTATAATGTCTCAAACTAAGGTAGAACACCAACCATTATTGTTTTGCTTTTAGTCTGAAGCAGCTGCATTGGCAGTTCAAGGCAAATTTGTTACCTACCCAACAATGGAAGTAACACAGGGTAGTTGTAAGGCATCACAAAGAGGTTTACACAGGTTAAAGTAGTGCTTGCTTTTAAATACCCAAAAGGGTGGCCAAGTTCACTGTATTTTCCACTGCTGCTCACAAATACCTGACAAAGAATAAGAGAGATCATTGTATCAGAAGAACATGAAGAATATTAAGCCTGGGGCATTTAAAAATTCAAATCAATCTGAATCCAATTGCATCAAGACAGCAAATTATCAAAAACAGCCAAGTCTGAGGTTGCACACATCAGGGTGAACATGCACTTAACATTCCCCATTCACAGAACTGAGACATGCAACATTTAGTGTACCCTCAGTCAGTCTAGAAATGCTCTTCACTGAATAATCTTTACTGCTTTAGTGAAACTACTATGAAGTAAAGCCCTGAGGAGTTTTTCAAATTATTTAAAATAGATTAGGGGACATCCATTGAAGGAATGTTAAAAGAACAAGCTATTTGAAATTAGCTTTCTGACTCATAAAATAGCAAAACTAAAATTTACAACAGTGATGAAAAAAATCTAAAACTTTTTTAAGCACAGAAATCAAGCAAAACAAACAGAAACAGGAGAAATATCTTGATTATGCCCAGTGCCAACATTATCAAGAGTACTAATCCTGAAAAGCAATACATGTAAACAACTATTTCAACAGGATAAAGATGGTATGTGTTCTTAACTGAGACAGGCAAAACAACCACATCTAAGGCAAAAATAGTTTTCCTAGAAAAAATAAACCTTGCAATAAATAGCAAGTATTTTTCCTCTTTTTTCAGGGCATAAGGAAGTAGGTTTGTTACATGGTTTCTATGACAATGAGCCTATTTCTCCAATTTGTACAGGTCTGATGTATAGCTGGGAAAAGAAAAGCAGTTTTTGAAAACCAGTAGAGTAATTTTAGTGACTCAGGCAAACAATGTACCTGTGAATGTTTAAAGGATATTTTTAAAATTAGTTTATTAAAAGTAACTTGAATTTTTCTTCTGAATACGCATGTTATATTTTCAGTTAAACTGTAATATTTAAGAGGGAAGTAAAAACGGAGACATCTCCAAAAACATCTTTCCAGCTAAAATATCGTACTAAAACTCCTGATTTACACATTAAGCTATTATTTACAAGAACACCACTGAGAAGGGAGTTACAAGTCTTATTTCATAGAGGTCACAGAAACTCATAAAAAAACTACAAAAGGAGCACGTGACAAAGGATTTCAGCACCAGAACTTTGGCCTCTCCAAGGCCAATCTTGCCAACAGGGTCAATTCTAGTCAACAGGTCAAATCTAGTCACCAGGATCCATTCAGTTCCCATTAGCAGCTTCAACCATCTAGTGAAAATTACTTGCAGCTGATGATGAGGTAACATGATGGAAACTAGTGCTGGTTTTCCCTGTAAGCAAATGAAAGCCTACAGAGAATTTAAATTTAGCCAAAAATGGAACTTGGGGGACACATTTCTTAGCAAAATGAGATGGACCTAGAAAGTGAATGAAATGAGATTACAAAGCCTGTGGAGGGAACATTCATCCTGACCCCTGATAGTTCTCTTAGAAAGGAGGTGAGTGAAACCTTGACATGTTTCTTCTCATCAGCTGCAAAGTCTGCAAACAGATCCCAATTCTCCAGGCTTACAAAGACTGAAATACTTTGGGTTACCCACTACATTTCTAGAATCAAATAAAGGGTAAATACCTGCCAGCAGGTATGGGGAGACTTTCGTTCCAAGATGTACTGTGTGAGGGGAGAAGGCTCAAGCTCATACTTGTCAAAAGGAAGTTTGTCTATTACCATGGGCTCACAATCCACACAGGAAAACCTCACCACGGGGTGAGCTGTGCGTGGAGGCTGAAAGGAAGGGAGAAAAGTGCATCAATTATCATTTTACCATGCTATACACCTTAAACTCTCAAGTTTCCAGTTTTCTTTAAAAGAAAATAGAATACAAGCTCCCACAATATAGATTAACAATTTCTCTACCTGAAAGAAAAAGCTCACATATTGATACACACATTCTTCCCACTAAGAGAAAACATGGTTAATATTCTACTATTTATCTTAATATTTAAAAGCCTTCAGTTCGATCAAGCTATAATGACAGAGTCAAGTTTCAAGAAAACTTCAACTTTGCTTCCAGTTTGACATTCACAGAATTATAGATGTAAAACTACACTCAAGATATTCCCTATAAGTCTGATTTTTTTTTTCCTCTTGAATCACAAGGAAGGGAAGGGGGAATGGACAGACAGTACCTTGAGCACTTGCAAAGTGCAGGAACAGAACATGCCTAACAAAAGAGAGATGTTTAGAAAGACTAGCAAGGCATGTCAAATGTATGACAATTTCTGTAAGAAAAGGAGAAATGAATACTGTTTTCTCCTCATTTTCTGAAGGGAGTACTTCTTCTGTTTCAGTTTTAAATCTTCCTGCTAGTGAAAGAAGAGTCCACATATGAAGTAATACTAAGCAGAGAAAACATGGTTGATCTTCTTTCAAATACAGATACTTCTTTTTTCATGTAAATGAATTTTATAAAGCTTTGATTAAAACTTAATAGGCTCACTATGATTTGTGGTGCGTGAAATAAGCTAAATTTTATAACCTTTAAAAATCATTCACCAAATAGACTGATCATATACATTCCAGCATCACAGGTTACAGTATCCATATTAAGATTATACCATTTTGTGTTAAAACCAGTTTTAACCTTTTAAAGCAAAGTCACATCGTGTTACTAAACAGAGAAAGTAAGAACTACAGCAGTATCCTGTTCAATTATTACTGTAGAATCCTTTTTTTCAGTTCTTATTTTACTTACCAGCGTTGGTGAATTCTGATCAGGCCAAAAAGATTCTGGGATTGGCCAATGCCCCACAGGAACCCCCGTTTTGGGGTTAGGCCTCACATAAATGAGTTTATGACAACTATGCCACGGCTGGGAAGCAAATGAATTGATGGGCCTGGATGAATCAACAAGTCCATCTAAAATTTAAAGAAAGCAAGATAATAAACAAAAGGAAAATGAAAAGCTACGTGCATGCATTTGTCTGCTAGCAGAATTTCTGAATTATAAGCCAATAAGGCATTTCACTACTCCTGTTCCAAAGACAGACAGACCTTTGCATCAGAAGCTAAATTACCTATATGTCCAGGTGTACCACAGAACCATCTGAAAAACAATGATAACATGTGCCCAAATCTACCCTTCTGCTCCCATGGCACAGCCATTAGACAGTGAGTGCAGCAAGACACACTCACACATTATGGAAAATGCATTTGCTTAAGCTTTGTGTCTGACACAGATCTGACAGGGAGCACCAAACTACTGGTTTTAGTTCTGCTGCACCCAAGAAGGCCAAGAATTTTCATTTGCAGCCTTTCTACATGGGCTGCAAAGCTCACTGACTGATGCTGCCACTATGGAAGCTGAAAGTTTCATGGAGAAGTTGGATGCATCTCGCAGAAGCAATAATGACAGAGTCAAGTTTCGGTAACAATTAAAACAATTTTAACTGGCAACAATTCACAGATAATTTAAACTGGAAAGACCAGTGTTCCCTGCCAGGCCACTGCAGTGCACCAGCACAGACCCCCTTCATGGTGAGGACAAGGAATTTTGTAGCAGTACAGAATGTGAGCATTAGTTTTTAAAGACTGCTCGTCAAAGCAAACAGCACAGCAGAGATCACCCATTTAACAGTCTTCTTAATTTTAAAAAGATTTTACAGTATTGGTTTTCCTTGCTTTAGAGAGCTGGACCATAACACTATGGAAACCATGTTTCAGTGACACATCAGTTTGGTTTCTCTGTGTTATAAACACAATGATTTTTATAGCTTCGGTAAATCCTACTGTATTTCTCTCTAGTTCAGGACTTTCCCAATTCTCTTAGAGATGAAAAGTCTTGATGTTTTTATACATTCATATCCCACAGTGCATCACCACTCAAATGGGGCAAAAGTAAAGCAAACAAAAAACCCCTGAATTTCACCAGTCTTTTTGTGACATGGAGAGAGACATTTGGGCCAGAGACACAGGAATTTGCTGCCATGCTGTCCTGCACAGCATTATAGGAAATAATAAACTTCAAAAAAAGTGACATTTGAACAAGCAAAGGAGAAAACAAATATAGAGAAAGGTGATTCCAAAATGAAAGCAGGAATAAAGCTGGCTGTGCTAGAATATTCAAGTGACGCTAAAAGCTGTTCAATTTTGATATTCCAGGACCATCCTAAATTCCTAAATATGAACTCAGCTCTCTCCCCTTACTTTCAGCCATCAATTGTTTCAAATATGAAGAACTGCTCCATGTTAGGAGTGCACTTTCCTCTTCCTGTCATGCACTTACAGGCAGCAAAGTAATTCCTTGTTCTTTGCACACAGTTTTTCGCTCGCAGCTCAAAATATTCAACTGAAAGTTACTGTGCTGTGATCAATCAGCAGAATGAAAATGTACAGAAAATTAAGCATTGAGATTGCTTTAGAGATGTTTAAGTGTTTAAATACACTACTGATAAGACTTAATTATTTTAAATACAGTTTTGACAACTGTGTAATTCAAACTTAACCACTTCCTGCAAACATTCACTTCCCACAAAAAAGGTAAAAAGAGAGTGACAGGAGAGTCAGCCAGCAGGTAGATGATCCATACAAACATGTGCAAACATATGGCATCATTTAACTTAGCAAAGATCAAACTAACACTTGTAAAAATTTAACAAAAAGAAAATTAAACATAAATAAACAAACTACTCAAAAGCTGTAATCAAGACATCCATTATGATCTGGGCTATTTAAAGAGGTACCAGAGCAGTAACACTGAAGCATAAAAGCTTTATAGCTTAACTTTTTTAGAGTATCAGGCACCTGATATATCCTGTTCATTACAGGGAAAAACTGGCTGGAAAGACACCAAAGACACCTAAGGACATTTACATACAAACAAAACATTTCTTCTTAGACATTAAAGGAAAAAAACTCAGTCACTGTACCTTCTCCAATAGGAGCTGGATCTGGTCCTGACTTTTCAAAGTTAATAACAACTCCACTTTGGACTTTTTGAACTAAAGATTCTAAACATTGATTCAACATTCTTTGTGTCCGAACACAGTACGAGCGACCTGTGCAAGAGAGAAATTACATGGGGAAATATAAAATCAAGTTTTGAGTAGTCTTAATTAAGGAAGATGTTTTATTACTTAAGTCATACTGCTAAGGCTTGCAGTTTTATCCAAAGAAATAACAACGAGCTGTACAAATTTATGTAAAAGGCAAAATACTTTTCAAATGCAGTACAATCAAGAAAAAAAAAACCACCAAAAACTCACAATCTGCTGAGATTTTACTCATTACTAAAAGAAGCCATTAGGGCTGTATCAGGCTGGACCAAGGCCATGTTTATAAAAGCCCTTAAGAAAGCCTGATTTCACCAAGTCTATGCAATCTATCTGATTTTCTCTGCACAAACCTTACTGGCTCCTGTGCACACTCAAACATCCCTCTCCCACACGGTACCTTTTTCAAGCACCCATTCAAAAAAAAAAAAATCTCAACATATCAAGCAACAGGCTCCAGATATAATTCTTTTATGATTAAATTTAGCTTATTAGCCCTGCAGCAGAATTAACATCTCATTAATACCCATCCCGCTCAATTCAATACTCAAATAAGAAAAAACTAAAATCTCATGACTGAGCAAAGCCATCCTCTAGAAGAACAATCAAAGATTCTTCTAATCACTCCTACTGCACTAATGTTCTCACATCTAGATCTGAAATAGGAATACTGCTTTATTTTAAAGTTCTCCTGTGCTACTGGAAACCAAGAAAGTACCACAAAAATTCACATGGACACTGAGTAAATCACATGGAGAAAACAGGAAGAGGTGAAGCTGAATTAAAGGAAAAGAAGTATTTCAAGGCAATGCCAAATGTGAACCAAAGCAAGAGAGCATCCAGTTACCTCCTGTAACTTCACACATCTGTGTGATAGCAGACTCATCAGTGGGCACACTCCCAAGCTGCTCTGGCTCAGCAGATGCAGCCCCTGGCAAACGCAGTACCAGAGCAAACAGCCTTTGATCCCAACGGAATGGTTCTTTGGTTAGTTCACTTCCAGGTAAAGGAGAATTCAATGGAAGATGAAGCTGGTAAAAAAAGATTTATGAGTATTTTCCAGTATTTGAGAAACTATCTAAGAACATCATATACAAATTCATTTATTTCTCTGTAAAACATCCCACTTCTCTCTGATTCACTGATTTATCTGAAGTTTTAGTCTTAAAACCCCTTACAGACTATGAACTTAGGGGCTGGGGCAGTGACAGGATAATTAGTTTCTGTTCTCTTTAAACAGGTCAATGATGCAGAACTACTGTTAGCAGGGAAAAAAACAATATGCATCACAGCATAGCACTAACTTTAAACATCATAACTTGAAAGAACTTAATACAAGTTTACCTCCTCTTGAACTCCAGCCGTATTTGTCAGTTTGTTTCCGTCTGTGATGGTAATCAAAATAGATGGCTCCAAAAAGAATGGATTCCTTCCCTAGAGACAAAAGTGCAGGAATGCTAAGAGTAACCTTAACACTCAGTTACAGGCTTGTATTTTTGTCATTATAAAATAAACAGTAAGATAAGCAATCTTTCAAAATAACCCTGTAATTTCTTTTAATAGGTGTTGAGCCATACAGAATTATGTAGATGAGCTACTCCTGTGCCTCTACAGCTGGAGCATTTATACTCTGCTTCTTTGTTCTTCAATAAGAAAAAAAAATGCCAGTATTTTCCAGGGTGTTTTCAGTAGCCATAATAAGAAAGAAAAAAAAAAACCACAGTTCCCAGTTGAAGTTTTAATACCTATTCAACATTAAAAAAGGTGCAAAACCAAACTTGAACCACCAAAATCCCTCCCCCACTATACTTTCAAAAAACACAGAAAATTAAATGACAGAAGACTGTAGATTTGTTACCTGTCCATAATTGTCTATTCCAGACACTAATCTATTGAGATTTAACAAGTCAAACGATGACCTGAGTGCCTGACCAAGGGTTGTTAGTCCTGAAGCCTGAAGATTTTTCAGCTCATTCATAAATGTTGCATGGTTTTCCTTCCATCCAGCCTGTTACATAGAACAAAAAAGCCTATTAGTTATTCCAGCAACAAACTGCAATCAACTGCAAGTTGCCATTTATCTCTCTTCCCACCAAAAATTAGATTCCTGATGAACGGATGCACTGCATCATTTACATGCTACACACACCTAATCCATGTATGCACAACCTGATGTGAAACACAGCTACAATGGGAGACTCACAAAACACACATACTGCCAGTTTTCTAATACACATCTCTTACCATGAAAACTGCTGTAGAGGTGATGCAGTTAAAGAAGTATTTGGATTTAGCATGTGAATATTTTATTAGAAGAAACTGTCAAATTTGGAAATCAGAAACGCAGCTGCCAAAGCAACAGTAATGGTAAAACAAAGATACAGAAGGCACAATATCACTGCTGCTTCTGGCATATACTCATCCCCTTTCATCATTTCTTCCATAAATTGAGAAAAGGAATGGCTGCAAACACCCCATGTAAGACAGAACTGAAACACTGTCCAGAGTGACAGCTCAGGGTAACAGCTTGAAATTTTGGAGGTCTTAAAAAAAGTTATTGCTGACAAAGCCTACAGATTAAAGGAACAGCAAGTGGATGGATCAGTCCTACCAGGCACTCTGAACCCCCAGGTAAGCAGGGCCAACACATCAGCATCAGTGTGATTCACATACCCACCCATTAAAAAGTGGTTTGCTGCAGAGTTGGGAAGCTACTTTAGAAAAGAGCAGCTCACAGGGAATTGGTGCAGGATTCAAGGTGCCTCAGCTAAAACTAGCAAAGCTTGAAAGTCCCAGATATTCCCAGAACTCCCGGCCTTGCTATGACACCATACTCTCCAAACCACTCCTGCAGTAAGGAAGCAGTTATTCATCCAGCCTAACTATCATCTGGCACCAGAAACATTCCCATGCTCCACCAGGAATCCCAGCTACGCACACATGGAGAGGATCACTTCAGACAGTCTGTCTTTTGCTGGGACAACCTGTGAGCAGCACATCCTGCAGGTGAAGCAGGTTCTCCTCCCTGGTGCACTGGGCTCAGCAGCCACCTGCTGACTGTGCCAAGAACCTGAGAGGACAGGATTTTCCTGTACTTTTTTAAGCAGCTCTATCCCATTGCCAACCTTAAGCACACAATATGGGCTGTGTAGGTCATCAGAGGATAGAAATATTTAGACCCCTAAAAAACCAGAAGAATGGAGCAGAAAGGGAGGACATGAGACCTCTCTGCTGAGTTGACAAGCCTAAGCTGGGTGGGTTTCTTTCCAAAAGGAGGAATTATCCTAAGAAGATGCAAAAAACTTTTCTTGGTCGAGTTTAGCTCCTTTAACCAGTTCTTCAAGCTTTAGATTAATGCAAGGAAGACAGAGAGAAAACTCTGCAATGGGGCAAAGAAAGAACAGACTTTCAGCATGACTGGTCCAGCTTATTTACAAAACTGCCCAAAACACCATCAACACACACCCCCACAACTTAACAAAATACAGCATCTCATCAGCTGAGCCACAGCAACCTCCCCCATCTGCTCTCAGCACAAGGTAGGAGCAAAATACAAACATGGGGTCATCTTTTGAGCAGAAGTGACTTAGTTAATGATCTTTTTTCAGTGTAAAACAGCACCAAATCCCAACAAGATGACTGGTGTTACAAAAAAGCTTGCCTTAAAACAAATTAAGTGAACAATTACCAAAATAATTCTGTATGAATTCTATGGACCTGTAGATGTAGGTAAAACTGCTCCCTTTTGCCTGGTAAAAACACCCATCAGTGAGTGCAGCTTTTGGGAACAGCCAGGCTGGAGCTCTAGAAGTGTTTTAGAGCAAAGACCGTTTGAGTTACGTTGTTGCAAAAGCACATGGGGGAACAAAACATTTACAAAGGAAACACTATTCCCACACTACAAGCCTCCATTTGAACTCTAATGAATTCAAGAGTATTCTTTGTAAAATAAACAGTAAGAGTCTTCACTGATATTTGGAGATTCTGCTATTTTCCCATTGTGAAAATGTTTGCTTAGCTTCCAGCTCCTACTGTGTTTGATCTCACTGCAGTGTGGTCAACTGCCTGCAAAATAAAATATGTACCATTTCCCCAAGCACAACTAGGGAAGCTGAAGGCACAAGGAGCAGCTGATCATCACTGGTTTGCTGTCCAAGAAAACTATTTTTCATCTTACAGCTCTCACAGGATCTTTAAAGATCAAACCAAGGAGAGCTGTACCTTTGAAAAAAGCAGAGTAAAATTGAAGAACTTCTCATTAAGACAAGGGCAGCAAATGCAAGATTTCCTAATTCTATACCCAGACTTAAAGGCCTGATTAGTTCACGTACTACATTATCTACCTTATCCTCCAAACAAGATACTTGAATCAAAAACACCAACACAGGTGACAAGAAATTCTACTTCTGTAAAATGTTTTTTCCAGAAAGATTCAAACCAATGTATACATTGAAACACGTATTTCAGGGATGGAAACTTAAGCCCCAAAGAAGTCTGTACATTCTCCTCTCCACATGTACAGAAGGATCATTCTGCAAAACAGAAAGAGTCAAATACCTAACACAGAGCATATGCATAATGAGTTCAACAAAGCACTTTAAAGTGATTAAATAATAATCCTTCCTAAATTCAAAATACTGCCACTAATGCTGTTAGAAAAAAAAAGTGCTCTTATGTAGCACTGCTTTCATTTCCCAGCAGAAACACTAATGACCAAAAAAACCACCAACAATCAAAAAACCACCAACCAAAACCCCACAATCTTAAAGGTCCAAACACAAACATATTCTACAAAACCATGTATCCTCTACAGGTCAGTAGGTAAGAAATCAGAACTCAGCATTAGTTATTTCAGTTGTTTATGAACCAATTCTAACATTGAAAGTAGTTTCTCCCAATCTTCAATATTACATTCCTACTTAGTCACTTTAATGGCCAGAATTTATTAGTAGCAATCTGAGCAGCCTTTACCTCACCAGCATGTTACTAACTTCTCCTTTGATAATTTATATGAACAAATAATTTTAGCCTCTAAACACATACTAAAAGACTTTCAAAGACAGCTGGGAAAAAAAAGGAATACTAAAAGCAGGAATCTCACCCTCTTTGCTTATGCCAAGAACAGGCAAAAATGCAGTGTCATTTGGCCTTCTGGGTTGACAACTGCAAGCTTTGGATACCATCCTACAAACCACCCAGAGATGTGGAAGCAGCACACCCCGTTCCAGCTCCTGGCTTTGGCCTTTGTGAGCAAATCATACTGAAAAAATAACATACTTAAAAAGTAACATTTTTTTCTGGTGACTTAGTTTTCAGACAAATCCATGCCTTGCTCTATTTCACCAAACAGCTACAGAAGTATTTCACCCGCCTCAAGATGCAGGTAAGGTCAGAACAGCCCATTTCACTAGTACATAGGCCCAGATTAATGAGAACTCAGAGGACAAGGTGAAAAACCTAGTGAAGAAAAGGAGGTCTTATTTAGACCAACCAGAACAAGAACTAATTGAACATCAGAAGGAAAAGAGCTGAGCAGCAAAAGAAAATCCCCTTCAGAATCAGCAGCTTAAAAATATGTTCAAGACTTAGGAGAAACAGAAGATTTTTGCTAAAGGAGGCAGGAAGATGAATCTTATAAAATGCTGTAGTGGGGAAAAAACCAAACCAACACCACACCTATATCACATAGGGAGCAGTATCAAAGTAAAAATAAAACACTACTAAGTCTTGAATATGTGTAAAACAGGTCTTATAATCTCACCTACATTGGCTTAACTGTCAGGTTTACTGAGGTTTTTTGTAGCTTTTTTGGTTGGTTCATTGTTGGTTTGTTCTGGTTTTGACTGGTGTGGGGGTTGTTTTGGGGTTTTTTTGTTGTGTGTCGGGGTTTTGGGGGGGTTTTTTGGTGGTGGTGGTTTGTTTTGTTTTTTTCTTTTATTCTTTCCAACTATTTCTTGGCACAGTCTGGTCAGCCTGCAGGGGCACTGTCAGAGGCTGGGCATTAGAGCACAAGAATTCAAGGCCCAAAGCAGTCTCTCCCAGTTTCACCAGCCCCATAAAGTCTAGGGAGCTGGTGCTTTTGAGGCTGCAAGTCTTCATCTTTAGTGTTCCTACATGCAATGCCAATAGACAGAACTACACAGTTTATTGTTCACTGCTTTCAGATCCAATTCAAAAATTGCAACTTTACTAAAAATAACCTTCCAGCTAAGAAGACAATTTGCAATTTTGCATGCCAATCACAACAGCCTGTGTTACAGTAAGTACTCAGTATTTACTTAAACATACAGATTTTTAGAGTTCTGCTAATGTTTCCCTAGAAATAAGAACTCCATCTCAGATATTACAACTTGTTTAAAGTATTTAAGTTTCTCAGTAATTCAAGCTATTATTAAATGCACCCATCTTAGGAAAGCAAACTAGTTCCAGATAACATGCCTGTGGCATCCTAGCTTGTCAGTGACATCCATTTGGAAAAAATAAGGTAAGAAAAAAAATCCAGCTGTTGAAATTTGACACCACTCCTGCTATGGAATTTTTAAGTACTCTGGGAAGACAGTGAAACCAGCGAGCATTTTGCCTTCCAAGTCATCAGAGTGGTTCATTTTAAGGTTACCTTTCTGTCCACTGGTGACTGTACACATGATCACAAACCTGCTCATGTCTGTGCTAGAGTCAAGCAGGATTTCTTTTGTAGGTAACTGAATTATTCTTAAATATTTCCTCAATGCAAAGGGGACTGCTTCTCAAAGTACTTTATTTGTTGTTCAGAGACTTATTAGCTAGAAACAGCACACAGGAGAAAAAAGGCACTGACTACACTATAAACACCACATACATTTTTATTTAACATTTTAAAATTCCTAAAATAATTCAACATCACACAACCTCCATTACATACTAATTTCATCTTCACAAATATCTGTCTGTGCAAATGGCACAGAAGAGCAGCTCTAAGAGACACTTGCAGATATTGACTCTCCTCCAAATACTCATGAATGCCATTTTCGAGGCACAGCAGCTCTCCAGTTCTGTCTGTACCTTTGGCTGCACCAGAACACCACGTTCATTTCAGCACCTCTGCTCTCTAGTGCTTTTATACAACATACCAGTCCTGTCACTGCACAGCATCAAACAGCCCTTAGTAAAGAAACTCACAGGATCAATTCTTTTTTGTTCTTGGCACAGGAGAACATCACAGATATGAGATCAGCATAACTCCAGCACAGAATGACACTGGCACACAGGCCTGACAGCATCAGTGGGGCAGTGCTGAACACAGTGAGCCTGGAGCCGTCCTGTCCTGGCTGTGGAGAACTAGTGCTGGGGCAGGTACAGCAGCACATCTTACTGCTCTGCTGCAAACCTTGTGGGAAGAGAAGGTTTAATGGGATCAAGACAGCTGTGTCCAACTGCTATGACTGTGCCAGGCCTTCCAGCACACAGTCAATCATTTATATCACTTTCACTCCCCACTTTTCCAGTCTCCCCTTCACTTAGATAAGGGTTTGAAACATCAACAGCTTCTACCCCTAATCTTCACTGTAAAAAAGTGAGATTCTAGGGCAAGGGTGGATGAAAATGCAAGTGTGTCCTGGTTACCAAGCCAGGGGAGCCCATCTTTAGCTTTTCACAAAGAAGTCTGGTTCTGCAGAGCAGATCAGGAACACAGTTTCAGGGTAAAACTTGGACATGACCCCACTGCAGGCACAATAGAAACAAGCCCTGATTGCTCAAGCAGGTATATACTGTTGTTTAATGAGACCTGCCTAACAAAACCCCACCTTCTCAGTTCTCATCTGAAGAGTATTTTAACAAACAGTCAATTCACAGATTTAAACTCCTTCCTCCATAAGCCCACAGTGCAGTCAAGTACAGTGAAGAGTCTACAAAAGCAACACTTGGTCCTCCTTACATTAGAGCTAGTGAGCATCAGGTCAGTGTTTTAAGGATAAAGCATTGTGAATAGTAAGCTAAGTGTTTCTTTTTGTCAAGTTATTTCTGCTAGTTTTCTAGATACTCAAACTGAAACTTATCAGTCAAGTCCTTCTTTAAAACCAGGAGACTTTTTGAAAATTTTATTTTTTAAAAACACTTGATGAAGTTCCAGTCAGATAAAGAATCACAGAAGTTTATTAGCCATAAAATGTTTCCAAAAGAATAGAGAAGCATCAACTGCTGTAATTTATCTTCAATAAAAACACATCTTAAAAAAAGACAACACTGGAGAAGGTGACTCCTTTAATCCCACACAGCTGACATACTTCAACATCAGATTTTTAAGAGAAAGCTGTCACTTTGTATGTCCTCCATCTCCATCCAGTTCCAGGCACCACAATTCTTCCCTTTTCTCCAGAACAGACTATGTACCTTGACAACAAACACAGAATCCCTCCTCCCCTACCCACACTGTTTCTCCCTACAGAGCTGGAACAGCTCTGGAGCAGGGAAGGAGGGGTCATGCACCCTCAGAGCCCAGGCAGTGCACACCAGCAGGTCCCTCGGGAGGTCACAGTCCTGTACTCTCATCTCTCAGTGCCTGGGGAGCTTCTCCCAGATTCATTTCACCTGAAAGCAGTCTAGTTCTTGCACCCCAAAAGCAGGGCTGCAATGTGAACTGAGCTGCCCAGGAGATCCCCTTCAACTGCACATTTCTGACCTGAACTTTGCTGTAGCTACGCCAGTCAGACTAAATCACTTCTAAAAACAGATCAAACCAGCTTGTTTTCTAAAGCACACATTGGTGAATGTGAACAACATCAAAACTGCATTCTAGCACAAGTGCCAGTTGTTATTACAGGCAGTCAGATAAACAGAAAAAGGTCTCGTCTTGTATAGAAAAAAAAGTATTTCTCCATGATATCTTAAAATAAGAAACATCTTAAGAAACAAGCTCAGTCACACCACACCACGGTTCACTGTCATTTCAAGAGAATTTCAATAGTAAACAAAATACAGAAATGCTTTTCCTTCAAGAGGAATTCAAGATGTTTATGTAAGAACAACTCAAATTAATCTTTAAGTACAGTACCCATGCAGAACACTAGTAGAGAGGTTCTTAAGCTCCAGTTACAGAATATTGGGGCCTTCTGTTAAAATCAGCATTTAGAGAAAAGCAGTACCTTCTCCTGAAGGAATGTCAAATGCAGATGCTGTATGAACAACTCAGACTATGCTTGGAACCAAGTGATGATTATCAACGCCAAGCAGAAAGAAAAAATCCTACACTATCTTTTTATTTATTACCTGCTGTTCCTGCTTTAATCCATCTCTGGATTTAGCTTTTTGGTCAATAGTATTTCATGTGCCTTGACAGTTACTCTCACTGCACTTTTTCCTGCACAAGGATGAAAGGAAACACATGAAGACAGGAAAATATAAATACCAAAGAGATCAGGGTATCATCCTGTTCCAAGAAGCATTCTTATTTAAATAACACTATCCAGCTAAAAAAGCACCTATTGCTGAAAACCACTCACCAAGCCAGGATGTTTCAGTACAGAGCTGAACCAGAGCAAGCTACATTTCACACGACAGCTTAATGGAGAGGGAACACAGAGGTAGTAAGTTTGCAGCCCCAGCACAGTAAGTAAAACAAGAGGCTCCATGCTGCTGTTCAGCAGCATAGCAGTCATTGCAGAAATACCATTATAGGTGCATCTTATCCAAACACTGGAGAGAGAGCAACTGCTGAAATGTGGAGGTTTCAAAGATTTCCATCTACTCACAGCATCTGTTGCTCTTCCAGACTATCAAACATGTATTCAACGCCAGCCAGCCCCAGCTCTGTCCTTCTCCTGGTCCCTTCCTACACTCAGCATGGCTGGAAAAGTCACCAGGAATAAAGGCAACAGCTGAGAAGTTATAGAGTGTGTGCTATCAGCACAAGGGGATTCTTCATGGCACATTTTTGGGAATCACGTGGAAGAACGTTACTGATGCCACTCTACAGCCCAGAGCTGAAATAACACAATAATGATTCATGTTCATTTTGAAAACTGCCACCTTCCTCTCTCTTCCTTTCAAAAGCACATCACAGAACTAGTACAGTGCACCAAAGCTACAAGTATTTCAAGTTTAATTTGAACCTCAAGAAGGTAAATCTAGAAGGGATCATCTAATCAACAGATTTCCTCAATTCATGTCTGAAATGCTGTCCTACACACCGCTGAGAAAAGAAAAAGGCTTTGGATGATGATTAAATTCATAAAATCATGAAGGATCACAAACTGAGAAACCAAAACTAGCCAGGCCTGCAAATGATGTGAAACTTTGCCTTCATTTTGATACAGCAAAAAAGACATTGGTGGCATTGGGATCACTATTACAGACAGATTTTTACTTTAGAGGATGATAAGGGTGGGGGGTTTTTCAATGCTAGAGTCACCTGCCTCAAAAGTAACTACCTGAACCTCAGCTCTGGATCAGAGAAGGCCCCCAGTGCACACCCCCCCCTGCCTGGCTGGCCAGAGCCTGCCCAGGACACATGGATCCCAGTCCATCCCACAGGTCCCACCACATCCCAGCCCAGGAGCCATCAGGACACCATCATTTGGCAGCAGCTAAAGGCACCAAGTGTTCTGCCTCAACAGATGCACATTCTCTCACAAAGCAGAGTTTAACTTTTTTTTAATCAGAACTCACTGACTGTGCTGCTACCACACTATGAAGACCAGTGCTAATGCATTATTCTCACTTAGAAGCAGAGCATGGCAACACCAGCTTAACCACACTGTAGATCTTTGTTTTCTGTCCAATTAATTGCTCAACAACATCCATCTTATCAAGATTTTTTTTAAATACTGTTTTACATGTTTAAGATTTTTAAAGCATCTCTGAAAACACAGCCAAATCAATCACCTTCATCTTTAAAAAGCAAAATAAAGAGTTCTAAACTGTTGATTTTGTAGCCTAAAGTAACACCTAGCAAATCCAGTATTGCTTTTCTTTAGGTTTGCATAGAAACACAAGAATCACAGTAACTGGGTACATTGGAGTTTGAACATTATAGTAACAATAACAGTTATTTAAAAATAAAACAAGGCTCTTGTTTACTTGTCTGGCAATAAGTAGTTCAAGTTTCACAAATCCTTATCAATATCAGATCTTACATCAAGAAAAATTTTGTCTTTTCTTGAGTGACTATACAGATCAACACAAGTCTATGGGCAACCACAGATTCTGATCTGCACAATAACAGAGCCTCATTACGAGAATATACTTTTTTCTCAGCTGCTTCCTAAAACCTCCACCTTAGAAGATGCTGCTTACAGCTGCCATCCCACACTACATGAGTATTTTCTAACTATTCTAAAATTAGCCAGAAAAATGCAAAGCAAAAAAATTCCTTTAAATTACCACCCGCTCTACTTTTTGGAGGGGGTAAAAACACAGGAGTTACATTATTCAGAGGTACATTGTAAGAATAAAGTTTAAGAAAGAAGAAAACATTCTAAGACTCAATCTACAGGTGTGCATTACCTAAGTAACAATTTGAATTTAAAATTCAGAACATCAGCAACTGCTCTTTCCATTGATTTTTTTGGTAGCCTTTCTTATTAAATAAAATCAAGGATACAGGCATTTAAAACACAGACAAATGAAGGAGAGAATCACTAAAGACTGGAGCCATCCAGAGCCTTCTCACAGGGCCCTTGGAGGAACCCACTGTTCCTCCTTCAAAATCACCCATCTCCAGAACACAAGTCACACAGCACTGAAAGTGCCTTTTCCTATTTGATCCCAATGGCCTGAAGTACCAGAACACTGCAGGACACAGCACTAAGTCTTGCCTTTCCTAGATCACAATAAGCTCAAACATCACTCTTGCACCATTGCTACAAGTCACAGCTCTTTCTGACAAGCAGTTCTGAAAAACATGCCAGGGTGAACAGTGTAGAAGTGTCTGCAACCTTAATTACCTTTTTTCCACTGTTACAGTGAGAGACAATCAGCATTTAACACTATACTAGTTTTCATGAAGGTTACAAAGAGTAAATACCTATTTTCAAGATCACAGAAATACTCTGTGGGTATTTTTACACATCACACAGCCAGGTTACAAGGCCCAGGCCTTCTTCCATAAATACCAACAAAAGAGAAATCTTTCAAAAACCCCACATGTGAAACTCAAATATTAACAGCATAGGGCAGGAGGCACACAATAAAGATTCCATGTGGCAGAAAGCACTAACTTCACAAAGCCCCTTCCTCCTCCAGAACACCTTACTACAAAAATACAACTAGGGAGATCCAACTCAACTGTTTGATTCCACATTTTAAGCTTCTATTTTTAAAATAAAAGTGACCTTTGCACTGAGGATGAGTTAAGCCTCTTAATGCAAACATATCTACTTTTGTCTAGTTTATCCTGTAGTCTTAAGGGCTTACATCTTTGAATGTGTCCAAGCTCAAATAAAAAACCAAATAAAAAGATGAAAATATAAATTGCTATAGTGTCTATGAACAACAGATGTTGGTTTCCACTCAAGGCCTCTGGTATCTCATCAACTGTACAGCACAAAGCAGCAACCCACTTCAGATGAAAAAGCAAGGTCTGAGTTTGCAGATTCCTGGAGAAACAGAGTAAGTTAAAATATGTTCATTAAGAATTAACTTTGCAACAGTCTCCCTTTAGAGAAGACAGGCAGCAGGTGAAAACACAAGTTCAAGTAACTTCAAAATTATAATGATAAAAATAGTATCTATGAAGAAGTTGTTAATTTCCTAAATGTCCTTCCATTTAAATCAATTCCTTTCAAAAACTTTATCACCACCTTCAAGTTCTTGTATGAACTTCATTTTTTACAGGAGAACTTAATTTCTGAATGCACGAAACTGTTTCTCTTAGAAGAGTCACTCTGATTATCACTGCTTAGGTTTTTTTAAAAGCAAAAGGTACATAACTATGCATGAAATTCCTGAGTATAATGCTCTCTCCTCATCACACCAGTTCCTGCAAAAGGCTGCTCACTCTAAGTCACAAACAGGACAGGAAGAAATAAGACTAGCAAGCTTATGCGTGTTTAAAAGTAATTTAACATGCTTTCCACTACCCAATATGTTGTTCCTCAGGGAAAGAATGTGCTTTTTAAAGGATGTGCTCTACTGAAACCAATTTAGTACCTTTATAAGCTAAAAGGAGCTACAGTACTTCACTGCTTGGTGCAGGGATGCCGACTGAAAATTCCTAAGATTTTAGTAAAACAGATTCTTGGATGTTTTTAGATTCTGAGAGACATGCACTGCAGTTTTGTTTGGGTTGTTTTGGGGTTTTTTCATCCTTCAGTCAAAGACTTAAGTGATAAAGCAGTTAAATCAGAAGGAGCATGTAAAAATTGTTTGGTGGTTACTCTCAAGCAGTATTAAGTAGATTTTGTTTTGCCTTCAAAAAGCACTAGATAACCAGGATTTGCTTAAGTGCTCTTCCTTAAACAACTGATTTCTGTCTCTTTTCTTAAATTCATTGTGTTTAACAGAGGAAGAGCAATTGTTGGCTTTAACCTGCTAGTCATTTCTGCTTATAGACAGCCTTCCAAAAACACACAAATTTTATGACAAAACCCTAACCAAGCACTGTGGAAGACATTGCAAGACTGGAGATGTACATAGTACTTCACAGGTAATGGAAGATGTTCATGCTCAGAAATAAAAATACTGCTGTCACTGACCTAGAACGTGTATGGTGGTAGAGCAGGAACGGTTCTCTCTCTCTGCTAAACAAATACAGAATACAGTCTCCTGAATTAGTTATCAAGAACAGACACTGTGTATGTTGCCTACATTTCATCCAGTTCCTCAGTAATATACTCTGCACTTTGTTTCCTCCTTCCAACAATGCCTGCCTAGTAGGTTCACTAAGATTGTACATTATTTACAGCATATCTGGAGAGAAAGATAGGCCTCTCCCATTGACCTCAGCTTTTTTCCCCCCTTGCATTCTCTGATAGCAGCTTCCCCCCTGCCCCTGCAGCTGCTATCTGCCTTGCACCAACAATTTTGCCTGCATAACTCACTACCAGCCTGAAAAGCTCCAACTGTATTTCCAGCTGCTCACACCACCCCTTCCACAGTGCAGGTCAGACCACCAAGACTTGGAAAGTTGGAACTTTCACATATTAAACTGATGTTTTTCAGCATCTCAAGGTTCCTGTAAAAGCTTAGTCAACTTTAGCTTATTCTGTGGATTTGCCATAGTCTAGTTTACTAGGTATTCCTCTGGTTTTCTTCCTTCACAAAAGTTAAAAAACACACAAATGCATTTCATACCACCTCAGGCAGCATTCCTGCACATCTCTGTCTCAAACCCAACAGGTTTCACAGTTGGGTTTCTCTTTCTCCCTGTAGCTCAGGGTCAGGGGCTCTGATCTAATTTCTTCCAGAAACAGACAAACAGATCTCACATCTCTCTCTTGCAGCACAGCCTATTCATTTGCCACTGCTCTTTGCAAAGTCAGTGATAATCAGTTCCATTCTGCATCAACAGAATGTGAAAACAAAATTAAAGAATGCTGGCAAAAGCTTCTGTGGCACCAAAACAGATAATAGCAAAATTAGTTTCCTTGAGTGTGACCCTACGAACCCCAGTTTTGAAGCACTATTTTAGTATCATAAATGAACAGTTTATTTCCATACAGTAAGTACTCTTTGACAGACACCTAGCAAAGCCTTATACACGTCCCTATTTTAGCCTTTTAGACATCCCAATCCAACACCAGAATTTCAGGGAAAAAGAAGAGGTTGCTCAGAGTCCATCACAAAGAGCTGCTTCCACAAGGGAGCTCTTTAGCACCGAAACATATGTTCAGGCTAGCAGGGAACAGCAGTGGAACTGGGAGGGATCCTATCCATCAGTCCCAGTTTGCACATCTCAAACAGTGCAGTGTTGCTCACACACTTAGAAAGTACTTTGAGCTACTTTTTAGACAGCTACATACGTATTTCTGTACTCAAATTCAGGGAGCCTATTTTTGTAGTGCAGTCACAGCAGACCCTTGACTTCAGTGTAAGATGTAACAGGAGGAGGAAAATACATATTTCAGGACATAACTTTTCTCAGTCCTCTGACTTGTGACCAGATCATTTATGAAGGCCATACTACAGTCTCACAAGAACATAAAACAAAAGCCACACTTCTGTGACCCGATCATAAACAATATTCCCCAAGCCCAGTGAAAAGGCCATATCACTGCCAGCAGCCAGATACCAGTCACAAGGGAACAGGGCAGTGCAGTTAATCAATAACTTCACATAAGGCCACCATTGTGTTTTTGGTCTAGGCCTGAACTAGCCATTTGCAGCCCAAATCCACAAGCAAACCACAAACTGCAGGATGTGAGGCTTCAAAAAAATCTAGAATGGAAAAAAAATAAATCAAGAGGTAAGCCTTGCTTTCCTTTTCAAAAACTCTTTTTAGGCTGAGATTTTGGCACGAGCTCCATTTTCAGAGAAATCTAGGTAGATTTTGCTGAACCCTCATCACTGGAAAACAGGAAAAGCTTGGGGGGAAAAGGGCAGGTGAGAACATTGTTTCCTTCTCCCCATACTTTTACTCTAGCACCATTACTTCAGGAAAAAAAAATAAACAAAATTACTTAAGATTCTGTCCATTTATCCCATGGCACATGCTTAGACACAGAGAAATGTGTATCTGATTGAGGAAAAAAACCACAGCTGAGGATGCTGAAGTTTATGTGATTTCAGAAAAAGCAACTGGGCAAATACACAGAAGAAGCCACAGAAGACCATTAGAGTTGTACCAACGCCCACCACAGCTCTTGGAACCACAAAAGGTGGGAAGCCTGGGAAGGGCTCTGCAGAGCTGTAACGTGCCTGGCCTGTTCTCCCCCTCCTGCCCAGGCATTCCGGATCAGCCACGTTGTGCTGGAAGGGGTGGGAAGGGTGGGGCTGGCACACAAGGCTTGGAGGTTCTGCACCACCAGGTCACAGCATGGCTGGGATGGAGCAAGCTCCCAGTTCCAGCAACCCCTGAATATATGAATCCGTGAATAAAGTCTTCAAAACAAAGACACATCAGGTACTATATTCCTTGAATCAGATAATGCATTTCTCTTATCTAGAAGGCCAAGAACATCAGATACCAGGCCAGCAACGCTGGTCTTGAACCCATTTTTCTCGCCCAACTGGATACACATGGGAGAGTACGTTCCTTCAATACCTAAATTTAAGCACTAGTGTTTTAACAGTAATAGACACCTGCACAAAGGTGCTTTACTGTAAGTATCATTAACTGCTCAAACATGCCAAATACCCAAAATCAGATACCCAAATAGCAGCATGAACAGGCTCACTTCCATGTTGCTAACGTGCCACCAACCTGACAGATTCACTTGACAGCATCCTATTACAATTTTCATATAAAAAATACACTGAAAACAGTAGGCTGAACTTTCTTACTTCATGAAATAACACACTATTTTTCCCTCTTAGTCCACAGAATTAAAGAGTTTGACCCAACATTCAACAGAACTTGCAGGTATTTTTCCACTGACCTAGAGAGGATCGCATCACTTGACAACTACAAGGTTTGTATGTTTCATAACATGCTTTTAAAATATTAAATAGGTCTCTTACTGTACAGTATTTTGGAAGCAAACTAAGAGTTGTAAATGGCTGCACTATAATTGCTGTCACAAATCACCATCTATGCATTACATAACAAATAGGAGCCAAACGGCTGATGAGGTTCCAGAGGCATCTGCTGCCAGACTGGGACTGAGATTCCTGCCATCCCCATCTCCCTGTCCCCACCTTCCCAGGACAGCACCCTGCCTCCTCTTTAGACACGTGCCACCAGTTTCTGCAGAGCTACACTGCAAACTTGGAGACTAAATAATCCCATTTTTAATAACCAGCACAAACACAAGAGCTATGAGCAGTCAATTAAACAGGAACAACAGGTCTCAGAAGTTATTTCTAACCCTCCATACTAAAGACACCTCCAAAACCATTATCTTACGTCCACAAATTTCAGCAAATTATTTGTGCAATAGCACAACCCTTCCACTTAGCACAATACCACCACATGCATGACATTTTCTTGAGATATTCTTGCCCACCAAAAGTGAACCAGTGCTGCTGGTTTAAAATATTTTAACACTACAGGTAAACAAGTTCTGAAACAAACCAACCCAATGTGCCCATCTCAGCTACCCCTGCTCCAAGCTGAAGTTCTCATAATACCTCTGCCTCCTAGGTGGTCTCAACTCCACCACCAGACTATTTCCTTCAGCTGCTTCATTGGTAAACTATCCATGAGACTATATAATTTAATTAGTGTAATCATAAAGAAAACAAGAGGGTAAAACAGCCACTAACCAAAACCAGCCGCTGCTGCGCATACTTGGAAAGCAAATTTGCAAAATACATTCACTTGCCAAGTTTGTTTTCACCTCTAAATCAAGATAAGCATGTAACTGCAGCAGCATGAGCAAAGAAACTAAATTTTATGTCTTTTACAAGGATGTTCTGTAAGACCTACAGAATCTGGTCCAGACCTGGACGTTCTCCTGGCATAGCTATGGTTTTCAGAAAACACAACAGAGGGATCATAAATACCAGTAAAGGTCTCGAGAACACATCTTCAAAGGAGTCACGTTGCTGCTGTGAGGCCTTCTTTGCTTGAGGAACAGACACAATGACAGCCTAACAAAACTCATTTATGCCATGAAGTCTTCATGCAATAGTTGAACTGGAGTTGTGATCACAGTTACTACAATCAGGTATCTATTGGATCTGCAGTCTGTTCCTACAAAAGCTACCGATTCTTGAAAAAAGTATTTTAAGATTAAGGTCTAACTTAAAAACCAGCATGCTTTAGGCAGAAAAATAAATTTCCAAGAAGAGACATTAGAAAGTTACAAGAATCACAATACTTTTTTCCCTTGGCTACTTACTGTATATCAAACATTATTGAATGCTATGACGGGTATCACACAGTCCCATTTATTTCAATTACTACTTACTAAAACTGGGAACACAGTCAGATGCTCATTAGCACATTAGAATGTACACAGATGCTCATTAAACACAAGGATCTTCCCCAGCAAATCTGAGTATAGATGTGGTAATAACCTGTAGCATCACCACACAGACCTCCAGCAGGAAAGTAATTTCTTTTTATTAGATCACCAGTATGACTGCTATCACTGTAGCGAGAAGGTCCATTCTTCAAACTAAGATACACTTGTGAAATACTTGACACAGGAGAAAAAAAATCTGAACACAAGAAATCTACAGGTAACAGTGGCATAACAAAGATTTGGGTTTGTATCCAGCCACAAACATGGATAAGGAAGAGTGTGCATTATGCCTAAAAAACACCTCTCCTAGGCAGGCGTAGGTTTTTTGACAGTAGGTTTCTGTAACTCAAGGGTGGTTTCAATTCACAGAAATTACTTCCACACCTTTTGAGGAAACGAAAAGGTGAAACACCAAACAACAAATACTGATTCACTCTATCACTTCAGAAAACTGTGTCAATTCATATTACTGATGAAAGGAGCAAAGACTCCTAGCTCGTGATAATTACATTTCCTCATTATCAAATATGTGAATAAGGCAGCATCAGTAAGCACAGTTATTTTTACAACTTTTCAAGAAGTTCTAGCTGGGCAATCTAGAGGGTGTTTTCCTTTCTTCCTTACGATGATCAGTAATGTATTTTTACATAAACCTCCTTGGCCTTCATAACATGGGTCTACAGCCCAACAGTTATGGTAACTACTGTACTAGTCAGGGCACATACAATCCTAGTCCAGGACTATTCAGGAGGATTCTAAAACTCCCATTGCAACGTTTTATGTGACATGCTTTATCTAGATATTTGGAGTTAGACATTTCTTTGAGCAAATTGCAGCTACAGTGTAAGGGACACAGTGCCACGATTTTTTTTAACTCTTGCCACAACCTCGCTGTGCAGATGATGTGATGAACTGCATGGCCCTACTTGTCTGAACCTCGAGGAAGGAGAAAACAGGGATGAGGAGCTCAGTTTCAAGGAAGCTCAGGGTGCCCTTATCACTCCCTACAACTACCTGAAAAAAGGTTGTAGTGAGGTGGACACTGGCCTCTTCTGCCGTGCCTGCGGTCAGAGGATTAGATGAAATGGCCTCAAAATGAGACAGGGAAAATTCAGGTAAGATATTAGGGAAAATTGTTTCACTGTTCAGGTGGTCTGGCATTGGAATAGGTTGCCCAGGGAGGTGGTGGAGTCACCATCCCTGAGGGTGTTTAAGAGATATCTGGATCTACAGCTGGGCGATGTGGTTTAGAGGTCACAGTGCCAGTGCCGGCTTGACGGTTGGACTGGATGATTTTAAAGATCTCTTCCAACCCCGACGATTCTACGATTTTATGTCTCCACGTCCAGCTCGCCACAGCCCTGCAAGGAGTGGCGATTACAAGCACCTTACACAGAAGCGGTGCGTACCAGCACGCTCAGCAGGAGGAGCAGGGTGAGAACGGGGTGACGGGGGCACACGGGACCCCATCACCGCGGCTGCTTCTTGCCTCGAAGGGGCGGAAAAACAGCCCCGGGTGCTCCGTCCCACACCCACACCGGGAGCTCCGCGCTGCCCCCGCCCCGCTGCCCGGCGGGCTCCCGCAGCCGAGAGGGGGTCGCTGGCCCGGCCCTGC
>WEIV01022630.1:119858-140126 GCA_013390005.1 Calyptomena viridis | reverse complement strand
GCGGTTCTCACAGGCAGCTCGGATCTGGGTGTCACACAGGGACAGGGCCCCTCAGTATACCTGGATCAAGGCAGGACGGCAACAAATTAACTGTGGCGAAACTGGAGATACATAAACCCTGCATTATTTCCCGACACCCAGGTGAAAAAGCAAAAAAAAAAATTGTCTGTGTGAAAGGAGGGGTCACAGAATCCATGAGGTTGGACATGACCTCTGAGATCAAGTCCAACCTGTGACCAAACAACACCAGACCATGGCACCGAGTGCCACATGCAGCCTTGCCTTAAACACCTCCAGGGACAGCGACTCCACCACCCCCCCGGGCAGCCCCTTCCAATGTCTAATCACCCTTTCCGTGAAGAAATTCCTCCTAATGTCCAACCTAAACCTCCTCTGTTGCAGGTTAAGACTGTGTCCCCTCGTCCTATCTCTGGGTGCCTGGGAGAAGGTAACCAGCCCGATCCCCACCTGGCTACAACCTCTTGTCAGGGAGCTGTAGAGAGTGATAAGGTCTCCCCCGAGCCTCCTCCTCAAGGTGTCCTGCTCTGGGAAGCAAATGGCAGCCCCGGCCCTCAGCGGGTGGTGCTGGATGGGCCTGGCAGCACCACCGATGGTAAAGATAAGGGGCACTATGTCTGCTCGTGAAGGCTTGTTTGCTTCCAGGAGAGAATCCAAAACACACAAAAGCAGCACTGTCAACGTGAATCTTACTTTAAATAATAAACTGATGGTAACTCTCCAGCGCATCTTTTTCCTCATATTTTTGCCATTTATTTGAGCAGCAGACAGAGGCAGTTCTCACTCTGTTTTTGTGAAGCACTGGGACAATACTGTTGTGAAACAACACCAGAGGTGAATTCTAACATCCCCATTACAAAACATATTTCATTTCATATGAAATATGAGTGTTTGTAAAGATACCATTATGCATCTTGATCAAAATAATCAGATGTAAACTCATTTAATTCATCTCTTTTGTCACCAAAAAAATTCCCAACACCTGAATACAGAACAGCAAAGTCTCAATATTTGCTTTAGGAAGAAGTCTGTCTTTTCAAAAAGATTCTGCAAATATTTTTCATAGAAACATTATCACATTATTTAAGTCTATTGAACCAAAAGTGAATAAATTAATAGCTGAAAAGTAGCTCATTTTTAAAACATATCCTGCCAAACTTGGAGACTCCATTCTGTTATCCAGCCCCTCTCCATAAGCTGCATGTGTGTGAGTGCAGTGGTAATCAAGGTTTCTGAATTTTAACAATCATAGCAGAAATGCCAGGAGGGATAAACAGATAAATATTCTTATGCAAGTGATTAGCACACATAAATGGAGCCAGACTGAAACAAATGCGATTTGAATCTCTATAGACAAGATAAAAATGCAGATACTGTATTTTTATACTGCTGCATGTTAGTCTGGAAAGAGAACTCCTGGACAGAAATGGATTTGCAAAGGCCTGAATGGAAACTGAACTGTTGCTGGAAGATGCCAGTTAACACCACCAGGTCCGGGCACCGGGAACTCGATGAGGCCACCTATGCATTGCTCTCACATCAACCTGATGAGATCAGAGACTCCCTTCTGCCTCCAGCTGACCTCAGCCAATTCCAGCTGGCAGCCCAGAGGCCTCGTGTCCTGCAGCCACCTCGAGTCAGGCTCTATGAACTGCTAAACAATTACAAGTTCATAACACCATTTTTATTTTTTTTTATTCCAGACTGCCGGATACCTAAAAGCTACTTCTTTCCCATCCAAACACTGTATTTAAAGGTCAAGAAGAAACTCTCGTTTCTCATTTCAGAGGCTGACCTTTCCAAGGGCAGCAGCAGGCAAGGTTCACATACTCTCCCTCTTTCTCTGTTAGGGAATTTAGCTTTTGGATCCTGCTCCTGCTGAACACCACAAGAGCTGAAGTCTAGCTATCTTCTGGGCACAATGTAAGACATATATTTAGTTTAATGAGACACTTTTTATTCCTGAAATAACAGGCACCATGGTTGCTAACGTGCATGAATGCAGCTAGAATGGCTTTTTACTGCTCCTTTGTACAGTCTGTGTTTGCAGTGCTGACTACCTGGCAGCTGTGGTGGCAGACATTCATCACCTCTATAAAGTTTAACTTTTCTTGGTTTTTAATTGAAATTACATTCATCTACATTTCTTTGACTGCAATAGTTAAAGATTTTGTCTCTATGGGGAAATTAATCACAACAGCTACAGCAGATTAAGCTCTCCTATAATTAAATATTTTGAGATAGAATATCTACACCGAAACTATCCCACACTAAAAAGGAACATAATTCTGGGATAATTCCAGTCAACAGATCTATCGTATTTTTCCCTGTTGTGCTGATAAAGTATCATTTTTCTATTCCTTGTCTTAATACAGCTTAACATCCAAGATTTTAGCTCTACGAGTCTTCATTTCTTAACACTTTTATATTGCTTCATCTGTTACTTTTTCTCACCTAGCTGCTTTCTGCCCTGAACAAGTAATATGCCTGTGAGACAATGGCCACGCTGCTTTAGGCACTGAAGGTGCTCAGCTTTGGCACCAATTAGCTGCCTGAATTTGGGGCACACTTGATACATTAGACAGAAATTATCTACTTAAAATCTGGATCAACAGCTAAACCCTTCAAACCTCCCTCTGCTGCTGTGGCTCTCTATCTTGGTCGTGTAATACAGCTGCCCTGATGACTTTCCTGCTTAATTCAAAAGGCTTCAAGCCAGAGCAGAAACAGTCACTGCTAAATCACTACAAAAATACAGATTAATCCATGCCGTGAGCTGGAGGTAGGATCCCTATCACACAAAAAAGGGGCTGCTACAAGAGCTAAGGGACTTGCTTGGCACCACACAGGGTTCAATTTTCGGTACTACAGTGGGAATTCAGAAGGGTTTAGTTCTTAGCCAGCCACAGATCTATGCTGTCCCTCTCAGAGAGGTGAAATACCCTGTTTACTTAAAGAATTTTTGTGCAGCTGGACTCCAGTATGAAAGGTAAGAAATTGTGTTAAATAACTCCTTCACAGTTATACTCAAGATGGCAGAAGCTGAGCAAATTCAATTCCTTTGATAGAGTGTGCTGTATCAGGGCTAAATATTCTCACCCATCAGCACTAAGCTGCTCTTAAGCCAGACTCTAGAAAAGGCCAGGCTGCTTCTGCCAGTGTGTCACACAGCCCCTTCTGGAAAAACAAAACAGAAAAAAACTCCAGTATTTTCCAGGATATCACTCAGTAGCACCTTTTTTTTTTTTCCTATTTCATAACTACATTACAAACTTCCACAAAATTGTAACTCACTCTTAAAGATTTCTTCCCCTTTCACTTGCTCCATCTCTCCACTCTAGAGTTTGAGAGCCTGATCCAAAACTTGCCTTTCAGGACTCTGGGTTTGTCATTTAGAGGACAGTCATGGAAGCTGAGGTGCAAGCCTTGCATTACTGTGGGGCATCAGACTTTAAGTCTCCTGTGAAGGTATGCACCTGAATTTCTTTTCACAGGCTTCAGCATATTCAGGAATACCATTTTCAGCTAAAGTATAAAGAGCAGACTACAGATCGTGTCCTGACTGCAGCATGTTTTCTGCTGATTTATTGACTGTGCATAAATACTACACCATAACTGTCATATTTAACCACAAAAAGAGAAAGCTGTATGCTCAGGAAAATAATCCAGGGCAACTCTGAGGTTTTTCTTCTATCTTCCACGCACTTCAGAAAAAGCAGCCACTTAGCAAAGGAGCAGAGTCCAGCCATCCCGATTTTTCTCCCCCTTTCCCCAGATGTGTGTTAACCCCTTGCTGTGCACGGTTCAGAGCACCTTTCCTCTTCCTGCAAGGTTTTTATGCAAGCACAGTTAACACTGCCCATGGTCCAAAGGTGAAAGCCAGATCACCACAGCTCACATAACAGCGCGCATGTTTTCATTTCCATTTTGCTTTAAAGACCTATAAGAAGGGGTTGAGGAAGTGATTGGTTGCCTAAGACGAGGGATAGTTTTGCAATAATGGTAGATAAGCAAAATTCTGACAAAATGTCTCCGAGGAGACATAAAATGAACCCACGAAGCAGTACTTTGAGCAGCAAAGCAAGCTGGAACAGATTTCCAGACAGGCAAGGCTTTCCATATAAGAACAGGTTTCAAAGTCCAAGAGTCTCTCCAAAGAAGAAACAACATTCAGAATGAAAGTTTGAAAAAGAAACTGAAACCCTCTCGGTAAATTTAGCAGGCTGGAAAATTGAGTTTCCCTAAACCTGGAGAAAAAGAAATTAAAATTGTGCACATACCTATGCAGGGAGATACAAAACCAAAAGTGTGCTTCAAATAAGTGCATCTTTGTATTCAAACAGCAAATAATACCAGATTAATGGGTTGGGTCCCCCAGCCTCAAGCCCCCATATGCCCTGCCAAGTTCTTCCCACATAAAGATTTATCATCTGTCTCTCATAAATGCTGGGAGACAGCAGAGCTTGTTCTGGGGCATATGAGAAGGGAAAGGGAGAGGGATTTGTGGCTGAGAGAGGAGCCTTGCACCAGGCAGTCACAACCACGGGGCTCACAGGCCAGGGATGCTCCGACCTGAAGGTGTATTTGAATTGACAGCCAGCCAAGAATTGTGTGAAATTCCCTGTTACTTCCTTTTACTGGTCTTATGCTAAGTGTTGCTAAGCTGTACCTGGGAATCAGGCCAAATCAGCTTGGGATCTTTGGATGAAAGGCATTAAAGAAAAAAAAAATCCAGAGTATTACCCATGTGGTAAGCAACAATATAAATTAAATGAGTGTGCAAAGTAGCAGGATTTGGATTTTATTACATTCTAGATAGTAAAATATAAAGACAAACTAAAAAATTGCCACTTCTGAGGAAAACTACATCATTCTGTCTGGGTTTCTGTGAGGAAGAGTCATAAAAGCAGCATATTGTTACCAGAACTGAAACCTGAGAATACACATTTTTAAATAGACTGGAGCCAACAGGGACTGGTTAGGAGAGTCATTTTCCTAGGTTAGGATACACAGATTTGTGCCATCAAATGAGAAGCTCACACTGCTTCATCTATTACCTATCAGCATTTATGTTATGACAAAGAAGAGTAATGTGGGCTGGGGACCTGCTCTGAACTGACAGGATTCATCAGAGGGAAAGCCACACTTGGCTATTTCATTTCTAGACACAGTTATGATTTCTTACTACATACATGGCTTGCCTGCAACAGAAATTCTCTCTTACAGAGTTCAAAGTATCTCCCACAGAGAAAGCTTATCTAACCTGACTGTGCACTCCACATCCTGCTTGTGCCTGATCCAAAGTGAACTGGACCGTGCTGGAAGCCTCAAGGAACCTCAGCCCTCCAATTTCAGCTCTGCAGGTCATTTCTCACCCCTCACCATTATTTACTGCACTGCAAACACCACTGTCCCCCACTGGCATGGCACCTTGTGTGTTCAAAAAACAAATTAGGGACAGTCTCCAAAATATTGAGGGATGTTAACAGAGATGTTAACTCTGTGCTAAGGGCACCTAAAATAACTTACTGGTTCCAAACTGGAAATGTGATGTATTATTTAAGGATGAATATTAACATTTCCAACATGTCCTTAACAGATCATCATCATCACCTTACTGAAATTGAACACTTCCATGGCATATTTATCATTATTTAGTCCCCCCAAAACACCCAAAGCTACTACAGAAGATACTGTGCAATAAAAGCATCACATTTTAGCATAAACAATTTTCATAAAGTAATTTTTTTCCCCGAAAGGAAGCCCATATTTAATCCTAAAGACTATTTGTCATCAAAGACAGTCATAAAAAGGGACAGAATAATCTACTTGGAGCACAAGCTTTGGTGCCATGTAGGCACTTGCTGGCTCTCTTTTAAACCCTCACCAGCATCTTCCATGGGTACCAGTCCTTCTTACCTCGGTTTCACCAGCTGCACAACTACTTGTTTTGTTGTTTTCACTATTTTTTTCTAAACCACGGTGCCAAACCCTCTCCGAAGAGATGAGAGGAATCAGCCCTGCCCTGCAGTTCTCACAAGCTAATTTCGGCCATGATCTAATGAGTGGGTGGTAACAAGACAGCAAGGCAGGACAGGAGGGAAAGGCCCAAGCAGCACTGGTGAGGTTGGCAGGAAACTCGGCAAAAAGCAAGTGCATGGGAGAATAAAACAAAGATCTTTTCATTCTCTAACTTTTTTTTTTAGATAAATAATGAGGAAGAAGTGAAGACTTGTCTCCTGAAGTATCTGGTAGGTGTTTGGAAGAAATAAGTTTCCGGGAAGACCTCAGGCAGGGACACAATCTCATCTTGTGAGACCAGCTCTCTGTGTAGTGGCACAAAAAGAGGAGATGGCAGGAGCAGACAGCACAGTGCTGCAGCATTGCACAGACCAGATGGGAAATCCAAAGAACTGAGACACAGCAGCAAGCAAGAAATAGGTGAGCAGAGTCTTGAAGAATCAGCTCGAATGCAGCGAGGTAGGAAAAAAAAGGCACAGCATGGAAGAGCTGTGTGACTTTGCCAGACAAAAAGCAGTAAAGTGTTCCCTGCAGATGCTCATGCCTGGATCTGAAGAGATTTGCATTTGCCTCTCTCACATGGAATATTTATGCCAGATAGGAACATATAAATATAAAATAAAAATGTGCCCTCTTTTACTCCTCTGTCTCTTAAGATTTAGACACAATAGAAGATATTGTGGTTATTCTGGACCAAGTAGAATACAAGAACCCTGCTCTCTGTGTTCCTGATAGTGCTGCTGACTGTGCTCAATACAGACAATTACTGAACTTCCGGATCTCTCAGGTCCCAGTTTTGTCACTTCCTTGCACTCACTTGATTTTTGTGTATTAAGTTTGGAGGTTTGTATGCAGCAAAGGAGAACTTCAAATCCAGATGCTGCTTCTGTTTACTTGCTGCATGCTCTTACCCAGTTTTGGCTACGAACGTGACCTCAAACCAGGAGGTTAAAAGAACAAAGTTTTCTCTTCTCTTCAGAAGCTTTTGGCAATTTCCAAGAACCAAAAGCTAATTATTTTGGCACGAAAGCATCAAAGAAACTTTTAACTATGGCATCCCTGTATAGGATTTCCTTAACACTTTCATCAGAGAGGAGGAAGAGAGGAGTAATAAAAAGCCCACATTTATCTTTTTTTTTTTTCCAAGATACAGGACAGTTTCACTACAAGAAGAAGTTAAATAGACAAAAGCTCTTCAGGTTGGGGAAAAAAAGATGTCTGCAGAAGGAGATGATGTCAGTGTGTAAAATGCTGAATGGAGAAGGTAAATGCAGAATTGTTTACTTACTCTTGCAATACAAAAGCTGAGGGGGCATCCAACAAAGGCATTTAGCAGCAGGTTTAAAGTAAACACACCCAAAAGGAAGTACTCTCTCCTACTGTCCATAATTGCATTGTGGCATTCAGTACCTCAGGAGATTGTGGAGATTGAAAATGGATTTTAAAAGGCATTAAACAAATTCACGTGGAACAATGTGATCAACAGCAAAACAATACCATAGCTTTGGCGAAGCTTTTGGGTTTTCAAACCCTTACCCAGCAGATCCCAAAGCTGGGAGGAGGCACCAAGTCAAGATGATTCAGTACGTGGCCTTTCTCTCCCTCACCAAGCATCTGCTGGTGGCTGTTCCTGGAAACAGCGCGGCAGTTCCTGTTCTGTGCTGAGCCATGAGCCCAAGCCTTGCACATCAGTGACGAGCAGTGAACGGGTCTCTGCACTCCCCTGCCCAGCCCTATCTTCCAGCAGACTTCCTTCGAGGGCAGGAGATGCTTCTGGCAGAGCTTTGCTATCCAACCCTCCCCCCTTTTCCCTGGAGCAACCACATTTATAGTTGTGCAGAGAGAAGATATTTCATTAGCTAGCGAAGTGCAAATTTCAAGTTAAACCAAGGAAATTTTCAATCCTGTGTTTTGGTATTTAATTGTAGCTTTTATGTCATATTTAAAAGGGTAGAAAAGCTCATCAGTCCCCAATAATAAGTTGGTACTTTCTACAAAAAGAGAAAGGCAAGGCAACCAGACAACTCCTCTCCATAGCCAAGTGAAAGTAACAATTTTCCTCAGACAGCAAGGAAAAACAAACAAACAAAAACCAAAAACTCCACCCTGAAGTCACTCCATTTAATTTTTAAAAAATAGTAACTGCAGTAAAAGATTCTATATGCAACATTCATATAAAGAACAAGAATTTCCAATTATGACTATGCCCACCCTTTTACTAAAAAAAAAAAAAAACAACAGGGGTGTAATATTGCCAACTCTCTTCCAAACATTTTCAAACTTCTATTATTCCCTATCCAGCTAAACCCATTGTGTTTGTAAGGAAAATCCAACTGAACTGAGAGTTTGTGCCAGTCATTTCCTATGTCACAATATGCTCATTCGTCACCTCAGCACTTCTCCAGCCTTGCACAATGGGCAATGGGTGGGCACGATGGGTGGTGGGGTGCACAATGGGGTGAGCAGCTTGTCCCTGCCTCCCCTCCCACCCCTTTCCATCTCCCCGTGCAATCTGTTGACTGGACTGTTCCCTTCAAGGGTTTCTCAGTGCAATGCCTTGGCATTTCCTACTAAGAGCTCACAGCCCTTTTGCCCTTCTCCAGTTGCTCAGGTCTTCTCAGCACTCACATGTGTTAAGGAACACAGGCAGGAGAGAAATTAAAATGCAGGAGAACGTATGTACAGAGGAAAAATAAAGAAACAAACCTTTGAAAAGTAGTTGTGAAAAAACCCAGGGTAGATCAGAAAGAAAACACGCACAGAGAGAAGCGCAGTTCTACAGGGTTCCCGCTGTTCTTTAGGAAGAGCCACCATGATAGAAAATGCATAACTTAATGCATTGAAACCATAAATTACTCTTTTTTACACATAACCACAGATTACCTGAATCACATTCCAGGCAAACAGGGTAACTGGCTAAAGCTAAAATGACCATAAAAATAGAAGTTAAGGGTTTTTTTTCCAATTCGGAAATTAGCACTAAAGAGAGTATGTAGTCATCAGACTACTTAAAAACAAACAAGCAAACAAAACATACAAAAAAACCAACAAACAACCCAAACTTCATAACAGTATATTACATCTCAGTGCATTGAGGCACAACACTTCAGAGCGGGGAAACAAAGGAAAAATTAGCCTCATCCTCCCAAAGAGTATTTAAGTGAAACACAGACGTTCCAGTTAATGGGCTTTGACTGTGGGTATTTTAGCTCTAGGCAGTCTCGCCTGGTGCACTTTGAGTTTAATTCTCAAAGGTATCAATCACTTGAAACTCCAGATGAACTCAGGAAGATCAGCAGCTGATGCCTCGTCAGAGTCAGGCCCAGCTCTCCCAAAATGTTTAATCAGAGAGGCATTAAAAAATGTGAATCCACCAAGGCTTTGACAACCAGGAGTTCATCTGTAAAAAGACTAAGAGGGCAACAGGACCTTAAATACAAGGGTATTGTCTGCCATCACTGGCAGAGCAACAAACCAGAAAATAGAAAGACTTTGGTCCTTATAGTGATATCCAGACACATTCTTTTCCAAATGCAGCACAAGCTGCAACATGCAGCACTCCTGCCTGAGGAAAGGCAGTCCCCAGGCCTGAGGAGTGAGCAGGACAGCACCTGTAGCCATGTGGGTTGTAGCTCCTACAGGGAATGCAGCTGGGGCCAGTGCATTCCTTGCTAATTAAATACAGTCCCAGGCTGCTGGTAGTTACCCCTGCAAACCTCCCAGGGCCACGTTTTAAACCTCTGGTAAAATAAGAAATACACAGAGGACTTGGAAGGTAAGTGAACTCAAATGTAAAGCCTTCCTGCATGCCAGATACAACTATGATATTTTTCTTACTTGTTTACTATTTTCAAGCAAAAGCAGTAAAGGCTGTCTGTCTGTCTGGGCCCTTACTTCCCACTGCTTGCAGAGGCTCAGAAAACTGTGCCATGGACTCTTGGCCTCCAGGCTCCAGGACTGGCATATCCACAGCACCCCCAGATCAGAGAAGCTGGTGATGTGGCAAACAGGGCAGGCAATAAACCAAGGTAGGGCAGTGCTGCAGCAACACCACAAAAACCACTGCACTTGCTGTGAGTGTAACATGGAGACTCCTGCAGTCAGTGAAGCTCTTTGTCAAAGCACAAACTGAGAATCTTATCCTTTTTGAAGCTTTCCTTGAAACACTATACAGAGCTACCTGTGTGCAAGCATTATCCTCAGCTGCTCCTTTCCCAGTAGATTGGCAAAGAGTACTATCTGATTTCAGAGGCTGAGGCAACACTCTGCCTTCTGTCTCCAAGTGGAGCTTGTTCCTTAAAACCATTAAAACAAGGCTAGGCCATCTAAGAAATGAGATTCTGCAGACAGTAAACTTTAGGGGTTTGCTAACTGTTCTTTTCTACTGAGGTTTGCTTTCTCATCAGAGCCTAATCATTAATTTTACAGAGGTACAGAACATACATATAATTCAGCAAGGCAGCTGGCAGTGGCCACATCCTGCCAAAATGTACTGATGAGGATCTAAACAACCCTGGTAAAAATCCTCATTTTGTGATTATTTTCCAATAAAGAAAGCAGCTGGGAATGATTCTGTCACTACCAGGTCTTCCCACACACCCAGCTTTCATCTTAATTTTTATTCATAGGAACATGCAAATTTCCTGCGACATGGGCTGGAAATCAGTTCTATTGCATTTCCAAAAGACATCAGAGGATTTCAGCATCAGTCATTGCTGTGTCACATTGGCCATAAAACAAATTTTAGCAGACAATAGTGGAAAAAAATCCTGAACCAAAAACTAGCACAACAAACATACAGAGAAACTCGGTCCCCCCCCCGACACACTATTGTTTATTGCTGCCAAGGTCAATGAAGCTATAAGCAAACTATTTCAGCAAGCCCTGCAGATTTATGTGTGCCCATACTCCACATCGTTAGTTCTGAAGATATTTTAAGAACAGTTATAATCAGAAGTAGGCAGGCCTCAAATACAGCAGCTGAACAAAAACTCTGTGGGCTTGAGTTGCATTGAGGCTGACCTGCTGCTTCTCCATCAGGCTCCCTTTCCTTTGGAATCTTGTGAGAGAGGGACAAGTGTGTCAATTTTTGAGAACTCAGTGATGAAAGTGTGAATTTCTGGCCTCAAAGGCTTGGGTCTATTTGCTGCTCCTTCAAAGGGACCCAAACTTTATCCAGTAGCTTAAGTCACCCCAAGCATCCACCACAAAATCCTGCAGAGCAAGAAAAGGTCTAGTTAAAACCAAGTATCACCAGATGGAAAGAGGCCTTCCAGGTGACCCCAGGCATGGTTTAGGATCATAACAAATTGAAACCCTTCTACCAATCATAGCTATGGGCATGTCATGCATCTCTAGTAATAATTAAATTATCAGTTTGTGTGAAAATTTAGCCTTTTGTATCTCAGCAAAAACTAAAGAGGGGAGCATAGACAGTGAGCAAGGCTGAGCAACAGTGATGCTTTCCTGTTACTTGTGTAGTTGCCAATATTTTGGTTTAGTGACAAATATTAATCCCAACTGTTAACAGTCACGTAAACCAACTCAATCCAATGTGCTTCACATGGTGTGAGTATTTGATTCTCATTCACTGAGAGAGAAATCAACATCTAATCAGTAGGAGCCAAAGGCACTTTTGACATTGAAGATCACCTTGACTGCTCTGTGCCCCCTTTTCTTCACCACACAACATAATTTTGACTATTAGTTACGAGTTTGATTTTTTTTTTAATTGTATGCTTTCTGCCTTTTTAGTTTAAGTTAGGTGACATTTGCAGTCTGGTCTTAAACGACTTACACAGGGAAATGCAGGGAATAAAATGTAGAAATGAGAGGAGAACCTCCATTCCCTTACTTAAAGTCATGAGCTTTAACCACTCTCCAGTGCTGTCTCCTTTGCTGAAATAGTAAAGTATAAATGCAGGCAGTTCTACTGTTCAGATTATATGATCCCAGCCTTCCTCTTTTGTTGTTGCTCATTCATCCTTTTTATGTAACTGTTGCCTTAGCTGTGAAACCCATAAAGGTCAACTTGACAGTAAACTGTATCATTGGGAAGAGTTATCAAAATAGTGGACAAAGCATACAAGGTTGCCACCCATTTTCTTGATTTTTGAGAGAAAGCATGTTGGTAATGTTATTCTAAATGCTACTGCTCCAGTAAAAATACTTCTGCAATCAAATTCACTGCTTAAGATTGGGTCTGCAATAGGGGGAAGCTGTAAATAAATGGCAGTCTTACTAATGACTGTATAGAGGACAGAAGTAAGGTCAGACAGCAGCGCTGTTGTTTTCAATGAATTCTGTGGATCTAATTTTATCTGCATTGTTATAATTTCAGTGGTATTACTTTATTGACTTTTATCCTAATATAATCCAAAGTATCCCAACTGTACACTGTTTCTCTTAGTAAAATATTTCTTGTGAGTGTAATAAGACTTTAGTGTATTTATCAGTATTGCTACAAAAAAAGTACAAACAAGCTAAAAATAAGAATACACCAAGTACAATGTATGTGGTCTACACTGAACTGTTCTACTAGTGTTGTACTGGGGAAAGTAGAGGCCCAAGGCTGCACTAGAGCAGGAGTTTTATGAGGATCTGTGCTTCACTTATACTGGAAACACCTTTCATAGCAAAAGCCCACTTTTACTGTAATCAAATGCTTCAAGCAACCAATAATTTTATCAACATTTCATTTTAGAGGAAAAGGAAAACTTCTGAGATCATCTGGTGTCTTGTTTCAATATATTCTCTCCAAAATAATCTTCCTGTGACATGTAACACAGTGCCTATAAGCACAGGGTATGCCACGCTGCAGTGCAGGAGACTTTAAAGCGCATTTCAGTCTATCCACCGTGCTCCCATTTTACCCCAAATAACAGCTAAACTCCACAAAGCCAGTGAAAGAGATCTCTCCCTCCAGCGTTCATGGAATTCCCTGCTCCTTTCCTTTTCTCCCGGAGCGAGGCGGGCGCAGTGCTGCGAGGAGGACATGGCAGGAAGGCTGCTTTGGGAGCCCAATTTCCAGGCGGATTTGCCACCTCGCCTTCCCCACGCTCCCAGCCGAGCTGGCACGGCTGGCTGGGTGCCCTCCTCGGGCACGGCTGAGGAGGAGGTGGGAAGCGGCGTGTGGAATTGCAGTGGGAAGCGCAGCGGGCCGTGCCCACGGCAGCGGGAGAGATGGGGATGGCACTGCGGGAAGTTCCCACAGCAACCACGGCACGGGCAGCGCCGGGAAACTTGGACGGAAAGGTTACAGACTTCGGAGATTGTGCTCCCCTCAGGCTGCAGTTTACAACCCTTACAAAGAAACCATCACCGCTGAGCCGAGCCATCCCTTGGGCCGCACTCAAACTGTGTAGGCACCACAGGTCTGCGATTAAACCCCAGGTTTCACATCAGTTGTCCTGCCAGTGCCAGCGGAAATCTGGGAGCTTCATTGCTCTCCTTGTCCCCGCTGCAGTTCTCATGAGCTGCAAAAGGGTGATTATGTATGAGAGTCGATCATTACACCAAAAAAAAAAAAAATTCACTTAAAATAAGTTTTGTTATGTTTGCGTTTCGAATAAATGTAAATTTGCACAAGAATTGATGGGGAATGAGACTTATAAATGTGTTGGTACAAGCCTGCACATGAGGCAGTTGCGGATGATTGATATGACGACTGATACTATAATTTAGCTTTTTATGCAGTTTAAATGAGCACTCAATTCTGTACCCTTTAATCACAAAGTGGCATTTCATCTCAAGAGTAGCCAGCTATAGTTCAATAAAAGAAAGACTGCCCAACAGGAATAGGCAAAGTAGGCTGAGGCCTCAAAAAAAAAGCCAGATCAAAAACATTATTTGAAAAATGAAATATTTATATGAGAAAGGTTTCCAGCTAAATGTTTCCTTTGGTATTTGTTCAAGTGAATGTTATACCTCTAGTGGCAGGAGAAGTGAATTATTTAGCATAATGACGATGGAAAATTCAGACTACAGTTAAGTAGTTTCTACATCTTGGCTATAGGTATGTACATACAAAAATGTGCGTCATTTTTGAAAAATGAAATCTTAAATCCCCCTGTCTGTAATTCACTCTGCTCAGAGCCTCAAAGTCGAGTAAGAGACATGAGCTGGCCTTTCCAAGTTAAATACAGTAATTTGTCCAAGTAAAATGACAGAAATCAGGCTCTCGCACAGCATTTGGATGCACTTATAGCTTCTGCTGAAGTTACCAGATCTGCTCATTACCTCCCCTCAAAATAAAGCTTATTGTAAAAATGCTAATGTACAACTCATCCCTGCAGGCACAAGGGAAGGCAAACTGCAGGTTACAGCTGCTGCTCTCGAAGTGAGGCACACAGCAAGACTGGTTTAGGCTGTGACAATGCTGGGAGTCAGTCTGTGGACATGTGTCTCCTCCCAAATCCAGCTGTGTTGACAGCACAGTCCTCCCCCAGTCTGCCCAGAGGCTGGTGAGCATTGCCCAGCAATAGGTTACCACCCCTCTGATCTGGATATACTTGTTTGAACACTCCCTAACCTATTTCAGTGAAAATCAGCTGGGCCAGCAAACTCTTATTACTCAAAATGTTAGGCCATGGTTGCACAGATGTTTTTTTCTTCCCTGCAAAAGAAGCTGCAGCTTTTTCTACTCCCCTAATCTTTGGCTACACTTTGGCTCTGCATCTCCTGCTTCAGGAGGTCTAGGCACTATTATGCCTATTTTTATAAACCTAAATAATTTTTTTAAGATGGATTCCCCCACTCCCCTGATTCACTTAACTAAATATCTGTGCCAACACAATAGAGGAGATGGTGAGAGGTTGGAAAAAAAATGTCCTGGGAGTCCCTATATCAAATTTGTTTTCAGGATAAATGTCTTGAGAGGAAACCATGGTATATCCTCCCTAAACCCCTTCATAATCTGGCCTTTGGTAAACTACATGACTCGAGTTATTTTAGAGTCACAGGGACAATGATCTCAATCTCATTAGTGTGACACTCTCCAGATACACCAAATTCAGTAGGATCTCCACAATCCAAGGGTTGGTTTGCCATGGGCATTTGTGTAAGTAATTTAGGATGTGGCTGTTGCTGAGTTGCTCCCTCCCATACACAGTTTGGAATATGCCCAAGGCAGTTCCTTCTAATGCCTGGAGTCAAAGAGGTCACTGTAATACCAGATGGAGAAATAAACCCTAACCACTGTGTGTGCAAATGGGGCACAGGTAGGATCTGTGCCCTCTTCGACCCTCTTCGACCTCTGGTGTCCTCTTCGACCCAGTGCACCTAGATTATCTGCACTCTAAGCTTCTCAATCATTGGTGGCAGCAAAGCCCAAATCCAGAGCTTTTTGAATTTCCAGGTCAGAGATCAATTCCAACCCAGTCACCTCCCAGGTCTCTCTTTTCTGCAGCATGTTTGCCACATACCAAAGGCTGCACGAATTAAGCACAAGACCATCTGCTTTAGCAGCAGCAACAATTCCTGGTTCTCTACTTCTACCCTTTTCAAATCCCTTGTCTTGGAACTGCTGACCATAATAAGGAACGAGTTCAGCAGGAAGGATGAGTGCTCTCCAGAGTAATTCCCAGCAGAACTCCATGAAGGAGCCTGGAGCCTGCCTTGGCACCATGCTCAAGAAACAGAGTGTGCAGTGTGGAGAGCCCTTTAGAGAGCGGCCAGGATCACAGGGAGAAGGACAAATGGCACCTGTGGTCAGCTTTTAACAGCAAATCCAAATATCAGGGTAGGCATTTGCTGAGGTGATAGCAAAGCTGCCCTGCCTCCCCTGCAGCCAGCTGCACAAAGACTCCATCAGTCACACAGGGAGAATGCTTGAGCAGTGGAAGTGCAAAATGGATCATATTAACTGAAGCTTTTAATAAGATTTTGATAACAATGATTTTTATGTTAATCTCTAAAGAGTTTGCTTTTGTAACATATAACTGATAAGCATATAATCTAGTTTTAATTTAATCTCTGCAGGTGTTTCCCAATGGTAAATGTTAAATTTTTATTGCTTTCTTAGGCAGTAATAATAGGGTAAATGTCTGTAGGGCTCCCACCACCCATTTGTATGCAGATAGCATCATATTTTATAAGAGCTGTAAATCTGACAGGATAGACTCTTACTGTTGAGATGATATTATATATATGTGTCAACACTGAATAAACACCTTTGAAAGGAAAATAAAATAGAGATGTTATTAGAAGTCTAATGAAACAATCATGACTGCTAACTTGTAAGAGATGTATGCACACATCCTTGGAAAAAACTAGAGCCCATGCTGAGTTTGCAGCTTTCCAATGAGCAGGACACAGAGATTCTCAGCAGGGTCCTGCAGACAGTGCAGAAATAGATCCTATACTTCATAAAGATGATGACTGTCTATAAACCTCTAACTCTTTGTTCTCTTGGAGGTTTCAAAATTATTATAAATATCTCAGTGTCTAAGACTCAATTATGGCTTCTCTCATACAGCTTAGGGAGCACAGCACGTCAGGAGCTCCCACACAAGAACCATAAGACACCAAGTACAAGAAAGTGAACCCTGATAGCTGTCTGAAGTGTAATGCAAGCACATTTGGGGCAAAATTCACTCAGTACTAGAACTGAAAGGGACTTGATTCCTTAGATCTTACACTGGCCTTATTTGCTGAGCATGCATGAAACCTGCCCTTGTTTACATTTAGTATTTTAAAGACAGCTACCATTTAGGCTATATTTTCCCCAAATAACTTTATCTGTTCTGCAGCAAATGTGGCTCTCTGGCATGCTGTGCTCACCCTGTGCATAGGCACATCCCAGAGAGCTGAGCTAAAGGACTCCCAAGGTGGAACTGACTTGGCTGAGGTGGGTGGGAAGCACGGGCAGAGAGAGCTTTGAGCTGTCTTCCCTCTCCTGTACAGGCATGCCCAGAAAGGGATTACACTTTAACAGAGGTCTAGATATTTCCTCAACGGTGCTTAGATATGTGGCTCCCAAGGTCCACATCATTAGTCATAAAAACAAACAGTCTAACCTCTGACACAAAAAATACACACTAGTACGTCTGAGTCCCCAGTGACATGGAATGGGAATACACCATGCTACCACTGGAGGGGGGAAATTTGAAAAGCTGCCACATAAGCAAGTTAAAAAAAAAAAAAACAACCTTTTACTAGTGAATTAAAGTTACAGAACAGCTTGGACAGTTTAGGTTGAGCAATTCTTTCTTCTCTTGTAAGTCAGAACATGTATGCTGCTTTAAGGTGGTAGTTTGAATGCAGAATTTTGTTTCTTCTGATAGTCTTTTAAAGTGAAAGAAAGTTCTTCTATGGGCGTGAATGGAAAAGCAGATACGTCACTTGAAAAAAGCAGAGACATCATTTCCTGAGTGTCTTCAAAGCCTAAGAGGATCTGCCATGTTGTGCCATGGAGAAGGGAAATGTCAAGAAAAACAAAATATCACATTAAGAATATTCACTACTAAGAATTAAATGCATTATGAGCTATTGGTGAGATTCAGATATATAAAATGCTTAGCTCTTTCCTGTGTGCTGACTTGTTCTTTTCTTATCAGACTTCATAAAAATACAAATTATTTTGTGTAACTGCTTCAGGCTGAGCAGTCATTAGAGGAGGCCCCTCATGCAGTGTTTGCAGTCAGACTCTCCAACTGCACAACCACCACACACGTGCCAATGTTTTAGCCCCACTGGGATACTGGTAAACACAGAATCCTCTGCCATACCCTCTATATCTAAATACTACAACGTGTCCTTATGCCGTGGCAGATAAAGTGGTATTTTTCACTAATCAAGTGTGGAAAAATTACAGGAATCAGGCATAATGCTGTGTATCTCATAACCTAAGAAAATCTTCTACATGATAAATGAGTTGTGAATCTCCCATATAAAGTATTTAAACAGATGGATAATCACCACAGCAACCAAAACCACCACCGAGTCATTCAGGAGCAGTCCCTACCCGCACACTCCACTCAGGTTTCATGCTGTAAGGAGGACATATTTTATGTAACAGATGACTAGCCAATGCTTTTAAGTAACTTGCAGTGATTTCTAAGGTAGGTTAAAAACAAGAGGACCAGGAACAGCATTTTTTTACACCTCAGATCACATTTAAGGTGACAAACTTGTTGCAGATTCTTTGCTGCATCTTATGTCTCTGTTCCTTTGTGTGTGTATTTCTGTTGTCTTCTTCATCCACATTTTCTCCTCTCATCTTTTCCCTGCTCCACCATCATCACAACAAGGACTGCAACCTCAGTCTGCATATGATCCCAGAAATAATTACTCAGAAAGAATAAAGTAGCCCAAAAAGGAGAAAGAGAAAGAAACAATACCCTAATGATAAAGAACTTCCCACAGATCTGAGATAATCCCGGTTACTGCCACACAAGGCAGCAGTTTCCATCTCCCACGGCGCAGCTGAGCAGCCTTCCCACAGCACAGGAGTGTGGGCACCCTGCACACATCCTCTCCATCTTTTTGCATCCCCTCGAGGCAGTCGAGCCTCACTGCGAGGCAGGGGAAGAGCAGGGGGACGGTGCCAAGCCAGGCTTTGGCACCACACAGCTCTGGGATATTTTAGCATATGTCAGTGCTGGCTCAACAGTGATGGTACACATGTACCTTCAGGAATGTCTGGGACGGGCAGAATCTCTTCCAAGGGCGGGTTACTTGTCAGGGATGGGGTTTGAGCTCTCTGACGAAACAGGCACCAGCAGCAAGGACAGAACAACACCGGCTCCTACCCGAACACATAAGGGTTTTTGCACTGAATTTAAGTTGAGACAGGGGTTTTAAAATCACAAAATAACCTGGAAACAAGCTGCAGGGATAGATGGGTGGGAGAGGAAGGAAACCAGCATGGTTTTCAACAGGTGGATGCAAACGTTATTACGTGTGTGGCAAAACTAAGTTGGATCCTGGGAAACTTGCAGAGGGAGACACAAAACCTGCTTTTAGAGAGTCTGAATTCTCTTTGTTAATGAGCTGGATAAACTGGAAAATACCAACATGGCTAATTAATGTGCTTCTAAGTCTAGTCCTTTTAAATTATGTTTTTTCTAATTTGATCATTCTGTTTGTTACTATTTGAAATATCTCTGAAGCATGTTTATGTCTGCTGCTTCTCCTGAGACAGGTTTCCAAAATCAGGGACACCCTACACTGGATTAATTCTCAGTAAAAACATAATTATTTTCCGAATGTATCCTGAAAAGCTGATGTCTGGTAGTCCATTTAAAAACAAGAATTTTGGTTTATTTTTAAACATATTAAAATCTGAGCTGATTGACACTCGTCAAGAAACAAGAAAACATATCAATTTTCACTGCATCCATTTTCAGAAATTCTGACATAATTTCTATATATAATAATTCAACATTATATAATTTGTGGCTGCAAGACTGAAATTCTTAATGACCTACTAGCAACCATTAGATCCACAGAAAAAGGTGAGTGATAATATACACAACATGACTGAGAAAATATATTTTTTAAAATGTTACTTCCTGTCCTGGATTGTTTCATGACGTTATTGTGAAACATCCATGGTTGCTGTGTTTATTTCACCATAGATATGTGTTCATTTCACTGGTGGGTAAAGCCTGGTAATGGGTAAAAGATTTTGCAATCCTGCTGACTGGATGGCTCAATATAAATCTTAATTATCCACCTTTTGCAACAAAAACATTTTGCTGCATTAATAATCTTAAAGTTGGGAATGATACTGGGTGGTGATTACAAATATGTTTGTTTTTATTGTACAGGGCTTAAAAGCCGAAGTTGGAAACAAAACCAAAGGAAGATGATGCAGTGGATAACGCATAAAATGAGCTGAAGTCTACAAATAGTGTAATGAAAACACATTAAGAGGAATAGAGACCAAGGGTGACAGGATGGGAACTGCTCACAGGGACAGAGTGCCCCATTGAGCCGCGCTGCTGTTTGATCAGACGGTCACGCAGGTACGATTGAGTTGCTAATACTTTAATTCTGATTCATCCCAGGTGAGACGCGCCGACCCTTCCGCCGGGCGATCTGCAGGCGATGGGCAGCACCGGAGCCGCAGCCCCGCAGAGCCGGGAGAGGGGCAGGAACGGCTCCGGGACGCGGTCAGAGCTCAGGAACCACGACGTGAAGTACCGTTAACAAAAACACCTTCCTGCAGGTGCGGAGCGCCGGGCCGGCCGCGCAACCCGCGCCGCCCGGGGAGGCACCGAGGAACCC
>WEIV01022630.1:80408-119780 GCA_013390005.1 Calyptomena viridis | reverse complement strand
CGGGCCGTGCGGGGGTGCGGGGGCCGGGCCGGCGGCGGGAGACAACGTTATCGCGCAGCAGCCTCAGCCCCTGTCGCTGCTGCTCCTTGTTGGAGAACAAAGAGGATCAATTAGGAGTGTGCAATTACCGCCGTGCCCTGCCGGCGCTGGGAACAGCCTTCCCCGCCGCCGCTCTCCCAGGGAAGTGTTTCCCTCTGTTCGGCTGGGGCGTTTTGGGGCCACGTCGCGATAATGAGCGCAATGAACGTTTTAAAATCAGCCGGTTTAGTGCATTAAACAGAATCTGAAAGTGAGAAAATAGACTAAAGCAGATGTGTCCTTGAAAGTGTTCCCTAGGATTCCTCTGAGCCTGGATGGATCAGAAGCAGTGCACAGCTGTTATTTCGTTTTTCATTGCTTTTACATGCCTCTTAGCTGCATTTGAATATTTCTTTTTTTAGTCACCTTTTCAGCATTAAAAAAAATAAAGGAAAGAATAATGTGGTCCTAATAAATTTTGCTGTTAGTATCAGGGTGATTTATGCACGTTGGAGTCATCCATGCTAATAGGTAACGCTCCGAGACTATTTCATTTTACAGCATCCTGGAGACAGTTACTAATTATATTTCTCATCACCCTGTGAAGGGGTATAAACAGTAGCAGCTTCTCAAAGTGGCGGAGCAGTTCTGCCAGTTCAAGTGGGACCGTCCTCCTACTGAAATACTTTGCCGAATATGTGCCTTGGTAGATCAGCAAATCGAGGTGAGGTTAACCAACTTGCTCAAGGTCATGGAGTGTCAGTGGCAGAGTTAGCAATAATGGAATCCGGCCATCCTGGCTGCTGCTCGTTGGGTGACTCTCCCAAATAATTGCAGGTAGTTCAAACATTGGTTTGCGTAAGTGCACATTGAGGCCTTCAAAACATTTTGGGGAAACAAAATGTTAATAGATCGACTTCACATCCCGTGTTGCATTTGCATGGAGCTCAAAGTGATTGTTCAGGTTGACATAGGAGGGAATTTTGAGGAACACTTTGGGGTTTGTCTTGTAAATGTGTGCTCAAAAGGCATCAGTTTTACTGAGTATATAGTGTAGAAAGGCTTGTGTAGATTTAGGAGGTGGATCATGAGATGTAGCAAAAATAGATTACACTGTAATTAGACAATTTTTAAAAGAAGAATGTGGACACTATGACTGTAAAGAGGTTTTCTTCTGAATAAAGTGTTTACCCAATGACATTGTGTAGTTATTTGCAGTCCTTAGGAAGAAAAACAACAAATGCACTGGGAAGCCATGGTGATGAGGCTGTTGGAAGTTAAAATGGGAACAAAAAACTTCCTCAGCTGATTTATTTATTCAGCAGATACTTGTTAAGTAAAAGCACATCATGATCAGTCTTATTTCTGACCCTGGAGAGAAGTTATGTTTCCCTTTGTGTTTTTCTCTGTCGAGTTAAATGTATGAAGAAAGGGATTTCAAAGGAAACACTGGCAGATTTGTGCTGTTGTGACACCAGCAATATATATTTAGTAACTTCAGAGAGGAAAGAGTCTTATTGTGCTAAGAAAATGTCAGTGAAAACTGTTTGTCTAGACTTCAGAGAGCGTTGGGAAGTGAGCTGCTGCTGTTCAGGTGTTACGTGCTGGCCTGTTACTTTTGACAGATCCCTGCTCCTGCAGGAATTTCATCCTCTGCTGGGAGAAGCCCATCTGTGCAGTGGAAGTCTCAGAGCTGCTACCACAGATCTTGAGTTGGTGTGTTGGATTTATGTTCTGCAAGCAATTGTGGTTACTGTTGACCACAAAATTTAGTGGTCATGGAGCAGAAGAGAGGCAGCTGAGTTCCTTTTAAATGAACTGGCCTTATTCTGACCTTATTCTGACCATGAGAGCTGCTGTGGGGTTAATCTGGGCAGAGAAGTTGTGGTGATACACATTTTCCCTGTAAAAGTGTTCACAGTGAAAGGTGTGCTGCTGTCAAGACTAAACCATCACGTCTCCCCAGCACGTGTGGTTTATAAATCAGTCTTTGGGAAAAGTACTTTTCTGCTGTCACTTGGTGAGATGTCCCAGCAAGGTGACTTCTGAGCTAAAACTGTTGTCTGAAAAAGGATGCTGGTTGCTTGCTTAGGAATCCAGAAATTTATACCCTGAATGACACTGCTGTGTCAGCACACACGTCCTGTAGGCCTGGGTTTGCCAGATGTTACTTTGGCCAGTTTGGGCGGTGACTCCTCATCCAGCCAAGTTAAATAAGAAAAGGAAGCAATAACGGGATATACTTTTTTAATATTGGTGGCTTTCCATATGCAGGTTGTGGAATCCTGGGAGGTTTGTGCACTGTTTTCATCGGATGTGTAAGAAGAATGAGCCTGTTGATAGGCTTAGTGATCCATTCCTCCACTGAAACTGTGATTTGTGGGGTTTTGGACACTAAATGCTTGTCACTAGCTGAGCTGAAGAAACTGGAGATGTGGTGGGAAGCCAGGAATTGGAAGGAAACATGTGCAGTGTTTAAATAAAAAAATGAAAGCATCAAAATAATATTGACTACTGTAAATAATAATTAAAAATTTTCTTAAATATAGTCACTTAAGGTATGTAGCAGTAGCTTGCTGTTGGTTGTATGATAGTTTAAAACAAAAATCCCTTTTGTTAATGAAAAGATTGCCTGTATTTCTGTGACATGCAGTGTACACATGTATGAGAACCAAAGATTCCAGCATATTCCTGTTGCATACTGTATTGAGCTAACTTTGGTAAAAAAAATTAAGTAATTCTTCTGCCTTTGAGAAGGATCAAAAAGTTATTTTGTATTCCTACTAGCTGGCAGTTTTTACATATTAGCTCTTAGTATAGTCTTAATATGTTTGAATGGAACAATGAACCTCATTTTGCAACAGTACATAAAGTTGTTCAAGAAATAATGCTTAAACTTGCTGTATTTGTTGATTATTCTGAAACAAAAGGGATTCACCAAAATTCTAAGAAGCACTTAAGGGCCATTTCTTTCTCTAGTCTCTTCTTAATAAGGTAACAGAACATCAGCTTGGAACACTATCATTGGGGATTTGTTTTCAGAATATTATTAGTAGCATTTCAATGAAGTGGAAACAAACCTGTACTCTGAAAAGAAACTGGATCCTGGGGAAAGACATTCCAGTGAGATCTGTGAATTTAAATTCTACAGGGATATTTTGCTGGTTTAATAAATAAATAAATTTAAAAGGTTAGTTTGTGAATAAGAATCAGAACCTGTAAATCTGATGGTATGACAGATACACTCCAGTAAACACATGAACGTGTGTCATGTTTCAAGTATGAAACATGTATCTGGTGCTTGGAAATGTGATCATCAAGATGTTTAGAATGCAGAAATAAGCGTTTGGTTTTGATTGTTCATAATGTTTGGGCTATTTGCTGCTAGAAAGTTCAGAAACTAAATGTTTTAAGGTGCAACCAAACCAGTTTATTGAACTGGAAAACAGCTGAAATTTACCTTGTTTATAAAGCTTCATTGGAAGTGGAAATGACAGCTAAATGAGTCAGTAGGAACTTTTTGTTCTTTTAATATTTTCTACTGTAAAGTTAAACCTCAAAGGACATCTTCAGTTTGATAATTAACCTGCAAGAGCTGCAGTAAAATACGATGTTCTTGTTGAGGGGTGAAGACTTTGTTCTGTCTGTCATGTGTCAAGTCAATGGTATGTGTGCTGAGGAGTCTGGCTTTAATTTTATTTTATGAATTACATTCGGGATTGTTGCTTGATTGGGTCATGGGTTCTGGTTTTAGTTCTGGAATGCCACTGAAAATAAAACAGAACTGTGGGGGTAGCAGAGGGAGAACTGCAATGGTCGTACTTTTGTCGGAGGCAGTGGTGGTCAAATAATAAATCCTGAATCTGTTGGTGGTACTCATCCCAGTTATTTTTCAATTCATTGCCTGTAAATACCATGCAGTTGTACCAGGAGTTTAGTTTAAACAAGGCGTGAAGGTGTTTCCCATTCCTTTGTCCTGAATCCCTCTGTCCAGGAACTGACATAGTGGGTGAGCAGATACCTGAGCTGTTATTCCTCATCCGGGGAGGTCATCCCCCTGCAGAGGTTCCTGCCTAAACAGTGACTCCTGCTGTCTTATGTTGTGTTTCCTCATTTCTGCTCTGGTTTTTCTTAAGTGTTGGTGTCCTGAGGCAAGGAGGGGATACCTTTTTGTTGATGTTATTTGGTTTGTGTTGCAAAGACCCAGTATAAGCAGCCCAAGTCATGGACTGGGATCCCAAGTGCTGCCATGTGATCCCATGATACACTGAAGAGGTGCTTATGCATTCATTTTGTAGCAGTTTGTTAAATAGATGGAAACCTCATGCAAATATTTTTTCCATTTCGGTATTTTCGAAGGAACGTAAGTAGAGGTAGATTCATAATTGAACATCACATTTTGTATTTTTACACCTTTGTTGACTGCCTCAGTTTAGTATAGACTTATGGAAATAATCTTCTTGCCTTTTCTCTTTTTTTCCCGTTTTTTCCTTTAGAATTGCCAAAATGCTTTGGAATTCTTAAACGATTCAAAAACTGAAGTCTCTGAGGATTCAAATTCATAAGAACAACAAGAAGCAGCAAGGAGGATTCAGTGCCAATGCAGCAACAAAAAAGACAGCCAGAGTTAGTGGAAGGAAATCTTCCTGTTTTTGTTTTTCCTACAGAACTTATATTTTATGCAGATGACCAGTCAACACACAAGCGGGTGTTGACTCTATATAACCCCTATGAGTTTGCCTTAAAATTCAAAGGTGGGTTTCTTAGGTTAAGTTCTATTTAAGGGTTAGTTGGTGATCTTGAACAGTCCAATTATAATTCATGTAACCAATCATATCTGTGACAAAACCAAAGTCGTGTCTCTACATATATCTTTTGGTGAAGTTGGTGAGGTATTAATTCATGGTTTGTTACCACTCCTGTCCTTTTCATTGCAGTTCTTTGTACAACTCCAAATAAATATGCGGTGGTTGATGCTACTGGTGCAGTGAAGCCTCAGTGCTGCGTTGATATGTAAGTAAAAGTTGGTCGGGTTTTTTCCTATTATACATTTTATTATCTTAATTTCTTTTATTATATAAGAGGTAGTAAATGACAGCGTGCGTGTTATAAAATATAAGTTGGATAAAGATATGGTATTTTCCTAAGCTCCTCTGTACTTGTGGCTGTCTGGTTTTTGCTGTTCTTTCACTCCAAGGCAGAGGAATTACAATACTGGAGATATTTCCTTCCTTAATTTTGTCCATGGGCATAAATAAAATGTCAGTAAGTGCATATTGTAGTGCAGTTTGTAAACAGCAGTGAGAGTAATACAAGCCTCCTCTGAGTACCTTTTTGTTAGAAATAACAAGGAAAGAAAGACCCCAAGGTAGGGATTTCTTGTGAGAAATGTGTGTTTGCAGATTGGCAAAATGTTAATGTGTGCAGTTCTACTGAGGATGTTTTCCTGGGCTATGTTTAATAAAAGTACTTTTGCCTGCCTTTCACCCCGTCCACCTCTCTCATTCTCAGATCTCTGTCTCCCCTTTACTTGTTTCTCCTGTTAGGTCTCAGCCCAGTTCTCCTGAGAAATTAAGGAGGCTGGTCAAGTGACCACAGTAATGTACAGAATCTGTAGGCTACTGTAATTCAGAGTAGAGTAGGTGTATAAACTAAAATAGACGAACATTTTTTATCTCCCATTTGCCACATTATTGCTGTGCTGATGTACAGATACAGCTGAAGAAATTCTGAAGTACCTAAAAGAGCAGGCTGAGCTTTTTGAATAGAAATTTTTCAAACTGTACCTTCTGGAATCTCTGGCTAACAAATGGCCATATGGAGAAACATCCAATATTGAATGATATGTCTTTCGTCAGATAAATAATACTGTGCTTTAGACTGTTTTTCTTAGGTGTAATTTGAAAAATTCCAAGGACTCACCAAATAGAAAGGAAGTTTAAAACATGGAACTAAAAGTTTCAGTGGGCAGGGGCAACAATGCTAAAAATGGAACAAAACAGTTCAGAATATACCAGTGTATCAGTGAACTACTCCAGTCTTTATCAGGGATTAACCAATGTAATCAAGTTTGTGTAAATCTTAAAAAAAGTTCTTTCCTTAAATAAAGGAACATAAGACATACACATGTTTCAAGGGAATTTTTTTGTGCAGCAAAACCCCCATCCCATTCCAGTGGTTGCTGTCTCAGGGCAGTGTTTACTGCAAGGATATGAGCAGTACTATGCAAGTGTGGCCATTTGCCAGATAAACAGATATTCTACAGAGCTTCCAATTATGCAATGGTCTCTAAAAAGAAACAGGAGAATGTATCTGTTTATAAGGGTCTGCAGAAAATATCTCTTCCCTTGGCAGCAGATACATGTTCTCCTAGCACAGTGTTATGTAAAGATTCTGTTTAGGTTGGTAGTTAGTGGTGCTAAGAGTAGAAACACCAATTTAAAGGAAGTGTTAAAGGAAGAAATCAGTTGATCTACTGTACTGATATGCTGAGAGCTGTATGAATTGGGGTTGTCAGAGGGAAAAAGCTTTTTGTTTTAGTGAAGGCAGTTGCCCAGCCAACACTTGACTTGCTGAAAGGCTGTCATAAACACACCCATTTGCCTCTAAAGTGATGTAAAACTCTGTATATCACTGGGGTGAAGACTTAGGCTCTGTTCCTGTGTTGAATAGTCTGTTCAAACTAGATACCAGTTGCAAGCACTGGCTACGTGCTAATGCTTGTCGATGTTTTGATGTGATACAGTTTCTTTAAATGAAGACTGAAACACAAAAATCCATCTCTTTCTTGAAGCAATTTTAAAACTACTGTATTACTAAGGGTACAGTAATTTTTTCCCCCCATGAATCCTCTTGAAGCCAAATCATTATTTGTAGGTGTCTTTTTCAGATTAGCTGTTGTTATTTTAGAATAACCTTTCACAAAAAAAGTGGAGAAATAATTCAAATCCTTATTAACCCTCAGAGCTGATACCATTTCAAAACCTAAATGTTGTCGCTTTTTAATGCTAGATACATATTTTCATGATGAATCACAAATGCAGAGAGGAGGCAGTTAAGCAGAGCACTGCTCAGAGGTCTGCTTTGCCTTTGATCAGTGCTATTTTAAAACTGTGCCTTTTATAGGTTCTAAATGTGCTCTTAATGGTGGGTCTCTGATTTTGAAAATCCCTGGCTGACTCTTGTCCACAGAAGGAATTAGTTTTGCTTCTCAGAATGTAGAATTGTAAGGCTTTGAGCCTGGTTTCCTCAAAAAGCTGGAGTTTAGCTTGCCAAACACCTGTCCAAGTGTTTGGCAGCACTACTTTGCTTGTTTCCTTCCCTGTCCACTCCAGTCCCCTCATACCTTTTAAAATGATTGTCCGACATCAAACAACTTCAATAAATTGATGTTTCATCAGTTGGCAGCTCAGCCTCAGGCTGAGGCAAAGGTGGGTTGAGATAAAGAATTAACTGTTCTTTTTGGCCAGCCAGCTGGAGCATATGTATCTGGGAAATATGGAGGGAGAGAGAAGGCAAGATCAAATCTTGAAGAGCATTGAGTGATGGAGGTGGTAGTGGGGATCTGGATTATTGCAGTTTATCTGTGTATGGGGGAAAGAAGGCAAACCTCGTGATATAGGATGTAATTCCACAGCAGACATGCTGCTTATTAGTTCATCTGTTTGAAAATGGTGTTTTTCTCTGCAGTGTGATTCGTCACAGGGACGTTCGGGCTTCGTACTATGGTGTGATAGATAAATTCCGTCTGCAAGTGTCTGAGCAGAGCCAGAGGAAAGCATTAGGGAAAAAGGAGATTATTGCTACTCTGCTTCCATCTGCAAAGGAACAACAACAACAAAAGGAAGAGGAGGAAAAACGAATAAAAGAACACCTGTCTGAAAGTGTCTTTTTTGAGCAGACTTTGTGTCAACCAGGTAACTGAAATCTTTTACCCCTCCTGTCTTCTGAATCAGTTTTGAATAGCTCAAGTTACTGGAAAGTCTAAACTAAAATATTGTTTTAAATATAGGCTAAAATAAATTTGGAAAGAATTCTTTTTACTTACCTGTAAGACACTGTCACTGGGCAGTGACAGTACCCAAAACCTACACTGGTTGTTCTGTTTATGCTGTCTTGATCAATCAAGACCCTTTGCTGCCCCGTGCTTGCATGTCATACCTTGGAGAGGGCATCCTGCCTTCCTCTGGAGCAGAAGTTCTCACACAGCCACTGGGAACTTTTGTGCCAAAGGATGGTAGTTGTTTTTTCCCTTGGGCTCTTCCAGAACATATGCCCCTTCTGAATTTGTTCCAAACCCTTAATCCCCCATTTCCTGATGAGCAGGAAATATTGCCAGAACATCTTCTATAGTGCTCCTTGTTCTGCTCCCTCTCCTTTGTCTGTCCCACAAGAACAGAAGAGCACAGTTGGGGTCTGAAAACTCTGTATTTCATACGTGAGGAAGTGAATCAACAGTCTTGGGCAAAACCTGGGCCAAACAGTTGAAGTGGTAGGATAAAAAGTATTGAGTTTTACCTGAATTGAATCTAAATTGATTCTTGACAATCTATACTCCTGTTATTTTTACTGATTTTTACTGTAATGTTCTTGTCACTCTTTTATGTTCATGACAACAACAAAAATCAATTTCAGAAAATAGGTAAACCTCTTGAGAGTGTTCCTCTTGTTAAAACCAATCTGTTTCACTCTTATACAGTGTTTGTTGGCTGGTGAAACACCTTTTACTAAAAGACCCCTCATGATACATACTAGTAGGATACACAGTTAGAGCAAAGCTACAGACCTCTGGACATAACAGAACAAAATGTTCCTATGATAGTTGTTCCAGGGCATAGAGTTTGAGCAATCTGATACTGGTCTTAATCCAAAAGTTATTTCTCTGCCTAAATACCTTGTTGACTACATTATATTGCTTACTTACAGAAAAGCAATAAACAAAGCAATTGCAGTCTTTGCATGTAACATGCAACCTGGAAATAAGAGATTTATGGAATTAAAATAGAGCACACATTGCTGGTCACTGAGGATAGAAAAAGTTGATAAAAACATTGGCTATTTTCCAGTGGGACTTAGGGATTTGGTTGGAGGTATTCAGCTAACATGTTAACAGCTCTTTTCAAAGATGACACAGTGGGCCTTTGAGTAGGTTCCAGCTGTTAAAGTGCAGCACAGTAAAGAGTATGAAGGACTCTTTATTGTCTGTGGTTTGCATTTCCTTATTCTAGTGATACTGGACTGTCAGAGTGGTTCAGTCTCACAGTTTTTAAAGGAAGATTCAAATTTTGCTGATTTGTGGCATCTGAATTGGTTCTGTTCAGTGCAGCCCTTGAACCCCCTAAAGAAAGACGGGGAACTCATCTGGCCCAAGAACCTGTGCTCTTGCTACAGCCAGGTTTTGTTCAGGAGGTGTAATCAGTTACCTGCCTGTGCAGCTCTTTTGGGTGCTCTCTTCTAATGGATTATTAATCACTGAAGGAACATTTCAAGGGAGGGAGTCGGGATGCATGGGGAGACCTCGAGCATTGCTGAGACATCAGCTGTCCCCAGTGTGTATATATAGCTCCTGGGCCTGGCAGGCCCTGCTCCTCCACAAGGGAGGGGTTTGGGAAGTCATGTGAAAACAAGTTCCAGCATCAGAATAGGGAGCAGCCTCTTCAGAAGGGTGGGTTTAAGGGTTGTTTTCCACCCCCTCCAAACTGCAAAGGGAAAAGAAAAATCTCGGGGTATTGCAGCTCCAGTGCACTGCAAACGTTTTTGCAGAATATTTAATGTTTTATATTGGTTAGATGTTCTTTACAATTGGTACTGTGTTGCTTTTTCAGAAAACAGAACTGCCTCGTCGGGACCTAGTTTACTAACAGTCTTCCTGGGAATAGTGTGTGTTGCAGCACTAATGCTACCTACATTGGGGGATATGGAATCCCTGGTGCCTCTCTACCTCCACTTAAGTGTGAATCAAAAGTTAGTAGCTGCTTATGTTTTAGGTGAGTACTTTGGATTTTGTAAACATTTTCTTGCAACTCCTGCGGGTTTGGAAAACTTCTGTATTTGCCAGTGGCTTCAGGAAACTGGATGGAGACAAAGCACCACAATACCTTGCATCTCCACTTAGGTCTTAACATAAGCAGCCGTGGTGATAGCAGGGTAAATTAGTCATTTTAAATGTTTTAGACCAGATTCGAGTTGATACTTATTACATACAGGCCCCTACATGCTAATTTCACCTTCATTTGATGATGGGCCAACCATAGTCATCTGCCAGCAAAAGCGAATGGAACGTGCTGGTTCTTATTCTTGTACTGCAATAGTTACTCTGGTGCAGCATGTAGGGTGCTTGTGTTACTGTGTTTCTCCCTCTACCTTGGTGATAAGCAGTTGAAATGTGTAGCAATAAGTTACTGTAAACCCTTTGAAGAGACCACTGCCATCCACAGTTGGTACTGATTTAACTTGCTCCTACATTAGCAAGCAGAGATAAGTTGCTCATTTCATTTGTTATGACTATTTCTCTATAACTATTTCAGATTTGAAGAACAGTCACACTAAACTCAATTCTCCTGTCCCACTACCTGGCAGAAATGAGGATTTACAGGAAACGAGCTAGGCAGCTTCAAACTGATAGCTAGAGGTGAGGTAGTGATGGGAAAAGGTGCAAGTTCTTGCTGGTTTTGCACACTCAGCTGACCCACACAGGTCAAACTGCTGAAGTGGTTTGAAATCTCACTTGTGGCTCTTTGCCTGAGATGATGCTGATGGACTCTCAGATCAGGACCTTGCAGTAGTCCTCACTCTGTTTTTATCTCTGCTTTTGAAAATTACTCCAGGTTCTGCTGGTGGAAACTACAGTATTTAACTAATTGACTATAAATTTCCAAAACAACCCGTTTCTCAATTCCATATGAAGTTCTGACAGGTTTTGGTTCCAGCATTTTTAGTTTTTATGGACAGATTCTCTTGTGTGCAACTCTTGCTTGTGTAGGAAGTCAATTGCTCTTGAGAAGATGAAACCACTTTCTTCCACAAGGAAGTACAACTGGATTGTGGAGCATTTAATTGGAAAGGGTTGTTATACCACACCAGCGGGGCTATATGACATTTGAGAAGTATTTGGTTTACAGAAGCGAGTTAAACCCTTTATTGACTGAAAGTCCCTGTACCAGTGGTACAGGCTGTCCTGTAGCACCCTCCAGAAGCCTCTGTTTTTACTCTGTGATGATGGAATTAATACAAATTAAGGCCTCCAGCAATTGTGGTAGCACTGATTGTCTGAACCAATACAGACCTTAAGGAATAGCTGAGCTGTAATTCCTCTTTAATGGATAAATTGCTGATCTGATGGAAGGCAGCATTACAGCTCTGTTCTGTCATGCTTCTGTCTTCACATTCTTCATAAAATAAATAATTTAAACCACTATGTAGTGGCAGGAGAGTAAAATAGTCTCAGAAACATCTTTATCTGTGGTGAGATCTGTAGGCTTTAACTGAGCTCTCTGCAGTGAAAGACTGTTACATTGACATCATCTGAGACTGCAAGAAAGTGGGATTCCCCAAGAACTGATAAATTATTATTTTGATGTTACATAAGGTTGGAATTCAAGGAGCTTTAATGTTCTTCTATAGACCTCCCTTGCCTTGTGCAATATAACCCATGGCTAAGAACTAGCAGATTTGTATTTTTCCTGAATCAGCACATAATTAAAATGAACTTTTCTGTGTGTCTTGAGTAGGTTTATTAGTCCCACATTTCCTGCTTTCATCTGGTTTTAATTGTTTTTAACCTCTATCAGAGCAGTTCTTTTTTTTTTCCTCCTTCTTTAAAGGTCACAACAAAGAGTCTGTTGAAAGCTCCCTTTGCAGACTGACAAGGAAGCTTAACATCTTTGTCTAACACTAGTCTTTGATCAGTTATTCTGCACAGAGCAGAAAAAAAGCCTTGGAGCATTCAACTAATCTGCCTTTCTGATGATTCAGCATTTGAACAACACTGCCCATAACTGGCCCCCATGAAATCTGGGGTTTGGGTGCTACTGTTACACTTACCCAAGTCAAAATCTCAATCTTAAGATTTTCCAGTACCAAGATCAGTAATTGTTTGGAGTATTTTTAGCTTCTTTGACATTCAGTTACTAAATAAACTGCACTTCAGTGTTGGGTTTTGACTACATCAAAATTTGGAGTAATACTTCTAATATTTAACTGAAGTTAATGTATAAATGCATTCTGCATGTATTTACACACTTTTAACTTATTTTCTGGGCTATGACAGGGTCAACTGCATTTTAAATGTTTTATTCAGTGAAATTGAAATGTTTAGTTCTTAATTCTTGTCTTTCAGGTCTCATCACCATGGTTATTTTGAGAACATGAGCAATGAGTTCATAGGATGTCAAACACCTTACTGTATATTCACATCATGAATGTGGACTGCCTTTTACTCCCATTTGGCTCATTAAGATGCTAGCAAAACTGTTCAGTGATTTAAGATACCTTCAGAAGTGTAATATATTTTAACTGTGTATAATAAATGAAAGACTCAAAGCACTTTGCGGTGCTTCTGTAACAGACAGCTATGAAATGTTCAGTGATACCTGTGAAAATAATTTGAAAAACTTTTATATCTACGCCTACTGTAAAAAAATCCTTATTAAAGCAACATTTGTTATTTTTAGTCTATGTTCACATCAGTGCGTGATCACTATAAAAGCAAACTGTCTTCTGTAAAACGTTCATTTGATTTGTGGTTGTACTTGCCAAGGCTGGCACATCACACTTGTGTATCAGACCAGAGGGGTGAGAGTCACGACTGGTCACTGAAGAAAATGAAACTTCCATCAGTGAAACTATGAAATAAACCATGAATTTTAGGTGAAGAAGTAATTCTCAAATTTCTTACTTCATCATTACCAATGTATCATTGAGTGCTCGTTTTCTTACTTGGGGGAAATAATTTCTGCAAGAGCCATTTTGTATCACAATTGTAGACAATAAAAACAAGTTCTGTAATCAGATCCCTTCCTTTCCTAGGGATGTGTGGAAGTGGCATTAATGAAAGTTGGACTCACACTGCACACTAATACAAAATTCACCACTTTTTCCCTTTTAGAGACCAAACTAGGTACAGCAGCAAAGGCATTTCTCTGCCGTCCCTCCCCCCTCATCTACCACAGGGACTTTGTTTCTATTCAAAGTGAACATTTATTTTGTTTCCTATAACAAGTATTTCCCTTCATTTGACATTTCATTGTTGAGATGTTAATTTTAAAAGGGCAGCTATTACTGTGTTTGATTCATGCACACAAATCCTTGTTTATAAGAAGTCTATAGACTATGCTCTGATATGAATAAAAATTTTGGAAATGAAACCTTCTTTCCCCCTGCATGTTATGGGTCCCTTTTCTGCGTGTGTGTGTAAGTACAAAGAAACCAGGGAAAAAAAATATTTCTAAAGAAAAAAAAAAGTTTAATTCAATTTGTTATTTGCTATATTTTTCTTATATATCAGTCTCTAAAGGGCAATAAAATGTTACTTTAGTTTCATTCTCAGAAGAACTGAGATTGTGTCATCAATCAGTATCAGATGATAAAGTCAAACATTAACATTCATTAAAATAAATAAAAAAGAGGTTCCTAACTGGTTGAGAAGGCTGAGTGCCAGGGCCTGCTGCAGGCACAGCATTTGTCTCCAACACTGAGCTCATGGTTTGGTCAGTGTTTTCCTGCCACTGTGTTCCTGTAGCTTCACTGTTCCTCAGTACCCACACTATCAATTCTGATTTTCACGAGGTGGTTTAACGTGCTGCTGCTCGGGAAAGGGCGAGGGAATGGAGCAGAAGTTGGGGAGATAAAGCTGCCATGTGGTACCTTATCTTAGCACCCAACAGCCAGGCTGAACACTTTATTGTGCACAAGTGAATTAAAAATGCCCAACACCCACTTTTTTTCCCCCCCACATCCTGGACCGGGATCATGTTTTTCCAGGCACTTGGAGTACAGAGGAGGAAATGTCACCTACAGGAGTTGAGAGTCACTGTAACCTGCAGGACAGCGTGGGCACAGGACCCACACTGCCAGTGTTTGTTCTCAAGGAATCTAAAGAGCAACGAGTGGTTTAGAAAAACACTTTGGCCAAAGAAATCAGTAACAAAAAGGGATCGTCAACAAAATAGACTAAAACATTCCACCACTTCTTTGTCAAGGGCAAGCAAGGAGCAATACACAGATTAAAAAAAGATTAAATGCACAGTATAACTCAGCAGATGCAGATAAAACTGGTGCTTGGGCGAAATAAGGATGACAAGTGTGAATTCTGACTTCTTTCTACTTCAGGGAGGTTGCAGCACACTGCAGAATCACGGATTTATCCCAGTGCTGGGAAAAAAAGACCTGAGGACAGTTGCATTTCAGCACTGAGGGGGAATATATCAAATCATGTTACAGCATGGTCACAGAGGGGCACTAGTAGAATTTTACCGGGTGGATACACAAGATTTGTACAATATTTCCTGATTTTATATATATACATACATATGTATGTGTGCATGCACACACCTCTAGTACTTGCGTAATGGGGTTTAAGAAAACACGGAATGCCTTTGGAAATAAGACAGTGAATATGGCTCTTAGAAACACCAGGAAAAACAGTCAAGTGTTCACGTCATTTCCCATTCCTGACTCCTAACACAAACAAACAGTCATTTCCTTGCAATGGACGAGTATTTTGAGCAGACGGTTGGGAGGGTTTGAGATCACCCGGCAGAAACAATCACCGTGTTTACCCAGCACTTGCTGTGGCACTGATGCCTCAAACGAGCCCTGCTGGCAGCAGGAAATGGGAGCCCTGCCGAGATCGCTTTCGGGAGCATCACTCCCGGCCTCTGTAGGCTTGGGACATGATCTTCTCGGGGTGTTTCCACTTGTCTGGGTCAGAAAATGCTTAAACGATGCTATTTTCCCTAGAGGAGTGAATCCCAGAATGCTCGGAACTGCACTAGACCCCGTGTTGCTGTTTCAAAGCTCCAGGGGCAGACGAGGCTCCCAGGGAACCAGTTATTCCACCAGGGATCGCAGCTGATGGAGCCCCCGAGACCAGGGAGGGAATCCAGTCCCCTCACATGGCGACCACCTGGAAACAGATCGGTCCCTGCAGAGGGAAATGCTGAGCTGCTGCTGCCACGTCTCAAAACATCCCCCAGGAAGACAAGGGAGTGTGCTGTCAGATGGGAACAGTCACTGCTCCTGTTGGAACAGCTCCACAGGGGCATTTCCAGCAGCTCCAAGAGGAGCCCATGCACAGAACTGTGTCTTCATCAACAAAGCAGAGAAATCCTTCCTGCAATCAACTAGTTAATAATCTCAATCATCTGTTATTTCATCTTTTGTTCCTATGTAGGGAGTATCTGATAGCCAACAAGCCTAAACTGGAAAGAGGCTCCCAGATAGGTTTGGCAATAAATCACCATATTTTAGCCTTCATTTGTCAATGCACATTTAAGGTGCCTCACTTTCCTTGCAACAGCTTTCCTCATAAATGCCACATTCCACCACCCCTTTTCTTCGTCATGAGTGTGAATCTCATACTTCAGACTTATGTTTATTTTAATCCACCTCACTGGCAGGGCAAGGCTACGAAAAGGAACTTGTCTGAGCCAGTAAACCAGATCCAGGAATGTTTTGTTTATGGGAAAGCGAGTTCTCAGGTACCAGGTGATAGGTGCTTTGTAGGCCCCATGGTGATCCAGGGCAACATCAAATTTTGGCACCAGGAGGTCTTAAAAAGCCCCAAATCTTGAATTACCCTCTCTGCCAGGTGGCAGAGTGGATTCGTGAGTGAGAGAAGGTCAGGTGCTTTGCCCTCTGAACTTGCAAGAGACCCTCTGGGCAGAAAAAAGAAGGGAACAGGCAGTCTTACAAAACATGTGGGGATGACCAATCCTGGTATTGATCCTCCTGCCAGCTGCATGCAGAGAAAGGGGCTGAGGGGCCGCAGAAAACAGGTTCCCTCCTGTGTCCCGACAGAACAGGACACTCGGCTCCTCATAGCAGTGTAGGGAAGGCACCATCTCTCCCTAGAGCAGGAGGAGAAACATCGGAAGGTAGTGGTGCTGGAATCTTCCCTGCAGGAATAACGTGCTGCCCGAGGAAATTAAATTAAGACTGAAACCACTCAAGGAGAGCGAAGTACGCTGCCGCCAGCAGCACATCACTCGTTACTGCTCCACAGAAGCTGGTGAGGATTGAGAAACCACTGCCAGGCACTCAGCAAGAGCCATTTAGAGATAACGACTGTATAAGTGTATCCTCAGAAAACGAGCTCTGGAGCGATGAGCACAGGCAGGCGACACTTGGAGCGTAACAACTACAGCAGAGTGAGGGGATACACTCACTTTTGGGTCTATTTTTGTCTTCCATAGAAGCTCTCCACTGTACGCTAACGAGCTGTTTACTTTGGATAATGAACTGTAGCTAATGCACATCAGCTCTTGAAAATTTTCAAAGCTCTGTAGCCGTGCTGACAATATAATGTGGAATTACATGAAGGCAAAATAACTCTGCTGGTCTTCAGCAGAGACTGCAAAGCAGTAATTTAAGCAAGAGCACAGCCATGACTACAGCACCAGAGTGATCTCACTGTGAGGAAAAAGGTGAGTAAGAAGGTTAACCTGAGAAACAGCCTCGCTGTAATGGAACTTAAGTCCATGTTTCCAGCTTAAAAAGCAATAAAATTTGCAATAGCAAAATATGGTTTGCAATAACAAAATGAGAGTGTTCTTCTCTAGAAAAGTGCAGACACTCAGGTGGCTCGAGGTACGAACACCAAGGCATTAGACAAGGCTGTGCTTTTACAAACAAGAAACCACCATCAAGAGACAAATAAAACTTGCAGTAGGGCTCTGGAATCCCGTGTTCCATCAACATCACCAAACCCATTAGCGTCTTTCCCTCAGGAATCTTCCAGGAATCTCCACCATCGAAACTGACTGCTGAAGTGAATGCACTTGAAATGAAAGGATGTTGATGTATTTTTAGCAGGAAGCTTCTTGCAGCGATTTCAGTGCCAGCTTTATTTAAACCAGCTTGAAAGACAACACAGAACCCGATTTCTGTGCCACAAACTCTAGCGTGTGCTATGCACATCGTTTTGATTTTTCTCCACACAAAATTAAAAAGTAACGAGGAGAACCACATATATATATACTAGTACCTGCAGCAAAACCTGCAGCTCCTCCTACTTAGGTTGACATCCAGCAAAATTCTAAACATTTACATACAATTATTTATCATGGAAGAAAATCTTAAATAACAAGCATTTTCCAAGGCTGTTATGAAACAAGTGAAAGATTAAGAAACTAAACTATCAGAAGAATTTTAAATTTGATAAATGCCAGATTTGTCTGAGGAATCTTCGTGGCTTTGGGGATGTCTCACTAGTTCCTTGAGAGACACAGGGGAGCCAGCACAAAGGCATGTAGGGGCCTTGTTTGGTTTTGGTTTAAATGCACTCCCTCCTGAAAATTCTGTTCCTGAGCCAGCTACTGAAAGTCAAACAAGGTTATTCTCCTTTAATGGTTTATTTTTTCCCTTCCTCTGTCGTGCTTCAACCACAAAACCCCAACAGGGGAAGCAATCTCACCCCTCCAGCATGTGCACAGGGGCTGGGGTTTTTGGCTGCAGGGTGGCTGTGTCTGCTTGGAAGTGCTCTGTGACAAGGAAAAGGCACCTCCTGAGCAAAGCCTGGGCTGGTTGGCAACTTGTCCCCAGTTTATCAAACAAGGATGCTCACAGCACATATGCAGAAAGGGGAAGGCTCTGCTGGTACAGGTAGAACAATTAATCACCCAGAACACACCCTTAGGAAACAAATGTGACAATTTTTGCAGCCAGTTATTGAAAAGGACTCTTGCCAAGCACTCCTGTGTCAGTGAAGTTTTAATTATTGAACTGTAGCTGTAAACATTCAATTGCATTTACAAATATTTCAACTTGTTGCTTCCAGGAGAAGAGGGATCAACTTAAACTCCATCTGGCAGCTGGTGATGAGAAAGGTTGCTTAAAGCTGGATAGGAAGAGCTCACACGGTTTAATTTTGACTCCTGAAGTTCTCTATTTTAAGTAAACGCATTACAACTCCAACATATGCAAGAATACAGCAGCATAAAGTGAACATTTCTCAGATGATGACTGCTAAGGGAGGCACAAGCTGTTCTCGAGCTCATGGAGTGACACAGGTTGCTCCTGCCTTCAGTCAGGCAAATCTTTGCACAATAGCAGGGCTGGACTCACACAACACACAGCTGTGAGCCAGAGTATCTCCATCTCACCAGAATTTGGAGACCTGTTTTGTTTGTATGGGTCGGTGATCATTTACACTCAAGTTTTCGGAAAGAAGGTGAAAAGGAAGAATTTAGGATGAAGTTCTTACACGGATCTCAGGACTGTGGGCAGCTGTTCAGCTGAGCATTCAGGTCACACACCTGCTGACAATACACAGGAGACCCTGCAAGTCAGTGTGGCTGAGGCACAGGCTCATTTCTCCTGGCATTTGTACCTCCCTTCCAGCGTGAAGTATCTCTCCCTCTGCTAAATGCAGTAACCACCGAAGCACTCACTCCAAAAATACAGCCCCCTGAGCACTGGTGCTGTTACCAACCTCCCCTCAGCAACTGTGTCACTCTGGAAAGGGTGGAAGGAAGAAAAACGTCGATCAGTTGTCAAGGAACACACCAGGCCCCAAGACCTGATTTAACTGCCAGCAAATCCTACAGGATAGTTTTCAACCAGGGCAACCAAGTGCCAAACACAAGTGTGACTTTTGGAAGGTGCCATTCGTGGCAGAATCCCAGAGAGAAGCAGCTGTGTGCCCCAAAATAGCTACAGAATAAGGAAATTTATATATCATTTTATATATATATGTGATCATGATACTTCCAATATGACCCGAGCTCAGAAAGTTGCTCATTTCTTCTTGGAAGACAAAGGCACAGACACTTGTCAGAAACACAGTCAAGGGACACCACATGCTACAGCCCTGTGACAGTGACAAGGAATCAAAGCTTCATCGTTCATTGATCGTGGGTAAATGGGGAATTAGGAAATCAGAGGCAACACTAACAGCATGAGTTACTGCATGAGCACAGAGTTTATTATGTGCATTGTATAACACCCAGATTCCCTGAATCCAGATACATATCTTGCAGGATAATTTAATTTAAAAAATGTTTAATTTCAGTGGGAAAAAAACTATGCATGTCTCCTGACTCCAGGGCACGAAACTGCAGCTTCTTGGTGACATGGAGACAAAACACTGGGATGTTTTTACACAAGTTCAAAGCAATTTCTGTTTTGCAAAAACAGGGAAAGGAATGGATGCTGGTAAACAACCACTTATGTCCAACAGGATTAATTGGCCCAGAGGGGCTGTGGACTCTCCACCCCTGGAAGTGTTCAGGTTGAGGCTGGATGGGGCTTGGAGCAACCTGGGATAGTGGAAAGTGTCCCTGTCCATGGCAGGGGGTTGGAATGAGATGATCTTTAAAGGTCCTTTCCAACCCAAACCATTCTGTGCTTCTGTAATAAACTGCCCCAATAAGGCAAACCAGACTCCCCACTTCCTCCCAAGAGCCAAGACCCTCAGTACTTTCCCTCAGCCAGGAGTAGCTTCTGTCTTCCAAACTACTTCACCACAACCTCTTCTAGGTATAAACTAGGGACACATGTAGCTATTGAAGTATTTTGATAATGTTTGCCTTTATTCTCCTTTATCCCAAGAGTTGTCACAGACCTGTAAGACAGCATTGCACTAGGAAAACAGGTAAGTCAGCTGCAGATTTTAAGGCAAACTTAAATGTAAACTAGACTGGGTAGAAGTAAATTACAATAGATACTCTGGTTTTAAAAGAAAGCATTTAATCTGAGATAAAAAAAAGAAGAATATGGTTATCTAACAAAGTACAGAAACAGAAAAACGTATTTATGTTTCCATTTATTGGCACTTATTTGAAAAATAGCATAAATATTCAACAGAAAAGAGACAAGTTGACCCACAGTCAGCTATGAAACCCCTCCACTGATGCATCTTTTAACAAAGACTGGAAGAGACACCAGGAGGTTCATTCTTAAGAAATAAGCAAGATTTAAAAAAAAAAAAGAGTCTTGCTCTCACCACAGAAGAGTGAACGCACAGCAACTCTTTGGCACATACCTGAAATTGCAAAACCACACTTTGCCTTATCAGACAAACAGACACTGACACTCGTGTCCATCTGCAGGGGGACAAAGGGCAGCTGGACTCAGAAAGGAGCTGCACCCAGCAAGGGGACTATTACAATAATTTAAGAGGAATGGTATCAGAAGTAAACCGTGTTGTATCTTACTAGAACAGAGTCAGACTATTAAATACATTCTATTTTCTTTCTACAATAAGGACACACGGAAATGGGTTGTTGGCCCTCAGGTCACCAGGTCTTTGCACTCCAAGGCATCCATTTCTGATTTGGATGGCTGCTGTCAATCAAAGCTTCACCCATGTGAATCTTTCACAGCAGAGTTCAGGGCGGGTTCTCTTCCACTTGAGGAAGTTTCCACACTTTTTTTGCTTTATGACACATTACAAAGATTTAGTGTTTAAAAATAAAACATTTTGCTTCGCTGTTAAGCTCTCTGGAGAGGTTTGAAACCACACAGCACAGACATGTACAAATGGGGACCCAGCTGGAGAAGTTCAGCTGCACAACAGGAGCCCACAACCCAAATGATGCTGCCACTGGAGCATCTCAGACAGCTTTCTATAGGGGGTCTGCAAGTTTTTCCTCCTGTTTGAGGAACAGAGTTGAGATCAGGATGGCTCAACACACTGACTCTTCAAACATCTCAGATTACCAGATTCAAGGCTTCCAATCAGCATCTGAAGTTTTCAACAGCAGAAATGACTTTATGTCATTGTTTGAGGAAGTGACATCAGGAGAATAAACAGGTTTGACCACCTCAGCCTGAAAAAAGACATTCAAGATTCCTCACAGTGTCTGTTCAACAGAAATCATATATGAGGACAAATACTGACTGTTAAAATAATGCATTTCTGAAGTACTAAATACTAAAACCTCAGGATTTAATGTTTTGTTCCAAATATTATCACTATTTTTCCCTATTGAAAGACATTTAACAGAGCACCTACTACTGTAATACATCATCTAAATGAGGAAGAAAATAATACAAAACCCCAGAAGAATGTTCCACACATAATTTAGATTTAGTCACAACAGCAGTCATAATGAATAAAATCCAACACATAAATGTGACAATTCACCAAGTTGTTCTTTTGACATTCATTGGAACACAGAACTGATTAAGAGCCAATCAGAATAGAACACAATAATCAATTTCCCCCTCCCTAGTATTCTTCCTTACATATGAAGAACTAAAAAATATAAATATCTAACACTCTGGGAATAAAAACAATTAGTAAGCTGATTGGTTTCAGACTGAGGACAAATGTGACAGTTATCTGCTCCTACACAAGCACCACATTGTTGAGGGAGGACCCTGGCTGCTGGCAAACCAAGTCTTCCACAAGCAGGACACAGGTGCAGCATTTGTAACTCGTGCCAAGGACACAATATCCATGGCAAATCAACATCTTGCTGCGTGATGTGACCATCCAATAGGTCTGCAACCCAAATGCTTGCTGTATTTTAGTCCATGTCATACAAATCACTAGAAACGTGAATTCCTCCTCAAGGAACTATTCTGGAAGTTTTCTAGAAATAATGACATTCCTGGAAGTTCCTATGAGGAACAGAATTGGTTACACACAACAGAAAGTCTTGGGGGTATCCAGCCTGTCTCCTGGTGTCCATCAGCAGACTCCTGCTTCTCAGTTAATTGGTAACTTGGCCGTAAGATCTACTGGTAAAAATGGGGATCTGGAGTCAGAGAGGGAGACTGGAGAGTCTGTGCTGGTGCCAACTTCAGCTGGGGAGTCACAGGAGGAGCCTGCACTGCTCCTGTTGTCATCGAGGGCATGTGAGGACAGACTGGAAATGGAGCAACATCAGGATGTGAGAAACAAGGCACTGGCTGTGGGAGCCCCCAGTCCCAGCTCCATTCATTCTAAAGCCATTTCAAACACACGTGCCCATCTCTGAGGGAAATACACCTGCAACTGCACACCCTGCAGTCACCTCCAGGCAGACACAGAACACTCTGCCCATTTCCTCCTTTGCTCACCCAAAAGTGGGGCACAGATCAGAAACCCCAGGCTGAGGCCCTGGGCCAGCACACAGCCAGAGGCCTTTTTGCCAGGACAGCCAACAACAAACTGTACATACTCCACTGCACTGCAGATTTCACAGCACACAAACTTGTAACTATAGCTGATCTATCATCAGTGATAGCAGCAAAGTGATTTTTCTTTTAAATTACCATCTCCTATTGAACCTGCACTGCTATGCCTACTGTGAAAGTAGGGTGTGCAAAACAGGTTATGTTTTTAAAGTACCTTTAAAACATCTATTTTGCTACTGCTACTGCAATTTGCTCAAAGCCTGTGCACAGCTTATACATCAGCTGAGAGGCAAAAAGGACATAAGTACTGTGAATAACCCTCCCTTGGTGCTGTGGGGGCACACTCTGTGTATTATTAACCTCTTGACAAAAACACTTAATCAAAATCTCTTGCTCTTTCAAGTCATTATGATTTTTAACAAAGTACTTTTTATCTCCTCCCTGCAGTGAGGGTCAGACAGACTCATGTTCCTCTGTGAATAAGAGCAAGGGAAAAAACCAAACCCCCATGCACCCAAAAGCATCAGCATTCACATTTGATTGCATCTTGAAACTAGACTCCAAAAACTGCCAGCCATGAGGTGTCTTTTCCTAAATATGCTCAACTCCCATCCAGGTGAAGCACTTCATCAATTATGCCTAGAAACTGTAAAACTGTGGTGAATTTGCTGCCTGTTTACTGTGCTAATTTCAGTGCTGCAAAATGATGTCTGTATTAAAAACAAACAAACAAAAACAACTTCAAGCATAATCACTGCTAGAAGAAAAAAGACTTGTAATGCTGCTGATGAAAGAGACAATAAATAGCACAGCATTTACCATCCCCCAAGGTCTGCCTGATGTGCAGCTTCGGGGGTAAGCATGTTGGTGGATCCTTGGAATAATCTTTTGGGATGATCTTCCATCTCTGTCACACCTTGGGGAAGAGATAAGGAGTGATAAAAATTACTACTCATTTAAACTAAAATCGGCTTTCAGTATTCTTCTACAGAATAAACAGAACAGAAGTTCAAACCTATTACAATAGATTATTTTATACGTAAAACATAGGATTTAGATGCTGAAATTTTGAAGACTGTCTATTTCCTGGAAACATTTTAGTCCCAAGTTCCAGTATTTAGTGAGTTACTGAGGTTTAGATATCAGGTATTTACTCTTCAGTAGTGAAGAATAACCTTTTTGTTTCAGTTTATCCAGCTATCAGTTCACTGACCAGCTCCACCAGAGCAGAGAAGCTGAGAATAAGGAAGAAGAACAAGATCCAGGATTATTACAAAACTTTTATATTGACTTTGATTTTCAAATACTCTAGAACAAGAGAGGATAGATCTATGCTTAAATAGGCTGTGACAGAACTCAGATGAAAGTGTTTTAAAAGTTGTCTCAGAGCCAGAAGTGCTCTGTAACAAAGGTGAAGCATGAAGATGTAAAAACAGATGCAATAAAATAGTCAGAAGTTAAACCTGAAGAAAAATGTAGAAAGATAGAGAAACATTTCCTAATAAAGCTGTCAGGTGTCTACCAGGCCTCTGCATCAGCTTTTGGTTTTGAAGAGAGATTTTAAATGTACAGTACCTGTGTGCTTCAGTTAACCAGGGCTTTCAAAATTTTCTGTTTAAGTTAAATATACCAAGACCTGAAATTCTTGTTCTGTTAAGCAGGTTACATCAGTTTCTTATCATATCTCTATGACTGCAGCAATGGGGAGGCATTAGAACAGAACAACTCTTAGCTTTATAGAATAGTAAAATCTAATTTAATGATTTGTCTCTTTTTATCATCTGAAATACCTTCTATTCCCAGTCACTTTCTGAAGTATCAGCCAATTGAACAGAATTGTAAAGAATGCTATAAGAATTATTATGTAACTAACAAGTTGGCCTGTTATATTGGCCAAACCTAAGTACTGTACCTTTCCTTTTTATTGATCCAAGAACACTTGGTCGAATGCAGTTAATTGGACTCTGGCTTCTCCTGCTAAAAAAAGGCATATTGTATACTGAGAGCACCATTAAAAAAGGAAGATTGAAAACATAAGAAGAATCAAAAGATATTCAGAAAACACTTAAACTAAGTGAAAAACACTAAGAAAATACTCATTAAAACAGCTTACAAAACAAAGTGGGTTTTTTTTTCCCCACTTAAGAAAGACGAGGAAACACAGAAGTGAACAGGAAAAGTGTAATCTCATAATTTCACAGCTGGGGCAGCCTCAAAGCTCACATGCAGGCACTGACTATATCTCAGTTGACAGGCAGTGCTTTGCTGAACTGTGAGAGCCCAATAAAATTTAATTGTATGCCCACATCACTCAAAACAACATCCAATGGAACTCAACCAGAATGAGTAACGAATCCTAAATCTGTTTGTTTCTTCCCCTTAGAATTCAATTACTTAAGATGTGATTCAGAGCAAGATAGAGACTACACTGAGAAGACATATGCCACAAGGCAGCCCACTTTCCCAATGTTATGACATGAGGATTTTGACAAATGTTTTACAGCACTGTAAAATCTAAAGTCTACACAAGTATATAAAGTTGTTTGTGCCCAGAAATCAATTATGGATATAAAAAATTCTGGTATTTCAAACGCCTACTGTGAACAAAGCTGTGCCAATTTTCTATCATTAATATTATCTGGTAGTTACCTTGAAAATCTCCTCGTTGGACTTGGGCTGGGACTTGGAGGCAACCCACTGCTACTGACCAGACTTTGCAAAGATGGTGAGAAACATTGCTGAGAGGAAAACAGTTCGTGTTATTGACTTATAAACACTGTATCACTCCCACGTGGTAACAACTGATGCTTACTGCAGAGAAATAAACAACCCAGTATCAAATTCAGCAACCAGTCACTGTGGCTGATTACGCTGAGACAGCACTTTTTGCTACTGAGAAAAAAAAAAATTAAAAATTGGACACATTCCATTTTCATGCAGATTTATTTCACCACACTCTGGTTAAACAGACTTATTTATTTTTTATCAACCACAGATTAACAGCTGAACACTCCACAGAAATTCACATCCACCAGCTGTGCAGCTGCTATCTGGTGTTTTCTGGTGTGAGGTTTTAGGGGGTTTCATTTACTCTCTTGTTTGCAGCTGAGGTAGAAAGGAGCAGGTGGCTTAATATTTTGCTACTAATTTGGTTGAATTTATTTAGCACTACTCAAGATAAGACCATTATTAGCACATTTTGCTCACCTTCCCTATTCCTCTTGTAGGTGAAGGAGCTGGAGAAACTGGAACAAAGTCTACTTGCTTTGGTGATAGTGATTTTTCAAAATCATTGTTGCTCTGTAAATAGTACATATAATTAATCTTATGAGCAGGTACTTTGCCAAGAAAAGGACTGAATGTTATGAAATTCCAAAGTAATCCTCTATCATACCAATAATTTTTAGGTAGCCATTTGTGAGCTTACACTTAACCAAAAAAAAAAGCCTTAAACATTACATGGTATCAGGACATGGAATAAATTTTGAACAGGCAGACATCCATGCAATTTCCTTTTGACAGACCAGCCCAAGGCACCCACATGGACCTTGAACAACTGATAATTCTATGCCTTGTTAGTGTGAAAAATTGCTATCAAAAGCAGTGCTATACTAACACCTTAATTGCAGGTCAAACTATCAAAGAAAACGTTGACATGAGAGTCTCTAGTGTCCTCATACTGACAACAGAAACACAAATTAAAGCATGAATGCATTACCAGGCTCAAGCTCTCCTCCCATGAGTGGCTCATCTGCATTGCTACTTGCACTTCTCTATAAAGAAGAAAAGAAATGTATTGTCCCAGGCCCACAGACAGCTGCAGTAACTGTTCTAGTTTGCCTTAGTGCTCACCTTTCACGAACTGTTTCTCTGTTCAGCAGATTCATTCCTTCCTCCTAAAAGATTAGCAGATGAAAAAATGAGATTAATAAATCACTTTGCTGCAGCAAATCAGAAAAGCTGTGGTTTCATTTCACTTTGTCATGCAGAAAATTTAATTCAACTTGGTTAAGCAACAATAACCTTCAGTTCACAAGAAAAGGGATAAGAAAGACGTAGCAAGAGAGATCATCACATGAGAAGTGCTGGTTGTTTCTCTTTATTTTCATTACTACCCAAGAAATAGTTACAAAACTAAAAAAGATAATATATAACCAAAAATTCTGGACATACCAGAGCATCTTTATGCAGTCTTGCATAATGTCATTTCACAAAGTGGACACTAGGACAGATAATCCTCAAAAGCATGGATGGATTCTTACCTTATTCTATGGATTAGTGACTAACCAGACACTTGTCAGCATCTCATTTGCAATACACTGCATTGCACACAATGAATTCAGGATTTAGTGTTTGGCTTTTTTCCATAAAATATTATTAAAATGGCTCAAATATGTAAAGTTAAACTAGAAATTAAGTTCAAACTTGACTCAATCTCCTCTTAGGTAGACATCCTTCCTTAAAATTAACTGAATGCTACCCAGTCTGTTGAGCGACTGCATACATTTCCTAATTCAGCCCATTTCAAGAATAAAGGTTCAACTAAACATCCTCACAATCTTCATCACAAGGAAGAATCTACCTAGTTCACCTTGTGATAATTTGCTCAGATTTGAAAGAGATCAGAAGTAAATCACACAGATTCTCAGTAAGTACAAAGGACATGGAATTAATTCCAACTTGTGAACGTAATAATCAATCACAAATTAGGAAAATACACTGTTTGCTTTAATAAATATGAATGCAGAAGTATTTTCCAAAAAAACTGAATTATCAAACTTTACTTCATGTAATACAGCAGAGCCACAGCAGTTCATTCCTTTGCTCTCAGCATATTTCTCATTATATCTCCCTGCTCATTGCAGGGGGTTGGACCAGATGCCCTTTAAAGGTCATTTCCAACCTGAACTAATTTATGATTCTATGATATTTACGTATTAATCCTAAGCTTTTTTATATTGATAAAAACAGCTCTACAACTGACCCAAGTGCTTCAGAGTCTCTTTAAGCCTGTAAATTATTTACCTAATGAAATCAAGCAGTTATTTTCTTCAGGCTAACTGTGCAAGTACCTTAAATATCTGAGGTGGGAAGCAGAAGTGCCTTCTACTACTTCAGACACCATACCCTAAAAATGCTATCTGAAGCATTAAATCATTTTCTTAACTTTTCACCCTGTAAAAACTAAGCCCATGCATTGAAACCCAGCATGCTAAAAAAAAATTGTATTTAAAAAAAAAAAAAAATCAAGCATCTTCAAGCTGTTTTTGTAAACATTCTACTGTCAAAAAGTGGAGCTATAAAATGAAGGAGCCACAAGAGTTTGAGGTTGTTGATTTTGAAGCTGGAGTCTCCAGGCTGCGGTCTCTGGCTGGAGCAGAGCTATTTGAGCCTGCTCAGATACTCCCCACACCACCCCCTTCCTACGTGTTTGCTCTGTGCCCTTCCCCCTCCAGTCGTGCTGTGACAGCACAAGCACAGGGATCTGGATAAGAAAATTATACAGATGAAAAATAGCCCAGCCAGAAGAGTACAAACTATTTTTTAGCCAGAGTGCTTCCTTATCCTGCTCATTTTCTGGCTGCACAAAAGTCTGGAGCCAACACAAGTTAAGGAACACTTTGTTATTGGCCCTGAATATTTATGCTGGCACTACTGCCAAAAACTTGGTGAAACTTTACCCTAAGGGTTTACATTAAAGGTTTCCTTTCTAAAATGTCCATTTTAAGCTTTCTCTCTCTGCTCAAATCTTCTTCTCACTATAAGATCCATTCTGCCTCATGAAACAGGCGATTTGAAAATAAAACCCACAGCCATTTGAAGGACATTACAAAGCAACTACAAAAAAACCTACCACTTATAAAAGATGTAGAATGAAGAAGGATCAGGGTGTGTGGTTACCTGTTTGATTTGATGAAGACGGCTGCTGGGAATACGGATGGGAGACGATGGCACAAACTGCAAAACAAAGTCACACTTGAAAGCACAGAAGGGAGGGAAAAGTGCTGCAGGAATGTTAGTAACCACTCTGTAGGGCTACCCCAAACTAAAAAAATAGTATTAAAAAAAAAAGACTTATTCTCAGTATATATAAACTACATTATTTACTTGCAAGAACTTGTTAATATATATTTCCACATTATACTGCTTTGTATACTCAGATGCTAATTAGTATCAGCCTGGCTTCCATTCCACTTCCAGGCAACTAGAACTGACAGCCTTCTCTACAGAATGGAGCTGCTTTTCACTAGCACACTGCCACTCTTAGTACATACACTGGCATAAAGATTTTCCTTTATGTGATTCAGAATATTTATTTTAAGTGATCCAGAAAGCTCCCCAATAGGTCCTTTAAACATACCAAGCCAAAACAACACATTGTACAAAAATGTTCCTGGATTGCCCTCTGCCTATAAATGAGTACTTTGACAGGTGAAAAAAATCAGCTATTAGAAGGCTAACAAAGAGTTAAACACTTCCTTTGTGGTTTCTCAAGAGCTTCACCAATTTGGGTGAAATCAGAGAAGAAGTCACTAAAAATGGTCTTGTGTTGACTTTGACAGTTTTGCATCAAGATCTCACTGGAACACTGTGATCTAAAACTGCACACTCAAAACCGAGTAATTTAAAGTGATTATTTGCTCAAAATACGGTTTTCTTTCACATATTTCCCATCCCTCAAACTGTCAACCCTCAGCTGATTTTTGTCATAGCCATTCAGGGAACAAAAATTCTAAGCTAAAGCTTTGAATAGAGGTTTAACTTCTCTGTCAGCTGACAATCCTTCTAAAACACAAGGTGTCTTTTTAAAATGGATGTGTTCAGCAAGTCAGGTTTGCATTATTGTAACTGTTCATATATTTTATGCAGTTAAAGGTTTCATCCCCTTCACAAAACATTGTTAGAGCTCTTCATCATGCTAAAGCTGGAGAAGTAACAAACATTCAGTTAACTCTTACTGCACCATTTTCTAAACAGTGCTACACAGATTTTTGCTGCCTGACACAGAGTTATGGGAAGTTATCACAGACTATTAATGCTTCATATATCCAGAATCTGCCTTCTAAAAAAACCCAGACATTAGGACATCACAGCCTTTTTCTCACAAAAGAATTCAGCCTATCAGACTCACACAGAGGAGGTCTAATGTTTGTGCCAGAATTTAGTCATCACAATATACAGTACTAAAGTCTAACAGCTGTAATATCTTGACTTGCTACTTTTTTAGTCCAGTTTAGATCAGCTTTACTATTATGCTGGGTTCCCAAAAATCTTGTGCACCTAATAAAAATTCCTCCAAGCTGCACCAGCCAATGTAGACCTTGAGCTGACCTTGATTCTCACACAGAGAAAAGGATTTGGACAATAGTGCATTCCTGCCTATTCACTCTGTCATTCCACAGTAGAAATGCATTTGTTCCACTCATTATATTCTAATTTTATGACTGTGATCCACATACTTTAAGGTTTGACATTAATAGAATATGTACAAAACCAATGGCTTGGAGTGTAAAACAAAAATTATAAAAAGGCAGTTAAACATTCCCCTGCAGGGTCCAAGGCACCAACCTAACTCTGAGGATCCCACATCTTGTTCCCAACAAGTCACCACCCTTGCTTTGTCAATGTTTAAAACTCACTTTTGCTCTGTTTGTAACCTTTAATTATTGCAAAAACTCAGTCACTTTTAAAAGATACTTGCTACACAGACTGAACCCACTTGCCAAAATTATGCTACTCAAATCCCCAATGTTTTAAGAGAGCACAAAGCTTAATAAAAACATAACAAACTATTAGACTACCAGAGGGAAGAGAAACACCTTCCCCTTCTCACGTCTGTCAGATAATGTTTTCCACCACAGGTAAATTTCAAAGTGCCAGTTTGGAGGCACCACAGGCAAAGGGAGCAGTGGCTGCTCCAGTGCCTCTGCCCTGCCCTGCAGTGCCCTCTGCCTCCTGCCACCACAGGCACTTGTGGGGCCACACTGAACCCCAACAGGGAAACTACCCAGCTTGAAAATAAAATAAAAGAAAAAAAAGAAAGAAAATAACATCCACTTTTGCTGAAATAGCACCTAAACCTCTAACCACGGACTAAAATGCTTTGCTTAAACTACAAGCAAAACCCCCAACCACACAAAACAAAGCAAAACCCCACCAGGACATTTACTCCCCTGTGCCACTGGAGTGGCACTATTTTCTTCTTCAGGAAATAAACAGCAGATACTGAGCCTAGTTGATTTGTCAGAAAACTGCAGATCAAGCCCCAGCCCAAAGGGCAGAGCTGCCCTTGCAGTCATTGGTATAAAACAGCTGGAGCCTGAGACACAGAGAAGCTACTGAAAAATAGATTTTAGAATTCAGCTGAGCAACTTCAGAGCCCTGAAGATGGAGTTGCACCTTTATGACCTCCAGCTATTGGAGATTTTAGCAATTCCCATTGTTCCTGTGACAGTGAACACTAACTACTCAGATTAGACAAATACTAATCAACTTTTTTCCCACAAAGTTTACAAAACATAAAACTTTATCTGTACTTTTAATACTAAATTAACACAGTTTCAGTCACTTTCTAAATCTGTTAAATCCTCTTTAGTAGAGCTTACACTGCAATAAAACTTGGGTTAATTTTCTTAAACACAAAAAAGTGAGTTTTGAAGGACCTTTAGCACCTACTTAACGTAAAATTTAATTTACCAAAGTACATGTGATCTAGCTCCTTAGAATATCTCTTAACATAAAGCTACACATACTTCCTTGCTATAGCAAGAATACCAGGGGAGGTTGGTTAGAGTCCTTAGTGCTGAAAGTTTAATTATTTTCACAAAATCATTTATCTGTGGATGATCCTGGTTTAAGACCACAGAAGGATGAGAATCCCAAGGCTCATTTCCAGTTCCATCTCCCTGTCATCTTCAACAGAACCACAAACAACACCATAACTCAGTGGAGTATTTCAAAGCAGACAAGGCACTGACCTAGCAGTCAATGGGGCATAAGTGACACTTCAACTGTATTATGCTGGGAGTGAAGAAGAAAGTTAACTTTCAGGACACTTTTTAATAATATTTATGTGAGGGGAAGGGTTAAGAACATCACCCCATGAAGGTGGGAACACTGGCTCAGTCCAGAAGACTGTGACATCTATTGGGGCAGCCAGAAGACCCAGCTCATCAGTGAGAAACAAACTGCTTCCCAGCAAGTTCTGGGCAATGCCCAGAGTTAATTAACATGAATTAATCCATTTGCATCTTTTTAGCCCAACAATTGAGGATCTTCAGGAGTAAACAGAATAAAGTTTTCTCCTTTGTTTGTTTCTCCTTTCCTCTGACCACAAACATTAACAGATTTACCTTAAGCTGCCCCCCTAAAAATATGTATGAAGAAAAAGAGTTTAAGAAATCTTTACCATAATACTTTCTATCAGAGTTTACATCCCAGAAGCAAAAAGGCTTTTCCACCAATATTCCTAGATTTGTACATAAGTATCCTGGTTCTGTTACACATGTAAACTTTTGATGAAGTATTTTTCTGTACTGATTTTAAAACAGAATTTTGTGGTATTAGTGAACAAAATAGGAGAGTAGTATTCTTTGACCATAAACATGGGGCTAAAGAGTCAGTTCTAATGCATCTTCAAATGGAAAACCAGGATAATTGCTGTTAACATTACAGGGACTTTGTTTTATTTAAAATTGGTACTACTCCTCTCCCACTCCAAGAGAGCTTAATTTTTCCAAACTTTAATAACAAATTGAGAGGAGGTGGATGTTAGCCTGTGTCTACCTGTTTCTTAAGGTTTTCTTAGGGGAAAAGTTACATTTGTGTTTATACATGGAAGACTGAACAAAAATCCCTTTCAGTTAGAGGAAGTAACTACCCCATGTGCTCTAACCTTGCAAGGGTTAGCAAACCATGCCCTCCATGTGATCTAAATCAGTCAAAATCACATCCTTCTACCAAAATCTGTATCACACTAGAACATCAGATATGCAATATTTTCTCTGGGTCGAAGCACAGTGGGTTTAGATTAATATTTTAAGAATTCAGATTTGGGGAGCTGTAACACCGTAAGTCTGACAAAAGTTGAAATCACAAATGAATGTCTCAGAGACATGAAGTCATTCATTCTGGAAGTCTTGAGATTAATGTTCTGTCAGCTAGTTCTAACTTGTTATTGCAGTTGCTGATTAGAACAGTCTATTCTGTCATTACTATATAAAAGACTATTTAATATCAGAGCATCACTGCCCTTTTCTGTTAAGCATCAGAAATCATTAACACATTGATGACTCACCAGCTATGTAACGAGTTTTCCTTGCAAACTACCTTTCTTACTCCACCTCAGAGCAGCTGCTTGCATTTTACAAGCAAAGTTATGATCACAACGAAATACAGATATTCTCCAAGGCCAAATGGTCTGGAAGTAACATTTCACTACAGCTACAGTGTGTTAATGTCGTGTCCAGAGCCTTGTTTCTGAAAGCCTGTGCTGGTGGTTTCACAGGCTACAGTCTAACTGTGTTCCCAGCTGTTTGNCCTTGTTTCTGAAAGCCTGTGCTGTTGGTTTCACTGTGTTCCCAGCTGTTTGCCCCGGTGGGGCTGGTCCCAGTTCCTTACCAGGCTGTGCCGGTTCATGACCGTGGTGCTGTTCCTGCGGGTTCGCAAGACGCTGGCCTGGAACACCTGGGAATTATCGCTGTGAAAAGAAACACTTGTCAAATTCAAAAGCCATTTCCTTCCTATCAAGAAGTACCTCTTTGTATAAGCTCAGTTTCACATGCTGTGACAGCTGTCATGTCGAGACAAAGCACTCCAGAGACAGGTATGTAAGAACTCTTTTAGCTTGTTGGCAGAGAGTGTAAATCAAATTGTTCATCCTCTGATTCCCAGCTACTTCAATTAATGATTTTAATTAATCATATTGAGTCTTCAGAATAACCGAAAAACTGTTTAGACTGCTCATTTCTGTGGGAATTTACAATGTTTGGAATGGCTGTAGTTTGTATATTGCTTCAAATGTCATTCAATAGAACAACTGTATAAATGGCTTATAACCAGTAACTGAAACCAGCTTCAATCCCATAGGTAAAATAAAATTGAAAAATGCAGTATCTTGATAAATCTTATCACTAAAAACATTTAATAAGTTCTGTACTTTTTTCCAGGAAAGGTTAAATTAAACATACACTGAAATGGGTTTTTAAAGCCCCACAGCAGTGCATCCATTTAAATAGTGCAGGATTATTTATGTGATATAAAAGGAGCTCCTTCCTCAAGGCAACTTTAGTTCTATTGATTCCTAAAGCAAGTTTCACTGGCCATGCCATCACTAGTGTTATCAACAGTCAGTGATCAGCACTGAATGAATGCAACTGCAGAAATTAAGTAAATTATGTGGTTGCTAGAATAAAAATTTAGAACCATAATTCTACAATCCCCATCCCCCAAAATCAGTGATTAACTGCACAGGTGAACAGATCCAAATGTACGACTGTACCTAGATCCAAATTACAAGAATTCACTGGGTTGTATCTTTTCAGCTGCTAATCTGGGATGAACAAAAGCCTGACACAAATACAATTTCTTAAAATTAACCTGATCAACAGTGTTACCCTGTTCTAAGGACTGATAATCATAACACACTTTGAAGACACATCATTATCAGAATCCTCCAGTTTAAAAGACACCAGTTAGACACATAAGTTTTAGACAGATTTTATCTAGCTGTAAATAAAAAACAAACAAAGCTTATACTGTGAAAAAAAGCCAACTGCAATTGGCATAAGCACTGTGCTTTCTGCCAAGAAAAATGCATTGACTCTCCTTCCCTAAAGCATCAAGTACATAGGACCAGACATCATTTACAATTTTCCAAGAAGTTTCACTCAGCTCACACCCACGAGAGATCAAACAGTTGCCATTTGACAGGAGGTAGAGCTGGGGAAATTTAAGGGATCCATGACACGATGTTTAGAGATGAGATTTACTGGCTGAGGCCAACAGCTACAAATTCTTTTCAGTGTAAGTGTTCTGGTTGGCATGCAAACACAACACAAACAGCACATCCTGAGATCCAGGGTCTGATGTCTGAGAACAGGTTGGAACAATTCTGCACCACATTTCCATAGGCTGAGTCCAACACTCAGCACTAACTAGCAGAGAGAGAGAGGAAAAAACCCTACAAATATCCTTACCCCTTGCAAAAGCACCAGGGATGGTCAGATCTCATGCTTACCTTTCACAGAAAACTCTTCCAGTTCCTATTAAAAATCAATTTTATTTGGCACAAAAACAAGAGTTGAAAGTTCTGTGAAAGTAACTTCCATGATCTAAAACATTCCATTTAAAACTGTTCTCTGGCTCTACAGCAACTCATCCTACAAGCTTCTTACTAAATCTGTTAATGAAGAAGTCAAAACAGGAGGCAGAGGAGAAAAAGCAAGCTGTGCAAGAGCAAGAGCTTTTGTTTCAGTTTACCCAACAAAGCCATTCTGGGAAAAACTGAAGTTTCTTGCCAAGAGCTGCAATCTTGCAAAAACAGTATTCTGATGGAAAATTCCAAACTAACAGGCAAACCACTGCAACCACCTCAAATTAGTTCAACAGCATTTCAGTTCAATTTGTCTGAACACTTAACATACAGTGTACGTACAGTCTCAAGGCAAGAGCTCAGGCTTACCCTTCTACCTGCCCAAACCCTGAATTAAATAATTTGTTTGGGTTTTTTTAAGAGCCAACTGTCTTACAGTTTGTAAAAAACAACTTACAAAAGGCTGAGATCATAAAAACATCTAGTCCCAGTTCCACAATTAGTTCACCTGCTCAGAAACCCCCCTGGGGAGAGCTGCCATACACAACACTTTGACACTGCCTCAAAATGTAAAATGGGGGTTGTTTCATTATGCTTAAGCAAAAGAATCACAATTACATTTACTTAACATGAAATCATGGCGGAATAGGCAAGAATTACTATTTCCTCTGAACTGTCAGTTAACCATCTTGGTACAAGAGATACGTGAGATTTGTTGATGTCCAGTTCCTTTCAGAAACACAATGGAAAAAACCCCAAACCACCAGGAAGTGCTTATCATATAATATCCTATGTTTTATAAAATTTATTGTCGATATTCTCTCCCAAACTGCAGACACATAATTAGCAGCAGCACATGGACCACCTCACAGTTGGAAGGTAGCCACCTCATGCAGTAGATGGGGCATCTCCCAACTTCTCAACAGCCCAGAGGACACAAGAAATAGCACTCGGGGTTATAAACTCGCCTAACCACAAACTATGCAAGAGACCCTATCTATGTGGGAACTTTCCCCCTGGTCCTTGCCTGGAATTGCCACTTTCTGTCCTGTCAGCTGAAGAGCCAGACCTGGCAAACACCCAACCCTCCCTGCAAACAGCACCTGCCACAGCCTGATGGCAACATCCGAGCACAACTGTCTACACACCGCCTGGTATTTCTCCCAGTAATACACACTGAAAACATTAGTATCATCCAGAAAAATTCCTGGACACCCAACACACTGGTTTATACTAAAACTTATGTCAAGGTCCCATGAAATGACCTTCCTCACCGAATTCGCCTGGTGGTTCTGAAAGCATTTACTGTTGTAATCAGACACGGGGTATTGATTTAATTTGTTCAGACATGAACCATGACAGAAATCACCGCGATTCTTATCCTGTCTATAAGAACCGCCACAACCTTGACACTGCAGACTGTTCCTCAGCTACACAACACAGCAGACCTGGAGGAAAACAAAGCGGTTTAGTAAACATAAAGCACGTCTCCCTCGCCTTCCTTGTGCCTTTCCACACTTAATATCCTGCCTAAATCCCTCCCCGCTTGGGACAGCGCTCAGACACCCACTTTTCCCCAAGGCGCCGCGGAGCATCCCCGGGGCTGTGCCCGGCCGGGACGGGCTCNCGCAGGGCGCAGGCGCAGCGCTCCGGCCGCACCCCAGAGTCACAACCAGGAGAGATTTTAAGTGTTTAAAGTGTGTTCTTGACTCCTCTGTGCCTCGGGGCTGCAGCGCTGACCTTTAAATGGCGAAAATACCGCGTCTGAGCTCACACCGAGCCGTTGTCGCCCTCAGAAATGGCGGCGGATTGTTTTGTACAGGCCCAGGCAACTCTAGGAATGAAGGAGAATAAAACATTTTCAAAATTCTTTTCATAGCTACACGTGCCCCTAGTTTTACCTAGAGGAGGTTGTGGTGAAATAGTTTGGACGATCAATGGTGCTGGTTGGTGCTGAGGGTCTTAGCTCAGCTTACTTAAGCAAAGAACTGATTTGCCTTAATAGGGCAATTAAACACAAAATCATGGAATTGTTTGGGGTGGAAGGGACCTTAAAGCTCATTTCGTTCCAACTCCCCTGGGCAAGAACACCCTGCACTATCCCAGGTTGCTCCAACCTGGCCTTGGACACTTCCAGGGATGGAGCAGCCACAGCTTCTCTGGGCAACCTGTGCCAGGGCCTCCCCACCCTCACAGGGAAGAATTTCCTCCTAATCGAAACCTACTCTCTTTTAGTTTAAATCCATTCCCCCTTTTCCTGGCACTCCATGTTCTTGTAAACAGTCTCTCTCCTGTCTTTCCTGCAGGCTCCCCTCAGGTACTGGAAGGGGCAATTAGGTCACTCTGAAGATTCTCTTTTCCAGGTTGAAGAATCCCAGTTGTCTCAGCCTTTCCTCATATGAGAGGTACTCCATCTCTTCATCTGTTTATATTCCAGGTGAGAGTTTTGGGCAGTCTTTTAGAATAGAAATAACCAGAGAAGAAATGTAGACTATAGAGAGCTAAAATATTTTTTCATGGCTCCATGCTTACTAATTTATCTAAGGCTGATGGCATTTTGTAACTTTGGTTGGCTGTGTTTATTTCACGCACAGGAGTATTTCCCTGGCTCTCCCAAATATCTCCCACATCATCACCCACACCATGACTTCATGCTCACCAGTCCCTCTGTATCACTGTGCATTCCCATCCCATTTTCCCGGTCCACGTTCCCCCACTTTGAATCTCCATCCTTCTCCTATATCTTCCCAAAGCTCTGTTTAACATGTTCTCTCCTTTCTTAGTCCTTCTTGCCATGATCATTCATGCTGTTTTTCTAACTCAACAACTTGTGATTTCCTCATTTCCATCTTTCTATTCCATAGCACAACTCTCCCATGGTCACCTCCCCTTTTCTCTGCCTCATTACCCTCCCCAGCCCCTTGAGGGTCACCTTGGTAATTCCCCCTTTCTCTTGTATATATATTCCTTATTAAAGTTCTCTTGGCTACAGTAAACCTTGGTTGAACAGTAGGATGATGTGTTTGGCACTGGAAAATTTGAGCTCTCAGCCACATATTGGATATTGCTGACTTTTTCCTTAACAGTATTCTGGTACATGGCATTTGAACCTCTTTGCTGTTCTTACCAGCAAGGACATAATATAGTAACTCCACAAAAAATCCAAATAGCAAAATCCACATAGTTTGGTGATGTAGTCAGACTCTGCAGGTGGCTTTTGTGTTAACAAAGCCAGCATATGTGTGAGCAGATTTTTGTTCAGGGCTAGATGTTTTGCTAGGTACTGTCACCTGAATTGCCCTTTAGGCAATTCCAGCCAAGGAAAATGAAGGTAGGGAAGTTATTCCAAGCTATTAAATGCTTGTACTGAGGTACTAGACAAGAAGAATGGTGCAGGTTCTGCATTAAAAGTGTGGCATTGCTTTTAGCAAGTCGTGGCAGTTGAAGGTGATTAACAGCACTTTCCTTTTTGCAGCAGCAAATCCTAATTTTCCAGTGAATTGGACTGATCATAATTAATTAGAAATCAAGAAAAAATTTAGATATTTACCTTCTTGAGCTCTGCAGGAGATGCAATTCTGTATCATCCCACAGAAAGGTGTAATTACTGGCTATAATATGTCATAGTGTAAGCAGGGAAGCAGGACTGTGAAAGATGTTTTACCTCTGCAGTCACACAAAACAAGGAATTTTGTCTCCAGGTTTTTCAATATAAATACAAATTGGAAAATCTTGTAAATATTTAAAATGTAATCTTGTGGATCTTTTGACTCATCTCAGGTATTTATAGGCACTAAGTTCTTCAGTTCTTAACAGTTCTTAACAGTTCAGTTAAAGAAATGTGAGTGTCAACAGAAACAGTTGATGAGACACTTACACAGTGAAGGTAGAAAAATGGAGTACACTCAAGTCAGTCTTGATTAACAAAAATGCAAGAAGGTACCATAATAAATATCAAGCTACAGAAACGAGAGTTCTACTGGGCTCTCTAGGACCATCTACCTTCAATCATTTTGAAGTAAGGCAAGATGATTTTTGCCTCACAGAGTCATGTTTGCACTGAAGGAAGTCGAAAATATGAAAAATTTTAATTTTTCTGTCTTAACAGTTTCTGTACCTAGCACTCTGGAAAAAGAGCAATTTCCTGGGAGAAAATGAAGACTTTTTAAATTTGGTGCTGGTCAAGACCCTGAAGCCCTTCTGCATGTAAGAAACAAATGTGTGTGTTCCAATTGTTATTGTAAAAAAATATTATAAATAAAAATCAGTAACTACAAACTTTGATGTTTTGATCACTGGGAATGGAATTGCCAGGGTCAGTCCCAAACCTAAACACAGCCAAGAACTAGAATCACACGTCTCATAATGAATTTTATGCCAGATTTCTGAATGCTGTGCAGACGCCCACACCATCACTGCACATCAGAGCCATGGGATGTGCTTCAGCAGCAAAGGAAGGCTGGGGAGGACACCGGGGAAGGCTGCGTGATTTAAGTAGGACAGACTCGAACGCTGAAGAGAGGCCAAAGCCTTTTCCCCGCTAAGGGTGGGACAGTGTCCCGGGACAGGCCCGGCTCGGAGTGGCCGCGGTGGGACTCGAACCCGGAGCTGTCCAACCCAGGCCACGCCCCCTGCCGGACCACGCCCCTCGCGGCGCGCGCGTCTTAGCGACCGTTGCGCCGTTTTAAACACACGCTCCCCGATCGCGGCCAATCCGTGCGCGCGCCGCCCCCGGGGGCTGTCGGGAGCCCGCGCGGCGC
>WEIV01022630.1:27754-80310 GCA_013390005.1 Calyptomena viridis | reverse complement strand
GGGCGACGGCGGCGGCCTGAGGAGGTCGAACAGCGCCCCGCTCATCCACGGGCTCAGGTGAGGGGCCCGGGGGGCTCCGGTGAGGGGCCGGGGGGCTCTGCGGGCCTTGGCGCAGGCCTGGCGTTCCCTGAGCGGGCGCTGGGACGTGTCCCCTGCCCCTCGGAACGCGGCGAGACCCCCTTGTGCCCCCTGGGCTCGGGGAAGGTGCTCCCGCAGTGAAAGCCCTGTTGGCGTTCAGGTAAAATGCTGTTTGCGGAGGCTGCAGCGCGTGTCCCAGCACAGCAGTTTGGGTAAAGCACACCCGGCAGAGCTGCTCACCAAACTTTGTGCTCTCCCCCCGCAGTGACAACTCCCAGGTGTTTCAGCCTTACGTGTTGCGGACTCGCAGGAACAGCACAACAGTTATGAGCCGCCATGGAATGGTGAGGAATCTTAAGCATGTCGTGTTTGTACACAACAAGAAGTAATTGGAGTAGAGAAATGAAGTTAAGCTTGATTTGTGTTTGCACTAAGCATCCTAGCAAGCTTCCAGGCTGCAGAATAAGTATTTTTTCACCTCTAACTGCAACTACAATGAAATAATATTGATGTGTCAGCTGTGTGTCCCCGAGGAGACAACAGTAGCTGAAGTTACGTGTGATTTCCAGCATTAAGTACAGTCTTAAAGTTTAGACCTGACCATGGATTAAAAGAGAAAACCGTTGTCACAAGTAAAAGGCTTGAAAGGCTGTTTTAATTTGATGTGAAAATGGAAGACAGTCACAAACCTTTGCTGACCCGTTTGGTGCTTTTTTTTGCAAAGGCTGAACACTAGACCTCAGAAAATCATTTGAAGAAGTGTGATTTATTTGTTGCTATCTAAGTCTGGTAGTGCACAGTGCTGCAGTTTAACATTTCCAAGATGTTGCTTTTTTTTCCCACGGTGTCAACTCAGTGATCTTTGCACTTTCCACTGATTATTTTCTGTCCCATCTAAGGGTAGTGAAAATTAAGTATTGCTTTTCTCAAAACCTGTGGAACTTCAAGTCCCAAAATAAGTTTTCTCTGTGCTTTCTGCTCAGAAAAGGTGAGATGGGATTTTAATTCAAAATGTTTTGTTGTGAGATTTCTTTAAAATAAGAATCCAAAATTTTGGAGCTCAAATCAGTAGGTGTGGCAATGGACACTTGGGCATCCAGAGTGGGAACTGTTGGCCCGTTTGTATGTGATGGTAGTCAGAGTTCCAGAGAGATTAGATGCATAGAATTGCAGAAGTAAAGCTTTAGGAAGTGTTGTTCAAGACTGAGCTGAAACCTTGAGGTTTCTGCTTTATAACAGACAGCTGAGTGAGTAAAGTACTACAGGGGTTTGTCATCTTGCTCTGGGTAGTGAGGAATTGTGTAAAAATAAGTAGTTTCTTTTGTAAAATCTCACTTGTCTAAATGGCATGTATAGCTGTTTGTCCTTGAGATGCTGAGCAGTATCTGCCTGCAAGTCAGTTCTGTGCCTTTTGCTGAGTGATACAAGGAATTTGTAAGTAGTAAAACAAGTCTTTTCTCTTCAAGGTTGGTGTTTGCTTTTTGCAACATTGTTTGAGTCATCCACAGGTAGTTGTACAGCTCATTTTTAACTCTCCGAGACTGTAGTTGATGGTAAATACTATGTATGCAAGCAGTTTGTGTGATTTAATCATTGTGGCTGTCACCTTTTTTTCCCAGTTCTTGTCATCGTCTCCTATTCGTATTCCCAGCAGCCGACTTCATCAGATCAGAAGGGTAAGTGTATCTGTGTATTTAGTAACAGAATGAAAGATACTGTATAGTATTATATAGCATTGTGTATATATATATACATTCGTGTATATATATTTGTGTATATATACAACGTATATATATAGTATAATACTGTGTATAATAATTTACATACTGGGAGTTTCTTTCCTACTGATTTTTTCAAGTACTAAAGAAAGCTGAGTATTTTTTAAGACTTAATTTCAACAAGGAATGTCCTTGCAAGGCTTATTGTTATGTTTCAGCTACCTTGCATTTTTGCAGTGTTTCACTTAAGAGAAGCAGTGAACTGGCCTGGGGACAGTCCTGTCTTTCTGTAGTGGTTCTGCTGTTCATATTTCAATTCTGATAGCAAATCATTGAATCACAAGTGTTACTTCAAGTACCTGTGATGAATCAAATGTTATGGGGAAACTTAGGACATTTATCTCCTGCAGGAGGAAGGAGTGGATTTAATGAACAGAGAAGCAGCACATGAAAGGTGAGTGTTATTGAAAGAAGGTGATAAAATAGCCAGAGTTATCCTCTTTGTAGCTACTGATGGGGTTTTTTGTATTCTAGGGAAGTGCAGACAGCAATGCAGATAAGCCAGTCATGGGAGGAAAGCTTGAGCCTGGTAATCTCTTTATAGATGTTTCCTATTTAATTCCACTTTTACACTCAACTGACAAATTTAAGGGAAAGAGAAGAATTAACTGTGAAAATAATTTAAGAAGAATTTAAGCTCATCTGCTTTAACTATTTTGTGCATTTGACCCAATGTCTTCCCATTAGAAGGTTGTGCCTTGGATTTCAAGGTAGTGTCCTGTGCCAGTGTTAAATCTGAAACTTTGTATTCCCAGAGCGACAATGACTTGGACAAGTCTGAGAAATCTTTTTCCCCAAAGAGAATAGACTTCGTTCCAGTTTCGCCTGCACCTTCACCTACAAGAGGAATAGGAAAGGTAAGATAAATACCTTGTTCTACTCTGGAATATTGTCAGTTTTCAGTCAGATGTGTTTTGAGCAAATTCAATTTGTTTGTTTAACAAGCCCGTTCAAAGAGGCAAGTCCTGGGTGCTCTACTGCTGCTTCTAAATGTGACAGAGAATAGAAACAACCATCCTGTCACATTTCTCATGGGTTTCAGTTTTAGGTTAATCTGAGCAGAATTGCAGGAGCCATTGTTTTTGCCAGCTAAGTTTTAATACTTCTGATATTGCATTTGATCATCTGCCTAATTCTGTTTTTAGCTTTTCTGTAAGTGGGGATGTTTGGCTTGGAGGGTGGGGTAAAACATCTGAGTATTTTAAAAGAAATTCTCAGGTGTCTTAGTGTGACTCTTTTTTTCTGCAGCAATGCTTTTCACCATCATTGCAAATGTTTGTGAGCAGTAATGGATTACCTCCAAGTCCTATTCCCAGTCCAACAAGGCGATTCTGCAAGTAAGTGACATGCAGTTACAGATGTATGTTGTGCTAGCATTGGAATTTCAGCCAAAGATTAATTAGAGCTGATGATAAGGCATTAAAAGAGACTTCAGTTTTACAGTAGCCAAGGCATTGCCACGTAAAAATATTCTGAAAGTTGGGCTTTTACCAATGGTGACTTTATGTGGGTGCTTTTTAAAGAGCCTGTTTCAGCTTGAAACTAGACTTGGTAGACTTGGTTCCTAGGTGTTCAAATTAATGTTAATAACTTTTTCAGCAGATTGATTTTATATAAATAATACACATAGTTTATTAATTTATTGAAATTAAGATGTGATATACAAAGGGAAGGAGAAAACCCTAAAAAACTTACTGAAACTTTTTGTGGTAGATAATTTGCTTTAATAAGCAGCATTTATTTGTTATCTGTGTTTAGATTCCCTATGAATTCCAAGTTGTGCAGGAATAGTTTTGAAGAACATTTCATATGCAGTGGTTATGTTGGTTTGATGCAACTTGGCACCTTTACAGGTTTGATTCTCAGTATTCTCTCTCTAGCAGGAGGAGTCAAAGTCCAATCAACTGTATCAGGCCCAGTGTTCTTGGCCCCATTAAAAGAAAAGGTATGTGTATTTACCTTATCAGATGTCTTAATATGGATGTAGTTCTACAGCTGGATACGTTTTCTTGTTATTCTGTAAATATAATGCACTTGTATCCATGGTGAACTGGAACTTGCCAGTCTTAACTTAAAAGTAAAATTAAAGTAGCTGGCCTGAAACACAGTCATGAAAAATATTTAAAATCAGCCACTGCTTGAAAGAGACAAACCTTATTATGCATCAAATGAAACATTATGAATATTTGTAAGACCTGACATTCCTATGGGTACCACTGAACAGTGCACACCCTTCAGATCATCTTAGGAATGTTGCTTATTGTGCAGTATCTTCTAAACTTAGTACTGAGTGTTTGTTTTCACTCTGAAAGTTCAGAAGGTGAGTGTTTAGAGAAATGGAGAAGATCAGTGCTGTTTCCTCCTGAAGGGGGGAACTGTGTTCTTTCCTGGAAGTGTTCCAAGTTATGGACATTCAAATTACATCCCAGAACAAGTCTCCATAGTACAGCTGTAAGAATGAGATTTTACAAGTGAGCCACTAGCTGTGCTTATCCTTTTTGCCTTTTGTTGTTTTAACTTATGCATTCCTATCTGCACCAAAAGCATGTCCTTTTATTGTGCAAGACTTACATTTAGCCTTTGAGAAAAGTTACTGTTTGGCTTTTTTTTTGAGGACTGCTTGTCCTGTCAGATTGAAGAATGTTGTCTAATTGGTATTGATTGGACAGGGGAGAGAGACACGTTTTCTCATAGATGCCAGTTGTCTCTGGTCTGTTACTATCTGTGAACTTTAGAGGCATTTAAATGGAACAAAAGTTTATTAAACTCATAAGGAATAGATATTCATACCTATCCTGCAGGTAAAGACAGGCTTTCCTCCCCCAGTCTACGTGCTCCTGTGGAGCATCTTCTACAAAGTGGAGACTTAAATTTGCCTTTTTTCCTTGAAATATCATGGAATTTTCAAAATGTTACTTAATTTTAAAACATCCAATCCATTTAAATGAGCTTACTTTGTTTTCCTAAATACACAGTGCTGCTGTTCTCTGAATTTTAGCAGTAACTTTATGGTTCATGTTGTACAGATGTGACGTGGTACCAAATGGACACCATGACATGTGGGAGAAAGAAAGACAAGTGTATTGAATAATGTTTCACTGCTCTAGGGAATTAACACTGGTAGACTGTGCAATGTGTTGTAGCAGTGCAGATTTGCCTTTGTGAAATTTCAAGGGGAAAAAGTGTTCCCTAAGTTGGTGGTTTGTTCATTTTTGTGTGTTTAATAAATATATTTGTGTATTTTACAAATGTTTTTTGCCCATTCTGCTCGCTAGAAGCTGTTAGTCCTTCCCTTCAAAGAAGGGAGTGTGTCCTTGTGGGCTGAAGGAAATGGTAAATTTGGGAAGGCTGTAAGTCTTCTAGAAAATGGTAGTATAATTCTGTCACAGAATGTATTGGTGGATACTGGTTTGCTGTAATGCTTAATCTCTGTCAGGTTTTCAAATTGACACTACAACTGCTGCAAAATGTGGGTAAAAATCTATTAGCATTTCACATATTTTTGTTGTCAAACTAAAAATGAAAATACAGTATAGCTGGGAGGGTTTTCCTTTTTTAAAGCTTGTTGTTTGCAAGTCTGATATTTTCTGTTGTACAGCAGCTATTAATGAGCCAGGTCATTCTCAGGGCAGATTATACTAAACAGATTATATGAATTCTCTCCATCATATTTAATCTTTTAATGTCACTTGATGGTTACAGATACAAAGACAGTCTAGTGCATAATGAGTAAGTGGAAATGCTTCCACATGACAGATTTATTCTAGTCAGCTTTCCTGTAAAAGTGTCCACATGCATCAGAATTTGTTGTGCATAGGAGGGGGAAACTAAACCAGGCTTGCATTTTTATTTTCATAATCACTAAGAATTTTCATCTCCGTATTTTGTCTTATATCAGTCATCTCAGCTGTTTACTTAAAATTAAGTGACAGTAATTAGTTTGCTTTAGATTATTTTGTCTACAGTACAAGTAGCATGTTTTGTGTTGTTGCCCCTTAGCTACTGCTGCAGCATTAGTTAAATAAAGGATAGACTGGATGATTAAACAACAGCATCAAATTAATGTCTTACTCAGGTTCTTGGTTGGCTGAATTAGAGAATTTGATGTTACAAATGTAACCTTGGAATATTGTGGGACAACCCTCTCTTTCACAGCAGACAAATAGTAAAAGGATGTTCAGTGACTCAAGTGAGTTTGATTATTTGCACTGCTTTCCTTAGGTGAAATGGAAACTGAGAGTCAGCCAAAGAGACTTTTCCAGGGAACAACCAACATGCTTTCTCCAGATGTTACACATCTGACAGATCTCAGTTCATGGTAAAATATTTCATGTGCCCTGAAATGCCAAAACAGGGAATGTGCATTTGTCATAAGCTGCTGCCTTTTTTTTCCCCAGGAGAAAGGTGCTTTGTATGCAGTTCATGCATGTGTATTACTGGGAACTCTTCCTGTGAGTGTAGTGTGACAGTGGTCCTGCTCTTTTGGTTAATTCCTCCTGAGCAGACTTTAGCCAAGATTTTGTATATCAAAGCTTTTATATTGCATACAATAATTCTGTGATTCTTTAATTGTTGCAAATCCCTGTTAGTTCATCAGCAAAATTAATTTGCTTCATCATTTCAGTATGTTGAGTCATACAGTGTCTGTGGTATTTCCCTGAATACTTAGAAAATGTGTCTGTGTGTTTAATAATCCTTGTCCCTATATTTATGATTTTGAGCTAGCCTGTCATCTTTCTTTACTATGATCATAAAAAGCCAAGTTCTTTTTTTCGTATATCAGCTGTATTACTGTAATTTTAGTTTACCTACAGACTTGAAACTGCCTAGATGGTTTTTTCATGTTGCTTCCCCCTAAATTGCAAAAGCATCAATTTAATTTATGTGCCCTGTGGGATCTTGTGTCGAGACTTCAAAATCCAAACATAGGAATTCTTTACTTACAAGGGAAAAGTAGATCTCAATCTTGCTTTAAATAGTACAATGTTAAAGAGCATACTGGTTAATTAATGACATCTATGCTGCATTGCTGATTATTACTATTCCTTTCCTGTAAGCTTTTAAGATTTTATGCTCATTAAATGTTTTCACCTCCTTTCTGTCTGATGAAAATCAGCTTCATGATTTATTTTGCATGTTAAAAAAATAATTCTGCTCCTCATACCCATAAGGAGCAGGAATATGTATAACATGCTACAGAAAACAAGGAGTTTTCAGGGCTGCCAGTCTTGCAGTAAAGACTGAGTGGTAGTATAGGTCTCCTACATGTTCTCTCCAAGGGGGAAGCACGTTGGCTTTGTTCAGAGTCCTTAGTGTCTGTGTACTAAATAACCTTTTTCTTTGCCCAGCCTGTCTTCAGATATTCTCGATGGGAGCAGCAGCAGTGTTGGCTCTTCCTCTGATTCCCTGACTAAAGGCAGCATAACCACCGAGTCTCCAGTCCCGTGCTCCAACTCCTGCTCTTCCTTCCTACTGATGGATGACTTCTCACCCAAGTGACTTACCCAGTCCTGAGTCAGTGTCTGGCTGTGCTGTCCCTCACTGTACACTTGTACAGAGAAACGAACTCTGATCCTTGAACCATTAATATGAGGTTTATTAAAAGGAAAAATTGTTGTTACTGTAATCCTTGGCTACTTTCCAGTGATTTTTTTTTTTTAATTTATCCATTTAATGGACATTGTAGACCATATTAATGTCTGGTTTTGCGAATTTATTGTTTTAAAACAAGTTGTCTGCTGATATTATACTAACTTTTGCTTTCAGGAACTTGCATACACTTTTTGATTCCAAGAATAGGTATCCTATCTACCTATTAGTGTTGCAATTTTTAGGAGAGTACTTCTATCATTATCATGGTCACTATGTCTAGGGAAATAACTTGATTTGGAAGGATATGATAATACTAATTTATTCTCTTGGCACTTCTACTATTGAGTAAAATTATTCTTGCTTTGTTTTTTTTCAGTCACTAGCCTCAAATTCCTTTATGTAAGGGAGAAAGAAATATTTTATTTTCATAGTGTTCTAGTCATTTTTATTACAGAAGACCACATTGGGTGTGGAAATCTCTCTTATTACATTAAAATAAAAACCCCACAACAAAATAACTAATGACTGCCACTTTTGCCATCAGTGAAGAAATAACAATACTCTACAAACAGAATTAAATTAGCTGCATAGTTCTCTCCCCACATCATTTATCTTACAGATTGTATGAAATAAGGTCAATACTGAGCAAGATTTGGCCAAGGAAAATAAATCCTCACCTCGGTCCAAGACATACAGTGCAGATAACTGAGTTAATTAAACTACTGTGTAGGAGAACCATGTATGGCACCATCGATGTCTCCTGTGGCATTGAGGTCATAAGTATTTTTGTGCCTTAGGGGACATTGCTAGAAAATTGAGGAATGTAAACCAGAGGGGTGGGTGGGGAAAGTCCTTTGTGTACAGCTTGTTTATAGAGTGCTTACCCTTATCCTGCCATGGATGCTGCTCTCCTTAGTGTTCCTCTCCGAGGTGTGTGAGGTGCTGTGGGCAGGCCCAGCCCTGGGTGAGGGGGCAGCTGAGGGGACACCCTTTGCAGCTGCTCTGTCAGAGTTTGTACCTTTGTTGGTCACGAGCAGGAAAAACAGCTCAGCCAACACTCGATTCCTAAGGAAAGACTTTGGATTGGATACGAGCTCTGCAAATTGTTTGGTGAAGGAGTTCTGTTTGAGCTATGAGTAGTCTTGATACAGTACCTTGGTCAGTCTGAGGTAGGAGTAGATATTTTACTTTTTAAAGACTATAACGGGGCAAAATAAATCCGTTTGTAATCTACTGTGTTATGCTATTTATTATTTATAACTCTGTAAAAAGTCTGTGGTGATGAATTATAGTATTTTTTTATGATTGAATAAGTTTTTTATGTTCAGTAATTGCTGGCTGGTTTGTATTTAATACGCAACGTTGTCTGCCAGAATCATAAGCTTACATTTTTGAATGTTTGTAACATAAATGCTTTTGTTACCTAAAAGTACAACTTGTGATCTTTCTGAAAGAAAATAGCACTGAATTTAAAGTAAGAATATGTGCTTTAGAAGTGAGCACAATCTCTGGCAATACTGTCTGCCTAGAAGGGGAGGGGGAGAACTGTAGTTTTTTTTGTTCTGAAGAAGCCGTTGGTATCCAGAAGACATGTACATACCAGATTATTTTTAAAAGTGTTTCCATTAAATTGTAAGAAGTACCAGAATGGGCCAACAGTGGCACTATTATTTGTATTATCACTTTCACCTGTGGAGCATTAGTTCCCCACTTCAAATAAATGTGCATATTGTAACATATTGTCCATGGGTGCCATTTTTAAATGAGCTCTACAGTATTGAATGTTAACTTTATTTGTATATGCACAGTGCTATTTCTTGAATTTTTGATGTCTTAAATGGCTTAATTATTTTTTTATTCATGCCTGTATCTTCTCTGCCTTCTTGATGCTGAAAGAAGGCTGCTTTTCCATTTGCAAAATATTGATAAACAGTCTGTGATAAAATCCAACCTGTTACCTGTGTCCCCGTTTCCTTATACTGTGCTTTTACTGGAACTGATACAGAAATCTAACAAGGGGTGGCAGGAGGGGGAAACCTATTGCATGCTTTCTTAAACCTGAGAAGAGCATAGCTATTGCTTATTTTTGGCTGATTTACCTGTACAATTGATGTATTCCAGATCTGTTTGTTAGTGGAGAGTCTTACCTGAGTGCTGGCCTCTGTAAACATTTGAATGTAAGCTGCATAAAGCCAAATGCACAGTCACTCTTGTTACAGCAGTTCTTTTTAGTGTTCTGGCTGTTCTCCACTCTTGGAATGTCTTAAAAGAGACATTGCTCTTTTATAAAATATATACCTAATGCACACACTTGCTGTGTCTGTTGTTTCAGGATCAATGTTGTCATGTAAGAGGCCCCAGCCAGGCCCAGGTCCCCTTTCACACTTGTAGCTGTAACAACACTTGTTCATTTTGAAACTGAGTTTTCTAAAATGCTGATTATTGATACTTGCACTTAACTGCATGTGAGTTGCTGCTGTTCACAGGATCGATCAGTATTGCAGTGTAAAGGCTGGACAGCATCCTCTGACTAAAACTGAATTCAAGTTGCATTTCTGGGTTTTTTACCTGCCTTGTGTGACTGAGTTAGATACCAGTTGGGGAAGAAGGCCAGCTGGTGCTGGTAGTCAGCTTTAATGTATAACTGTTGACACTTAGCTGGTTTTTATGACTTCACCAGACTTAGTTCTGCTGAATTGCTGTGATGAGTGTCTGAGAATTCCTGTCTTTCCTCCACTTCCTTTTTTTTTTTAATAAGGAACCATTAGTGCATATCTATTGCTGAGAATCACCAATGAAGTGTTAACTCTGTTCTCAACAATTAAAACATTAAAGGTTAAATACCAGTGTGATGCAAGCAGCATTTTGGACAGGTTATTTTTAGTATGTTAATTAGCACAGCATTACGAGGTTGGTCTTTGTATGGCTCATTGATTAGCACTGCCTTTAGATCATACCCAGGGCAAGCTGAATCCTCATTTTGTGGGCTTAAAATGCTGGAAGGATTTTACTAATGGTTTAGAAAAATGTGTGTGTCAGCTGTGGAACTCTATGTTTTGATAATATCAAGTGTTCTGCATCAGGAAATGGATCACAGTGTGCATGTTTCATTCTCCTTCATTGAATTTCAAATTGAGGATTGTGGGCCTGAAGGCCTGTATTTAAGGGGCTGTTTTTGTGACTGTATGTGATTAAATACTTTCTCCTACAATGAAAGTAATTAAACTGTCAGTGGGTGAGGATGTAAATCTAAGTCCTGCAGATTTTATTAGAAAACTCATTCTTGAGAGGCACAGAACTCTGTACTGTATAAAAACACTAAAGTGGAATTCTTTTTTTTGTAAGTCAGGGTAAGAATAGAGAACTCATTTTGCAATTCAAAATGCTAAAAACATTTTAAATGTAAGGCCTCAGCTTGACATGTTTCTTCAGGCAGATTCACTTTGGGGGCTGCATGAAGAGGTGAACTTGAGCAGGCTTTGAAACTTGGGTTCTGGTGGAGAAGCACAATAGACTGGCCTTGGGGAAGTTATTTTTTGCAAATATTCACAGTCTTATCTGTAGACCCTGGTAATACATTGTGTGACAACAAAGATGACAACTTGTTTTTCTTGGAGGAATTTCATCTGCATATAATTTTCCTGGTAACTTCATAATAAAAAAGGTTTACATTAACGTGAGTTCAAATATTTCATGAAGTCATAGGCCTGTTGCACTTGCTTTTTTGGAGTAAAGGCCAAGGAATATTTTTGGAGCTACACAAACTGCCCCTTGTATTCCAGGGCTGTTACATGAGTGGCAGGTGTCATAGTAGATGAAAAGAGACTTTGCCTACCATTCACTATTTCAGTCTCTCTTGAGATCTGTTAATTATTTCTAGGCAAGTTTGGTGTAAGATGGGTCACTGAAAGTAGAAGATGATCCAGTGAGAAGGATGTAGTAACTCATTCCTGTGACTAAGTTAAAGAGTTTTAGCCTATCCAGCTAATTTTCAAATGAAAAACATGTTTTTCAAACAACTGAGACTTTTAATGAGGGTCTGCACTGTTCAGACTTGGAGGAAAAAGCTCCTTGTGGGCAAGTCTAGGGCTGTTTTGCTTAGTCCACCCTCAAAAGAGTGAGCTGTGCTTGCCCATCAGAATTAGAGCAGCAGTGGTTTCAGCTGGTTTTGGGGAAGGCAGAGATTTGGTGGCTGGGTTTCCTTAAGGGCTGGTTATCTAATTCACAACAAGGACCTTTGTCCTCAAGCAAAAATCAAAAGTAGATGTCATTTTAGGGCAAGTCTGTTTTCTGAGGGGGTAATTATGCTGCAGAGCTGTTTTGAGCATGATAGCTGGGGTTTGCTTCCTGCTGTGGGTGAAGAGACCTTGCATAAGTGGAATGTAGGGATGGGGCTGCTGTTGCCATAAATGCAAATGCCACTGCCACTGTGACACGTCCCTGTACCTTTTATAGTGGACAGGGCACTTTGAGGAAGTTTCCTCTTTCAATCCAAACCATTTTGCATTCAAGCTGCTTTTTATTACTTGCTTTTAGATCTTAAAAGCCGTTTGGTTTGAGTCTTGCCTCTGATTAGTGTCCTGAGGCCAAAGTTTTCTTTTTAAACCAAGAGCACTTTGGTTTGTTGTTCTTGCATTATAAAGTTTGGAAATGGGAAGTAGGCAGGTTCTTGGTATTAACAAAGAATGCACGGTAGCTTGGGTGATCACAAAAGAGTGGGGAGGGAGAAGGGTTAAAAGAAAGAAGACCTGAAAGCACAGAACAAAGATCCCTGTTTTTAATGAACAAATTCAGCTGGTTTGATTATTTTTTTGAATGCAGGCAATAGTATTTTGAATGTATCAGTAGTAAGAACAACAAAATCCAGTATGCTTCCACCTCCAAACACTTCTTACTCTAAGGTAACAATTTCTTACTGAAACACCCCAAGTTTTGTTTGTGGCCAGGCTTCTCTTGGTCTCTGAATAAGTTTACAGTAACAGTTGCCTGTAATTTAACAGGCCCATTAGTTACACCAGGCTGTCAAGCAGTTTCTATCTGTCCAAAAAGCATCATCTTACGCTATACAGTTAATCCTAATAGCTTTAGTCTCCCTTAGCTTATTGCCAAGGGCAATGAGATTTTTTACCTTTTTTACTAACACAATTATTATTTGCTGTTAATTTGCACAGTTTGACTGTCTTACTAAACAGCTCTGGTAAAATTCATGATGGACTTTTGCGTGTCTCTCCTATTGGGGTATAACAGCGTTTGGGATTTTTGATTATTTTTCAGATAGTGCAATGTGTGTTTTCTGGAAAAATTCTCCATTGTGATTTGATCCTGCAAGGCATTTGGATATAGTTGGTGCAGAAGTAACTCCTATTTAACAAGATGAGTCAAATGAATCTTGGAGACAATGACATGAGGTTGTTTTTTCAGAAGCTGACTGTTTTAACTCTTGCATTATCTAAAGAAACCTCCTGCATTCTGCCAGTTTCCACCACTTCTGAACTTCCACCAAAATTGAGTAAGTTGGCAGAAGCTCACGGCTATTATTTGTGTTGGGATGTTTATAATGCAGATTATGAAAACCTTATTGTGCTAGAACAAAAATATTTTCCTTGCCCCAAATAATTTGCAATTTAAATTTGCCATGAGAACTGTAACGGTTCATCACTGCAATGTGTGATCAACCATTTTTTCAGTATGCAAAAGTTACAGACTCTAATAGGCAGATGGGAAGCAGGTGCTATCAAAATCTATGAAGATTTTGATAAAATAAAGAAGTAGATAAAATAAAAGAAGTATTTTTTGATAAAATAAAAGAAGTAGAATAAACAATTTAATGAAAGTTAGCTAGTCCAGAATATAAATATAAATGTTAGATCTGGCTTATCACAAAGCTCTACAAGCCCCTAAAATTTTGGAAAAATTCAGCTACTGTCATGAACTTAACAGCTCACTCTCAATCCTAGTTAGGTGTCAACACTTTCATACTTACGACCAGAACCTTCAAAATCTTGGAAGAAAAATAAATGTGAAAAGGGGAACTAGAATAAAAATGCCTCTGTGCCTATGATGTATGTGTGCTGGTTTGAAAAATGATACAGACTGCAAAGTACAGTGAGTTGGGGCAAATGTGCTTTAAATAAGAGTTGAGGATGTGCTGCTTAGAGTACGTGTAGCATCTTGTTCATGTGCAGGAACAGACTGTGAAAGGAACAGCTTTGTGTGGGAGAAGTGACATCAAAGGGCCTGAAAGAACTGGTGCTGTAATAAGAAACATTTGCCTTTTGAGGACTTATTGCTGCTGGTCACTTCTTTTTTCCTTATTTTTTCCTCTCCTGTATTAAAACCCAGCAGTGTGAGCAAGGAGAGGCAGCATGGGCAGAGTGGGGCAACAAGGAGGGGACAGAGGGCTTACTGAGTTTGTGTGGGCTTTCACAGCCTCCCTCCTGCTCCCTTCACACGGAGTTTGCATCAGCCCTGAAGGCTGTAATTGTGTTTGTTGGACAACCAAAGCAAGGCTGAAAGCTCAGCCCCTTGTCTTTAGCAGCACAGTCCACAGGATTGCCAGCTTCTGTCAAATATATCCTAGAGATGTGGGCCAAACTCTTCATGGGGGAAGAGCAGAAATGGGAGGGGAATTAGAGATGTAAGAGTAGGACAAAGCTCTGGGCACTGTGGGAGACCATGAGGGATCTGGTGGGACAAGGGACTGCAGATAAAGCACTGTAATTGAGCAGGAGGAGGAATGTCACCCAGCAGGAAGGAGGTGGCATGGCAGGAGGCCGGTGCACACACTTGGTGTGGAGAAAGCGATGTTTTTGCTGCAAAGTGTCCTAGTTATTATTGTTAACTGAAGTCTCACGCTGAGGAAGAAGAGTTGTGATACAGCTGGATGGAGGCAGCAAGCCAGCCATGCCACAGCCACATCCTACAGCCTGCATGTCAGGGTGTTTTTTGGGGAGAGTAAATGAAGATTTTCAGCCTTGCTTTGCATTAGCAATGAGGAACATCGTGCATACAAGACGTACAGCGAGCATCAGTGCCAGCACACACAGCACATCCCCGATTCTGCCGGGAGTTTTAAACCAGCTGTGGGAAGCTCATGGGATCTGAATGGCCACGGGATGGCGTATCGTGGCTTGCAAAGCACAGGATGGTGTTTAGTGAGCAGTGGTAATACTGCCTGAAGTGCGTCTGGACTGCGCTCACCCTTCAGCTTCTGTTACTAGAAACTTCTCAGGTTTTCTTTCTTTTCACTCATAATGTAATTTCTTCTTTTCAGAGTCAGCACGAACTTCCCAGAGTGAGGGTTTGGACTTCTTTGTGCTGTGAAACTTAAAATTGATTAAAAAAAGGCAGGTGCTCTTTGGTCCTAAGGATAACACAACCCCCAGCTAGAGAGGGCTTGGATCAAATTTACTGGCAACCTGAAATGAATGAATAGGCCTTGCTGACAGTGAGAGAGCTTTCCTAGGAGTGCATTGAACATTGGCTGTTTTCCCAGCCCTGTGAAGCCTTTCAGGAGCCTGCTGTGGGACATTTCAGTTGGGTTTAGTAATTGCAATGCACAAACTGTTTTTTTCCCCAGGTGCTGATGCTGCAGTGTTCCCATCAGACCACACACAGGAAGCATCCTTCTGTTACTTCTCCGTGTGGGCATACACAGACCTGGATCTTGGAGAATTTGCAGTGGCTCCAGCTTTGAAACCTGTAGTGCACAGGGAATGTCTGCCTGCTCCGAGAGCATCCAGCCATGGAGCTGTTCTCCAGTGCCATGTCCAGGTGAGTGCCCAGGTAAGGCTGGATAGAACATGCCTTGGGGACTGCTGCTGCTTTTGGCGTAGATTGTCCTATTTACTGAAAACCAAGGTGTAAAAGCAGGCTGGGCTGTGTGCAGGGGAGCTGCTGCAGGGGCACAGCACAGGCTGGGATGGTCTGACCCAGCCTGGCAAGGAGCTGGAGAAAGGTGGGGGAGTCTCATGATCTTCCCAAAGTGCTTTGAGATCCCTCCATGGCGAGTGCTGTGCAAGGGCTGAGTACTATCAGCACTGCTGTTGCTGGAAATTCTGGTTTGGCCCCTGGATCAGCCACTGGCCTTGTTATGCCTGTGCTGCACGTAGTTTTGACTGGAGTTGGGAGCGGTTTCTCTGCTCTTTCATAGTTTGCCTTCTCCTTCGCACGTCTCCAGCAGGAAGTGCAGATTCAGCAGGCATTGTATGCCTCAGCAGCCTGCCAGCTGCCTTGCTGAAGCTAATTCACAATTCAAGTCACTCCTGATAAGTTTGCAAACAATGTGCAGTGATTTCTGAGCTAGATAGCAGCCGAGCTGAACTCCTCCACTTCCAGCCTGTCAGCTGGATGGAGCTCTGCATTTATTTTGTACAGCTCATGGGTCAAACATGGTCTTAATATTTTGTGCTTCTGTGATGTTTCATAAACTTCTTACTTGTTTAGGAGTAACTCTGAGTGTCATCATTATTATTAAAACCCTGAAATGAGTGTGTGGAGGCACAGAGAGGGCATATGGTTAGCGTTGGTTTAATACAAGCTAGAAATTGAATCCAGGACTTCTGACTTGCAGTTTGGTTCTTTGATCACTGGATAATTCTATTCCCCCCTTTATAAAACACTGGAATAGCCTGGGAATAACTCCAGTGAAAACAAGAGCAACATTTTTTTCTTCAGCTAACTTCATGTGGCAGCCACTGGAAGCTGCTCTGAGGAACTGGCCCAGAGGAAGCGACTCTGCACTTGTGGCTCATCAGCCCTGGCAGGAAACAGCAGGTCAAAGTTAGAAGGAACTTACTTAAAAGCTAATGAGTGAGTGGTGCAGCAAACACTGTGAGAGAACATGTCTCAACAGTCAGCAAGAGAGCTTGGGGTTCTCTGTCTCAGTCCTTATCCCACTTGCTCTCTGTTCACATGTGTTTAACTAGGGAGATGCCAAAGTGATAATCTGTCAGATGAGAATTTGTAGGTGAGACTGTGCCCTCTCCTGATTTGAGCACAGCTCTCTCTGGAAGATGGGGTTGGTAAAGAAAACACACTATTTAAACTTAATGTTTTTATGAAATGAAATCCTCGTGACTCTGTATCTTAACTTGGCAGATTTTGGTTTTTTCAGACGTGTAAAGTCAGTAGTCACAAGTGTAGCAGCCAAGAACTGCAGGGTTTGACTATTCTGTGCAAAAATTTGTACAATACAGTGGCAGAAGTAGGAATATATATTGCTCCTGAGAGATATCAGCAGGGTTTAGTTCCTGGGTAAGCTTGGAGAAGCTCACCTTGGTGCACTTTCCAAAGGGCATGAGGTCACATCACAGGCAGACTTACATTTTGAAGTGTATTGTCACTGTGCCATGAGTTGGGTCATTTTTTTTTACTCCTCCTTCAGTATTGGAATTTAAAATTCAAGCTGGAGAAATGTGAAAGCAATTGGGCCTAATCCATTCCTGTTGTTACTCCTTTTGTTTTCACTGGAGTTACTCCAAGGCTGAATTCAGCATATGATGAACAACTTGTTCTCCAAAGTTGGAACTTAGGGGAGAAGGTTTTAGGGATGATCACGCAACTCTGAGGCTCCTTCTCAAACAGCTGAAGCTCCCATAAGAGGGAAGATATATGGTGAGTTCAGGTTATTGAATTCAATACAACATTCTAGCAATAAGCCCTCTAGTCATAATATGACATTATTATCCATTAGAACAATTGCTTGAATGAAACCCAACTGCTAGTTCAGTTAGATTAGATGGAAAAATCCTAGCTGTTGATCCCATTTACCAGTCAGCTGCACAGATACCAATCTTGACCAAATACAAATGGTTCTGAGCCTGATAATCCTTGTCCTGCTCCCTTTCTTCTGACCTTCTCTCCAACCAGACCTTCCAGGATTTCCACTCATGAAGTGTTGCCTGTTTGTTCATGCAATGACCATCTCAGCTGCAGCCCAGAGAAGTCTTCAAAGAGGTTGCAAGCCCTAGTTGTCTTTGTTAGATGGAAAAGGGAGAGTGCTGTAAGCTGTGGAGAAGCTGAGTATTACTAGCTGAGGACTAGGTGCTGTTCACTTGGGTTTGGGGTTTGTTTTTTGCATGAGGGGGAGATGTTGCTGTTAGGAACTAAGATGAATATCTTTACAAATCTGCTAGAATGAACCAGTCCTCACTGCTGGTTAATTCCTCCTGTGTTCCTGTGAGCCATTGGAGGGGTCATGGCAGAGGCAAGATCCCCATGGTAAAATTAAGCTTTTCTTTCTTAGAGAAATAACCGTTACTGTCTCTCTGGCTCACTCCATTTCATTTACTTTCTAAACAATTTAGATCACAAAGGGATCCAGGAGGGGTGCAGTGCTTGAAAAGAAAAGGCCTGGATGACTTTCTCCATTTAACTCGAGAGTCTTGTGAAAGTTGTGCTTCCAGCCCTTGCTCACTGAAGAGGATTTATAACAGATGCTCCTGCAGCCTTCACTGTGTGTGATTTGGAAGGGTGCAGGATGCATCCAGCTCGTCGTTCTTGGGAGGCCAGAGCAGCTTTCTGCTGAACAACATGAGTCCTGTCTGACTAATGGAAAATCCCTGTCCCAGAGCCCAGCTGACACAGAGACAGGAGATCCCCTTCTTCCCTGAGCTCTGACTTGTTGGGGCACGACTCCTCAGCTCCTTTGCTCAGGCAGTTTCCAGAGCCATAGCCATGGTTTGTCCTTGGTCTTGCTGAGGTTGAGCTCTTCTCTCTTCCCTTTGGATTTCACCTTTCTCCTCTGCTTTGCTTCTGACCCGGGGGATGCCAGCTGCTCTCCCAGCTGCTTCTCCTTCCAGACTCTGTTTTCAGTGATCAAAGCTGCAGTTTGTACCCCCACAGCCCTGACTACCAAGGATGGTGCAGAACACGCTAAGAATAAGAACAGCACTACAGGAAGGGGCATTTATAAGTCTTTATTACACCTGACTGGGGTTAGAGGCAATGCTTCCCTAACATCTCGGCTGATGCACAGGGTAAAATACTTTCTTCAGCTGTTATACACCTAGTAAGGAGTGAGGAAGAATGCTTCACTTGTAAAACCCAAATAAAGAAACTTTCAATTTTACTTGTCTTGACTTATTTCAAACCACAGCAGGAAATGCATCACTAACAAGCTAGTCAGGGTAATGGTCAATGAGATGTTGTTTCACTTAGATCTGAGGAGATTTTAGGGAGAAGGCAGAAAATTTGATGTATTCTACACAGCTACTGACCCCAAGGCTCAGTGGATCAAACACCAGGTAGTAAAAAACCCATAAAGAATAGTTAAAATCTTACAGAGCACAGCATGGAGGGATTATCATGCAAAACTTTGGTCAAAAATCATAATGCAAAGAGAATCTCTGTCTTCTGGAAACCACAGCTCCTACTGTTTGTCCACCATGCTGCTCCAACCTTATCACTTCCCCAGCCTTACTTAGTCATCAAGAGTGCTGTAATTTGGACCAAAACTTCTGGAAGACTTCAACACTAAACCAAGCATGTTATTGCCCAGCTTAAGGACAGAGGAGGAGAGGGTGGATTTTCCCTTCTGTGGCTCTAGTTCTGCAAGGTGCCCAAGCAGGATATATATAAATGTATGGATTTGTACAGCAGGGATTTGACAGAGTTCAAAGGTGTGATGTGCTCAGCCTCCCTGCAAGGTGTGCAAGACTTGCCTTCTCTGAGAGCCCAGCACCAGGTAAAACTATAGACTTGTGCCTCCAGCCCTGCTGCACTCTTATTTTGTCTCCTATTTGGGTCTTCACTTCTCTTCAAGCACTTGGCTCTAGGATTTGGGGCATCTCGTCTTTCACTTTCTCTCTGGTCCTAAAATCTATTGAGCCACCTGGGAATTGCAGATCCTAAGAGTTTGGAAACTAGAAGATATTGAAAAAAAAGTCAAAACCCTTATTGTCTTAATTCCTCAACAAGATGGATTGTAACTCATGTCCTAGAATACTGTGGTTAGGTGTTCAGCCCATTTCTCCTGAAAGCTAAAATTTTATTTATTTTGTCCTATGAAGTATTTGCCCAAGAATGTTCTTCTGTTCCCAGATTAGTAGTCATGCCTGTGGAGAAAGGCTAACTGCTTCTTAAAAAAATCTGTCAAATCTGGGTGGAGGACACAGATAAGCAGCCTGGTGTGGGGAGTTGATAGGGGGGTCTTGGATGACTTATTCTTCCTCAAGTGACACGATCTCACACTGTACTCATTCGATTCAGGCATGAGCTTTCCTGAAGCAGGGAGTTTTGGGTTCTGGGTTCAGCTGTGAGAGCTGAGTATTATTTTCCACATGGGCATCCATGCCTCTCTTTGAAAAAGCACACAGTTCAGTCTTGGCCATCAAGGCACCAGATTTCTTCCCTGATGCTCTCCTGGAGTCTCACGAATTCTCCTGTCCCAGAGGAGCTGTGACCACTTGTTTGGGGGCTGTTTGTCAGACCTGTCTGCAGAGGCCACTGGACCAGAAAGGATTGAAGGGCACCTCAGGGCCAGGCCCTGGTGAGTGCTGTGGATTTTATATTTCTTTTCCCTTGAATTTTGCTGTAGTGGATGGCCACACTTCAGGACTTTCAAGGGCTGCTTCTCTAATCTCCCCAGAAGGATTACTGCTGCTGGAAATCATGAGGGCTGGGACTAGCTATCAGCTTTATCAGGAAAGCTCCTTTCCGGCCAAGCCAGTAAGAGTTTTGCTAAGTGGGAATCTTGGGATGGAGCTGCTCTTCTCATATTTCACAGATGGCCTCAATGAATGATTTACTAGGAGAGTAAAAGATTAGCCAGATTCCTCCAACTGCATCTCAAGTCATATAAAGCACTGGGTTTTATTGGAGCCTGGGCAATTCCTAATTCTTTAGCCTTGTTAGACTGTTTTACAGTGACTTTTCCTGGGAATCAGGTGTCTCCTGGTGAGGAATCCACGCTCCTCACACGAGCCTCTCCTGTGCCCTGGGACAGCCATGCCAGTGAAAGCTGCTCCATGTGGGCAGGTACCCAATGGCCATGAGACGTGATGTCTCCAGCTGTATTTTACTGGAGAGGTTACTGTGCTTCTGGGAGAGAGATGGTAAAGGGAATACTTAAAATATGCAGTGAGGTGTTCCTATAAAATTATCAAAAGCTTTGCAGAATCTTCCTGTGGAGAAAGATATCACGAGATTTCAAGTAAACAGTGGTTTGGGAAGGGCAAAACCTCTTGCTTTAATGCTTTAACTAGGCTCCAAGGCTTGGATGAGCTCTTCTGGGGGAAGAGAGATTACTCCATGTTTGCCTGTTACAGAGTTTCTCACATTTTTCCCCTCTACACTTGGCAACCAGAACTCTGTGTCTGTCTCTCCATGGCAATTTCTACAGTTTGGCTGTTTTAAAAGACTGAAGTACTGATTTAAAAATCCAATTTAGAAAAGCAGTTTAAAGTGGACCTCCTTTTTCCTTTAAAGTGGGACTTGTTAAAGATCTTTGTTAAATTTGTTTCACAAGATGAACAGATCTTTGCATTTAATCATTTCCATTGTGTATTTCTCCCCTGCCCACTAAATAAAAACACAGTCCTAAGACTACTTAAGGGTTTTCAGGGGAGGGTGGCCCATCACTATTGATACATTAAGTTTAAATGCTGTAAAGTCTAAAGCAATACTGCTATGTGCTGATCTCACGTGAACAGTCTTTGATTTACAGCTGTCAGAGATGAGAGCTGTGAGACTCACTGGGGGAATCAACCTCTAACAGAAATGTTTAAAATATTTGGGCTTTAGCCAAGATGCCAACAAAATAGGGGTTTGTATCTTCCTTTTTTCTCTGCTGTGATCTCCTTACATACAACACCAAAAGCTATGTCAGAAACAGCCCTGACATTCCTCAAGACATCAAAAGAGGTCAAAGATCTTCAGTCTACCCCTGAAGTACAGGGACAATAAAATTTGCTACTTTTCTGATTTTTGCGTCACCATTTGCACATATAAATTGGGGCCGAACCTACTCTGGCAACCCCATTTGGTTGAACCTGTGGCATAAAGGAGGCAGAAACAGCCTGTGGAGTTCCCTTGATAAAAGCTTCCCCACCACAGTTCTTCAAGGCCAAAGTTTTGCCACAAGCTATAGCAGGGTGAGGGAAGAGTTGTAAAAGATACAAGAATACAAAATTCTGTCTTCTTCTCAGTGAGGGTAGGAATGAAATGTGTGTGCACATTTCCAGGACAGAACACAATCTGCCACCAGTTGTGTCTGGTATAAATGAGCTGTGCATCAGCATCTGTTGTAAGTACAATTTTTCAAGCATATCAGTCAGCAGAACAGACTCTGCATCCTTTAGTTTGAGCCCTCCTCACAAACCAACTGGCCTGTAGGATCAGAATATTAACACTAAACATCACTTTAAAAGCAAATGGCACCCTTTGATGTTTAAATATAAAAAAGGACAGCCTGTGTTTATGAGGGCCACACCAAATCTTGGAGGATTACTCACCATGGCAATTTTTTGAGGATATTCACTCACTCACAAAGATTTTATCCATGGACTGCCAGACCAGGAGGATCCCTGGGGTTGCCTGAATGTGATCTGCCATCAGTGACTATCGAAGGTCTTGGAGCCCTGCGAGTCCTCATCAAAGACTAAGTCTCCACTTCTCATTGCCAAGCAGATGGGGCTGTTGATAATTGTTTGAAAAGGCACAATCAAAAGATGAAGCAATTAACAGGGAGAATTCAGAGTAATGAGAAAAGACAAATAGTGAGTTTCTTTGATTTTTGAGTATCACTTGTTTTTAGATGTATGGCCATTGTGTCAGATGCACCAAATAGACACTGGGACCCTGATGTTGTGCTCTGACAAGGTGACAGGGAGTGATTCCAGCCTTTCCTGTGCATCCCACCACATTTGCATGTTCGGAAGCCTGTGTCAGCAATGGTGGGACAGCTTTGCAATACAATGCTATAAAATGTTCCTCTTGCAATGTTGTCTTGCTTTTTATTCTATCCCTCTTGTTATTCTATTCTTCCTGCTATTGCCAATGCAGCAGTGGATCTGCTCCTGCAGAAAGGGCTCTTCTCCATGTGTCTGCCCTCGTCTGTGCACAGACTGGAGATGTCCTTTTCCAAAGCCAAGCAGGAATCGGAAAAAGTGGTAAACTAAAGGAAATTAAATTGCTGATGAATTTATGAGATTACTTAAAATGCTTATTTCCCCCCATTTTGCCAGGATCCCTCCTGAGTGTGGCTGGGAGAGCAGTAGCCCCAGATCACTCACCAGTGTGAGGACGACTGGGGTAAGAAAGGAAGCAGCTGTGATCCCTTTTTGGAGCATTTGCTCTAATTCATCCCCTTAGATGTAGCCCAATGTAAATAACATTTCAGATCACTTTACAAAGTGATTGCTCAGTGGGACGAAGGAGAAGCTATTCTGTAATGAAATAATTTCTGCCTTTTCTCCTTGTTTTCCTTCTTGGCTGCAGAAAGGAAATCTGGCTGGTTGTTAACTTGAAAGCATTTGTACTGGTGATGGCATAATAGATATGAAAGTTCACAGGACTCTGGCAACTTCCAATGTATTGAGGCTTTCAGATGAAAAAACGAAAGCTGCCTGTGAAGGATTCCCATCTGTCATGGAAACCCCACAATACCACAGCACAGCTGCTTGCCTGGGATCTCTACCTTGTATGTAAGGAACCAGAAGAGACATGTGCTCTATTGTGCAAAGAGTACAACTCTACAGAGACAGGTAAATCATTCTTTATAAGGTAAAATCATCATATAGAATTAACATTTTCTGTAAAAGATGATTTTCAGGGTTTGCTCGCTATTCAACATAATAAAAAACATGGCTTAAAATACATAAATTATGGTCTTTTATAATCAGATGCCATAGTAATCTCCTCTGGAGATGGATTTGGTGCTGCTGCAACCATGGCTGGATAGCTGGAGGGTTCTGGTTTGGCAAGGAGCTCTCCTATTGTACAAGAGCACAAAGGTGTCTTGGGGTGAAGCAGGTGGCAGAAGTTTCCTGGAAGATGTTGGGTCTGGACTCTTAACTTCCCTCAAGCCACTCTGTGCTTTACCTCGATCAAATCAAATAATCAAATAATTTGGTGAGGTTTCATTTGAAAACCAGAATGTGAAAAAAAAAAACAGTCCAGGGCTGAAGCTTCACCAAGCAGCTGGAAATTAGGGCAAGCCAAGCTGTGATGCAAAGTTAACATGAATTTCATGCAAGGGGTGAGATTCTGGAAAATCTTCCCCTGATTGTCTTGGGATGATTTTATTTTTCACATGGTACCTTTGCCATGACATCAAACACAGCACTTGGCTTCAGTGGGACCAGCTTGCCTGGGAGGCTGTCACAAAAGGTCTTTCAACAAAACAGAAGTACTGCCATGAAGTTCAGGGAGGAGAAATAATCCTCCCCCGAGCTCCCCATGAGCCTCCTTGTTGGTGTATTTTTAGGAATGGCTCTTTTTAGTTCGTTCTGTGTCAGGAAATTCCGCACTGAGCTTCCTGCTGTGCCACGCTGTGCTGGCACGTCACAAGGGCAAAGCATGTCTGCATTGAAGAGTTTATCTAATATTAATTTCCTTAACTTTGGCAGATCCAAAGATTTCCTCCCATCCTTCCTTCTTCTGTCCACCTTTTGGTTATTGCTTCAAATAACCAAACCGAAAAAGACAGCAAACCTTGTAGAAAAGGAATGACAAAATTATGAAAATACAATAGCAAGATTAACCCAACTGGGTTCAGTCTGTGCAGATACAGGAAAGTGATAGAATACTGAAGGAAAGCTTCCAAAACTTTGCTTCTTTGCCAGAACTCAATCTCCAGACACTAATTTAGCTGTACTAGTAATGCATTTAAGTGTGTTCTTCTGTTAAGCAATATATTCCCTACAGAGCAGTTCTGGAGCAGCTGTTAGCTACAGGCTTTCCACAGGCTGAGGTCTCTGGGTCAGAAACACTCATCTTCCACCAGCACATCCCCCTGAACTGCTCCACACATCCATGATCTGTCTTCAGGCAAGGTGAGTTCCAGGTTTCAAAGTGCTGCAGCTCAGCTGGCGACACAGAGGCTGAGGGCAACTCCAGTGTTTGCTCTGCTGGAAAGAGTCACCGTGTCTGGAGACTCAGCACTGTCCCTTGTCACACCTCAGCTGAAAGTAACACCAGCTTTGCTGTGAGGAGCTCTGCTTGTGCTGCACACTCCCTGCAAGTGGCATAAGTTGCTGTTCCCATGCATTCAGACACAGACACTATATTTTCTTGAAGTTGGTCTCCCTTTTCCAATGCCTTCAGGCTCACAGAGCACCCACAGCAAGCTGAGAGATGTAGGCTGAAAGAGAACAACCTTGACTTTGTTGGTGCTAAAGACAGAGATTATTTTTAATGTAAGTGTTATGGTCTTGGGCAGCCTTCATCTCACCAGTGCACAATTCCAGAGTGCTTTAAATTAAGTCTGGAGACTAAAAGTGTGTTAGTCATTGCCCATACATCTTGGGGGAAGCAGGGCTCTCTAAAGTTATTGTTAGCATTAGGCATCTGGTTTATGTTTATAATGATTTATTCAACACTGGGAGACAGGTAAGGAACCATCATAGAAGACAAACTAGAAAAGATTGGGTTTTTCAAAGCTCTGAAGCCATTGTTAAATCAAAGTTGTCTGACTTCAAAAGGAGTATATAACTTGATTAGATTCTTTAAACAATGTACAATGCTCACAAAGTTGGCAGCTATTATTAGAGGCAAAGTTGGTAGCACAGCCTGCTCTGGAGGTTTGTGTCCCTCTTAAGTACAAGAGTCTGTTCTTATGTCATGACTCTGGGTTTTTTGTTTTGTTTTGTTGGTTTTTTTTAAATTTCAGCCAAGTACTTCAACTGCCTGCAGGAGCCAGGGCAGAGAAAAATACATTATTTTTTCAGTGTTAGAATAATTCAGGAAATCCTTTCTTTGGAAAGATCTAATGCTTCTATATTCTGAAACAGGGACTTAAAATCCAATAGAGGAATATAGGCTTCGTGCTAAAGAGGGCGTGTTGCCATTGCCATAAGGGACTGACCACAGTTGTTTCAGTTTTATGAGACCCTAAAAAATTCTAGTTTGTGTCTGTGCAGTAGGGCTTTGCAAGGGCTTAGCTAAGATTAGGGAAGAGTCTCTGCTCGTGTCTCCTCACGCCGGGCCCTCACCAGCCTGCACCAGTGGTGAAATGAAGGAGTAGCTCTCACACAGCAGGACTTGGGGAGCAAGAAGAGGAAGTCCATCCTACAAAGCTCCTGGCATGCTGGAGCAGAGATGGGAACTGGAAGCAGGAGCTGGTGAGACAGGGCAGGTTGGGAAGGATAGTATGAGGGCAGATGGTTCTGTGCCTGTTTTATCCCCTTTCCCAGCCTGGTGGTATTCCCTTCCTCTCCTGCCAGAAAAGACACTCACAAGCAATAATCCTTATTCCTTCCAGGCCTGGATCAGTCAGGTAACACACCACTGTTCCCACCTCAAGGGGCAGGAGGGCAGCCCAGGCACTTACTGGGCCATAGACAAAAACTGCATCTGGAGATCCTCAACTCTTCCTCCAGCTGAACACACATTCATTCACCTCACTCACTTTTTGGATAAAAGATGCTGTCCTGAATTGCAGCTGATGAACTTGGCAGGTTCAACCTCCACAGTGCCAATCTCAAGCTATTGGACAGGGACTTCTCAATTTTCCTTCTGTGGCACAGAACAGGTAAATCCTTGTCATTGCTCTGCTCTCTGCTTTGCTCCAGAGCCGCCTTCCTTCTTGCTCCAGAGCCACAGTGAGGGGACACAGAGGGCTGGGCAGCCAGAGGTGCCAGCTGCCAGTGCAGGCTGGAGATTTCCAGTGCCTACACTTTTCCTGTGGGATGAGAAACAGGTCTATGCAACTATAACTGCATGCAGGCACGTATTTGCTTCTCTTTTCTTGACTTTCTCTAAAACACACCTTGACCCGAGGGATGACCCAGCTGGGGTTTACCAGCTGGCTGAGGAAAAAGTTCAATGATATGTTTTGGGTTTTGGGGCAAAACACTGCACATGGAGAACTTCTCAGGGCTTTGCTATAAACTCAGCATGCCTGTGCCACCAGTTTAGCCAGTCCTGGGCAGTGTCACCTGTCAGACCTGCAGCCCATCCAAAATGGAAATAAATAACCCATGTTTTGCATTGCTGCCCTTCACCTGAGGCAAACTTTACATGCACCTACCATCCTGTTGCTCTGTGCCCTGGCCAAAACACCATCTCACAGATGTCCCTGGGTTGGGGAAGAGCAAGGGGCTGGGCACAGCACATCCTGAATGGCTCTGAGTGACACCCATGCTGTGTCACATACATGCTGTCAGGACCAAACTGACGCTTGGTGTGGGAAGTTCATGGAGCTGCTGGAAGAAAGGCAGCAGCCCACTTCTGCTGGAGTTAGGAAAATGTCCCAGCACTGGATCCACCCAGCTCAGTTAGAGCAGGGCTGCTTGGCCAGACGACAGGCCTGGCTCTCTCTCCAAAGTGGACGAGTGCCAAAGGGGATTTTTAATTTCCAGATACTTTTAAAATAAAAATAAAGCCTCTGCTGTAAACTGGCTTTGAATGGACGCCTCCCCTTCAGCCAAATAGCTGACTGATATGGGCTAGCTGACCGAGCAATAAAAGCTTTCATTGCAATCTGGTGCATCATGAGCCTGTGCCGAGGCAGGCGGCCGGACGGGGCTCCCTGCAGAGCCGGGGCTCCCATGGAGCCAGCCCTCCCCACGGAGCCAGCCCTCCCCACGGAGCCAGCCCTCCCCATGGAGCCAGCCCTCCCCACGGAGCCAGCCCTCCCCACGGAGCCAGCCCTCCCCATGGAACCAGCCCTTCCCACCGCCAGGCAGGCGGCCACGCTCCCAGGGCCCTCTGGCTCCAGATAAAAATCTTTATGCACTTTTGATTTCTGTTTCGTTCTTTCGGAGGGAGAGGGAAATGCTTTGTGAGAAGACAGTTGGTAATAGCAGAATGGGAATAAAAAGATTCAGGGGGGAGTCTCGTCCTGCACGTTCAAAACGAACATGGATGTGGCACTTGAGTACATGGTTTAGCAGTGAACATGGAGGTGCTGGGTTAATGTTTGGACTGGATGATCTTTTCCACCCTAAATCATTCTGTGACTCTACACTGTGGGGCAGGGCTGGTGACCCCTTGCTGCACACCTTGCTTTGGATCTGGACACAGACGTGTCTCTCAGCCAGCCCTGTGTGAATCCTTCTGCAAACACAACCCTGGCAGCTGCCAATCAGCATAACAAGACTGGTGAATTAATTTCCAGTGAGCTTCTGGGGCAGCCACCCAGCTGTGTTCCAGGGTCCTGGGACCTGGAGCAATCCCTTGGCAGCTCTCATAACCCACATTTTACCTGCACACCAGGGATTTGGGCATCCCAAAGGAAGGAAGGGCCATGGCAAGGAGGTTCTGCAGCCCATTGCCTCCTGCTGCCCATCATGGCCTCCCCGAACCAAGGGTCACCCCCTCCCAGGCAGGGCTGCCAGTTGCTTTATCAGCCCAGATCTTGATTAATTCCTTACTGCTGCAGGCAGGATTGCCTTTTCTGGCTGGCTGAGTTTCTCTGCACTGTGTTTTATCCCATTCCCGGCACCAAGCCGGCACACACAGGAGCCAAGCGAGACAGCGGCAGCAGAGCCAGAGATGCCATCATGGAGGGAGTGACACAGGGGTGACATGGGGACAACCCAGGGCTGGAGCCCACATGCAAGCCCAGGAACTATTCCCCAGCAGGTGCTCTTGGAAAAAAATGCTGGTTAGGGCTTTTTTCACACCCAATGTCTGGCTGCAGCAGTCAGGGAGTGAGGATGGGCTTGTCACAGGTAACACCAGGTCTGTTTTTGACTGGCTGGGCTCACTGGTTGCCATAAGAAAACAGAACAGACATGAACCTGCTCTGCTGTCCATGAGCTCACTATGACCATCAGAAATACCTGTAATGGACAGCTTCACTTGCTTATCTCACTGCGCCAGTGGAGAAAACATGGCTGTTGTCGATGGCTTTTGGGGGACAGAACTAACCTGGTGACCCAGCGGGGCCACCAAGGGCCAGTTCCTTCTGTCTGTTATGGCTATTTTATTTTTTGCTAAACTACTTGCATAAAGGTAGCTTTTGCAACCCATTCTCTGCCTAACACCTTTTATTCTACATTTCTTATGGTGGTTTTGATCCAAAGTGAAGGCAAGATGCTCTGCTTGATGTCTAGAAGAGGGTCTGTTTGCACCTGGATGGGGTCACAGCAGAGAACCATGTCACCTTGCTCATCACCATCACCATCTGCAAGACAGCTTGGGGTGACACCACGGCCCTGAGGAAGAACCAGCCACATTTTTTCTCCCTGAAGAGTGGGAGGCCTAAGGAATCACTACAGATATTTTCTTTGGCAGCAGCATTACCATTTTTGGTGTCTCTGTGGCGTCTCTATTTGACATCACCTGTCTGTGGGCCAAGGTGCTTGTGTGGTCTTGTTGTGACCCAGAACACATGTACACAGCCATGCAGCCTCATGTGGAGCAGAGACCCAGCCAGGAGCCATCTCTGGCCAACCTCTCATCCTCAGCATCTCTCTCAGGAGAGGGATTTTGTCCCTCTCCCATGGGCTGGGGCTGCTGACTAAGCAAATCCGTGCAGCTTTGCTGGGAAGATGTGTTTCAGAGACATCTTTTCACTTGTTGGGGAAGGCAGGGTTTGAAGGCAGCACATGTGGGATTCAAGGTCCCTGTGCTGCCCTCCTGCAGGTGGTTCCGGGTGTGTGTTGCTGCTGCCTCAGCATCTCCCGCAGCTCCTTCACCGGGCACTGTGTGGCTGACACAGAGGGGTTTTAATCCTCATTCCTGTTTCAAATGTCACACAATTCCTCGTGGCATTTCACAAAAGATTGAATGGGTAGCAAGCATAAAGGCAAAATAATCCTTATGCCGGGAATACCTCTGAATAACCCTGACCTGCCTCCTCAGGCATCGGCTGGGTGTCTGAAGTTTAGAAGGTGGGATACAGAATCCTGCCTAAAATATTTGTATCTGGATTAGAATTTCAAATGCCAGAACGTGCATCGGTATTGGTCCATGTTACTCATTTCTTCCTGGCTTGATGTGCCTGGTTATTGAGTAAAATCCACAACAAATTTGCTTTTTCCCCCCTCTTGTTTGGCTTATTAGTTACATCTCCCATGACACTGCACTCTGGTCTCAACAGATTCATTTGTGATTCTCCTGTGACATGCATACTGTAGCAGCAGATAGTAGCACATAATCATTTAACATATGAATGCTGTCAGAGAGTTCAATCAAATCCAAAATTGCTGCCTTTGTGCCCCGCACTAACTCGTTGTGACTGCACAAAGTGAGCCCGGCTCCCCGACACAAAGAGCAATCGCAGCCCGGCTCTTTGTCTACTCTCTTTGCATAATTTCCTGCACCCTGCCCTGTTCCACCTGCTCACTAATGTTAAGCTTATTTATGGACAATTTATACGCAGCCCGTTCCACAAATGCACCCTAGCATGGATTTTTTTGGAGGAGCTGTGGGAACAAGCCTCTCTCCACGCATGTTCCTCTCCAGTCCATAAGTCCTGAAGTCCGAATATTTCATCAGCACTTCCTGAGCCTTCCCTGAAACACAAACGTGCAAAAGCACGAGCGTTCCTCGCACTGGGAATTCAAACATTCTTTTGGGGGAATGTGGGGTAAGTCGCACATCAATTTTTGCTGTATTTTCACCAAAGCCACTGGCAGGACGGCTGGGCGGGATGCCCCCCGCTCCAGCTCGCCCCCCGGCCAGCACACCGTGTTTCTGTGGCGCTCGCAGCCCTGACCCCGGGGCTCTCGGAGGAAACGCGCGGTTCCTGGAAAGCATTGTTCCCGCGTTTGTTTGTTCCGCGGCCGCCCTGCAGCCGCTGGGAAGAAGCAGAATAAAGGGCAGAGTACGGGAGCAGCTCCCGCAGAGGGGACGCGGGTGGGCAAACACCCTGAGAGCCTTCCTGGGCACAGCCCACACGAGCATCCCTGCCCGCGGCACAGCCGGCACATCCCACTGCTAGTCCAGGCCTGACCAGACACCCGGGTGTGTGATGGTGTCCATCGGCCTCAAAGGGGCAGAGGGTCTCGGGCATGAGCCCAGTGCAGCTGCAAAGCCAAAGTGATGCTGCCACGTTCAGAGAAGGGCTGCTTTTCTCCCAAACTGCCTCTCCAGGTCCACCACACTTTGAAATGTGAATGAAACCTCAGGGCCAGCCGGGGTCTCTCAGCCCCACTCCAGCCCCTGGGCAGCAGGACTGTCCCCTGGCCAGAAGGAGCTGTGTCAATGTGGGTCAGCCCCAGCCTGGTGGTTGCATCCAGATGTGCTCTTTAGTAACTGTCTTTGCAATCAGCTCACAGATTCCTTCAGCATCTCTCGGAGCGAGGTTTGTCCCAGAATGGCTGCAGCAGAGGCAGGGCTGATCCTGAAGGGAATGTTCACCCAGGAGCCAACATGGGACACTGCCTGCCAGGGTGACACTGCAAAGCTTTTTCCTACACCATAATCTACAAACCTGAGTCTAGCAAACAGCTTGGCCAAGTGTGGATGGTGTTGCCAGAAGAAGCATTTCAGATGCCGTGAGTTTTGCCTTGTAGGAGGTCCTTCCATCCACTGAGCAGGATTTCCCACAATTTCCCATGTTTACCACCTGGGCTTTCTGTGGAAGAACCATTTGGCTTTTCAATGATCTGTTCAGCCATCCCCACCAAAAGCTGGCTCTGTAACATGTCCCATATCCTGAATCCCAATTACTTTTGCTCATAAGATTTTACAGCCCAGTAAGGAGCCCTGGAAGCAGCAGCACTGGCCCCTGCCAGGTTCCAGGCACCCCCCTGCACACCAGCCTTCCAGGCTCCCCTCTTTGGCAGGGGCTGCAGGGTGAGAGTTGGCAGCCGGGACGTGACCCTGGCACTGCTGTGCCAGAGCCTGCCTGAGCTGGGGAGTATCAGCACATCTTGGCATGGGGAGCAAGTCATTGTACCAAAAATAGGGCTCCCCCATTGTATTGTTACACAAACATGTTCTGCAAGTAAATCAAACTCTCTGGGATTTTCCAAGCTGACTGTCTGGGTTTTCCTGGGGTCATTTCACCCCCAGCTGCTGGGAGGACTGCTGGGCACACCAAGGCTCTAAAGCACAGAGCAGCCCTGGGAAAGGGTGGCCTGGAGGGGCTCTTCCACCTTACTCTCCTGCCTCAGCAGACAGAGGTGATGCTGTGAGTCTCATCAATCTGCTACTGAGGACATTCAAGCTTCTGTTTCTGCTCCCAGCACAAGCAGGGCTGCCAGCACATGCATTTCCTTCTAGTCCTGCAGGCATCCCTGTGACCACCCCAGGGACTTCAACATAGTCCTGCATTGGCTCTGCCAATGCTATACCTCCTGGGATGTTCTTTCCAGGCAAGCAGAGCCAAAAGAAAAAAAATCCAGCCTGTCTGCTGAGCAAAAGGTCCAGGAGGAGGAAAAATAAACACAGGAAAAGCCACAACATTCAAGAACTGGATATATCACTGGATACTTAAATGATTACAAGGTCCTTAAGAGCTATGTTTGCAGAAATGTTTCAGAAATGGCATAAATTTTACATGAAATAAAATAATAGCAGGCACAATAGTGTCACATATAGTATCTGTGTCTGACACTTGCAACAGCACTGCTGATGTGGTGAACTCCAACCACAAAGCTGCCAGGCTCTCAAACAGCACAGTGACACCCACTGAGAGATGGGGAAACTGAGGCACAGGTGTATGCCTCAGCTTTTCCCACCAAGTTGGCAGCAGGAGGGAACTGCCCCCGGATGCTGGGCTGGCACCCCATCATGCCTTCTGCTCATCCCCATCCCAACCTATCCCATCCAAACTCAACTCATCACTCATATCACACCACCACAACTTATCCCGTTCCACTCAATCTCATGTCATCTTATCTCATCCCACTCTATTCCAACCCATCCTATGACACTCCATCTCCTGGCCACATTGCACAGCAACCCACCGTGCTGAGGACCCTCAGTGACATCCTGCTCCCACTCCACATGCTACGCCAGTAGAAAGCAAAGAACCCACAGCAGCTCTTGTGTGCTGGGGAGCTTTGCAGGGAAAGCCTGGATTTGACCCACCACTGGACAGCTTTCACTAAGTGTGCACCAAAAACTTCTGTTTTCCTGTGCAAAAATTTCTTCATGGCCTTTTTTTGTGCAGGCATGAATGGGAGTATGAAAGAACTGGGAAAGACTTTTATTCCCAGGAGTTGCTGGCCTGATGTGGACAAATGACTCCTTAAATATTGCAAAGACTATTAAAACTATTACTGATAAAAGGCAAGAAGCTGGGAAAACAGACTAGACTGGACTATTTTTAGAAGCAGTGGCATCTGGTCAGCATGGGAAATGCTTCGTACAAATTTAGTACAGCTGATGTTTCAACAAGAAGTTTTGCTGGTGAAGCTGAAATCACCCAGCACAGGAACAGTGACCGGCACAAACCAGCAGCTCTGACACTGGCAATGAACACCCGCAGCCAGGTGTCACTCAGGGCCACCTAAAACAGGGGCACGAGGCTCCTACCAGGCTGCCAGCACTTGAGGAGGCTCTGGCCAAGGATTTGCCCCCAAGTCCCTTGGCTAACGTGTGACACCACAGTGCCACGGCAGCAGTGCCTGTGCCAGCACCCAGCTGCTCTGCTTCAGGTGGATTTGGAGGGGGAGGCTGCACAAAGTTTATGGCTGAACAAACAAACACTGTCAGCATTTAAAATAGCCAAACTGTTTAAAAATCAAGTGCTGGTGACTCCCGACCCAGGACAATTTTCCCTGCCTGCATTTCTGCAGCAGCTGGGCTTGGAAGAGGGAGAAGCCCTGCAAGTGCAGTGTGGTGCCCCCCGGTAAGGTGACATTCTCTCTCACATCCAAAGAGCCATTTAAATTGCTGATGGAAACCAGACATTGCCTGGCACGTATTTTCTCTCCACCCATCCATGGAATGAATCTCTCATGTTGTTTGATACAACCCTCTTATTTTTATCTAGCAATTATTTGGATTAGATGTCAGCTTTTGACTGACTTCAGGTGTGACTGAGGGGACATTGGCCTGGACCAATGATGGTGGTTGAAGAACAAGTGACACATCTCTTCCCATGAAGACTTCTTCCTGGGCAAACACCAAGACATGGGATGAGGAATGTGGGAAGACTCAGCCAGGCATGGCTGAGGGGTGGGCAGCTCCAGGGGCTGCAACTGCCCAGTTTGCAGGACAGCAGTGTGGCCAGTGGAATTATCCCCTGCAACATGTGGGACTGGACACTGGGTGCTATACGAGGCTCAGAACCCCTTAGCTGCCCACCCTAAACCCAGACACCAGCCTAGATGCCTGTGCACCCCAAGGAGTGGGATGGTTCCTTTGCAATCTGGCAGCAAAGTCCTTCTATAAATCCATGTAGTCAGTGCTGATGCCAGGGGTCTGGGAAATGGCATGAATTTGCTACCATGATCCATTCACAAGTGCTGGGCCCTGGACTGATGTATTCTTATCCCTACCAGCTCCATCAACTCCCTGCATCCCTCCCTGCTTGGCCCACCTCCTTCCCCATCCCTGTGGGATGTGGCTCTCAGACAGGGCTCTTACCTGGCAGATCAGACCCCTTGTCCTCCCTTCCTCTGTTAGCCCTGCACCACTTCTCCCAGTATGGCCACGTATACAGACACTGGTCCCAGTCCTGGAAGGGAAGGTGTGGGCACTGCCCACAGACCCCAACAGGGCATGGGATGCCACTGAGCCAGGGGCGAGAGGGAACCCAAGCCTCTGGTTTCAGCAAAGGCAGCAGAGACACTGTGGCGTGATAGAGGTAATGAAAAAGAGCCCGAGTTAAACCCCAGCCATCTGTCTCTGTTTTGCTAACCCACTTCTCTGGTTGGAGCTGGCAGCTCAAGACTCAGCTGGCTATAGACACTCCCCAAAGGTTGTTGAAGGTAACATGAACCATCTTGCCACATCCCAGAGCTTCCAGAGCAATTTCTTAATGGAAAAAGCTCTGGTGAAGTCTTAGACACAGCACTTGGACACAGACCAGGCTGTTGTGTGCAGCCAGGAGCCCCTCAGAGCCAGTGCACCCCGGTTTGCAGCCCAGCAGCTGAAGAATGGGCAGGCACAGGGAGAGGAAACCAGGAATCAGGGAGCAGGTCTGGGCACAAAATGTCCTTTTTGTGGTCCAGACATGCAGTGACCACAGCATCCCCTAGAGACCTGACAAGTCCCTGTCCCCTTGCTCTGTGACAGAGCAAAGCCGTCACTTCCCTTTCCCACTCTGTGCTTTCTGTGGTTGTTCATTGTTTGTATTTGGACATCCACTGGGTCCTGGTGAAAGCACTCAGAGCCAGACTCACAGAGTCTCATACATTTCAACACCAATGATTATTCATCCAAAAAGCTCATATGGGAGTGTGGTATTCATTATTTACTACTCTTCAGTCTCCTGTTTAAAACATTTCTAGTCCAGGCACAGGAACAGCTGCCCGGTGCCCAGCCAGGCACACAGGCACACACAGCAGAGTTCATCAGCACAAAGCACTTCCCAAACAACTCAATGAGCCCCCAGCATGAGAAAATAACCCAGCTCAGCTCAGAAACCCTTATCTTCCCCCAAAGGAGACTGGTTGGTATGGTGATTACCTCTGTCTCCACTGACAATCATTAAAACAGAGTATTTATATCTTCTTCTGTTTCTCCTGGAGGACACAATTGTGTCCCAGGGCCAGCAGTCAAATAATCCCTTGCCTTGCACACTGGGGCCCCACAAGCAGGAGAAACATTGTCCCACCGAGATGGCTCCAGCTGAAGGGGAAAGCCCATGAGGAGGGCAAAGAAGACTGGATTGGCTGGGAGGTGAACGTAGGTTTGGAGTCAGGGCTGCTCTGCTGAGCGGGAGGTCAGAGCTGCACTTCCCTGTCTGCAGGTGGGGAAACAGCTTGAAAAGAGTTGATGCAGAGCGATGGTGTGTTGTTTTTTAGACCTTGTTTTTTCCTATATACCCTTTGCAACGGCTCAGCTGCCACAAGGCAGGTGTGACATGAGCTGACAGCACAGAGAGGTGCATTTGAGAGCAGCCAACCTCTATGTCATTCACAGGCCTCTGGCACCCCTGCACATCCCTGCCTGCTCCCCATGCCTGGCCAGTTCTGCAGGTCCAGTACAAGGGATTTGCACCTCAGGAGCTGCACGTAGCACTGGGAGATTAACAGAGCCTGGGCAGAGAAAGAAGGGCAGCAGATGCCTGTCCTATGCAGGTACAGCTCTTGGATCTGCTGCCTGCCCTGGTTTCACATTCTTATGGCTGCCTGGCCTGCAGGGAAAAGCCAGCATCCCACCTCAGGCCAGCTACAATAGTCAGTGCCTGAGAGAACATTTAGGCTCTGAGTGGAGGGAACAGCAACCCAGCTGAAATGTTACACTAAAAATAGCCCTGTGTCTGGGTGGAAGCGCACTGTGGTTAGTTGGGGTTTTGCATCCCTGAGAAAGCCTGCGCTGAGCAGGGACCCTTCACTCCCGTTATTGTCCACTTTCCCCCTCTCTCTCCAGAGACACCCTGGGGATTAACCAGCAAATAAATAGCTTTCCACAGGACAACAATGGCTTCTGTGATCAATCTTCATGAAATGTGGTTTGGTAGCTTTGCAAGAATCAACCCAGCTGCCAGTATGGTCCAGAATAAACGAGAGACTGCGACAGGGCTCTGGGGATGGAGAGGGAAAATGCTGGGGCCAAGGAACACAGCCTGGGCCCCCTTGGGGACATGCAGAGATGGGACTGCCCAGGAGGGAGCTGGAGATTGGTGGCCCCAGGGAGCCGCAGTGCTGCCCAGCTCTGTGCATGCTGCAGGGGGAAGAAAATAAAGGAAATACAAGTTTAGGAAAGAGCTGATGAAAGGAGCTCATTTCGGGGCACTTAATTTTAGTAGAGTCAGTCTACCAAGGATGTGGGTACTTGTTCAGGAGCATCTACAGCTTACCCTGATTTCACCCAGCTGGTTTGGGTTTTCATGAAGCACCTTCCAGAAGCACAAAAACTGAACCCCAGATTAACCAGAGTTTGCTGCTGTGGTTGTTTGCATGAAGTTGTGGCACTCGGGCTAGTGACTGAAGCCTGCACCAGACCTCATCCATGTGGCTTCTTCACACAGAATTCCCTGACTTTTCACTGTCCAAAAGGAAAATAGAGATCAAGGTAGATGCAGAGTAACACAGACTGTTTGCCTGATTTCCCTCCTGCCTCACCAGTGCCTGGTGTTGGACTGGCCCCATTGGTCAGTCCCTCCTGACGCCCCAACCAGCATCCCTGGAGATGCCTGCAAAGCCCTCATTACCAAGGCTCATGCCAAAAAACACGAAGGAGGTGGATGAAGATTTCACAAGCAGCAATTCAGGTGTTTTTAACCATTCCAGCATCTGTCTTGAAAATCGCACCCAGTGCCAAGGAGGGGTTTCTGCACACCACTGAATATTTGGCCCTCACCCAGTGGTGTGCCTGCAGCTTCAGCATTTGTTGGGTCAGAGACTACTGCTTCCTAGAGATGGTGCCTCACTGTCACAAAATATTATTACTAGTGGAAAAAGAAGTTTGTTGCTCACTCAAGAAAAATAAATCCTTGACCCTTTACAAGACCTGTGCAGTAGTGGCGCCGTTGACTCCTTGTGAAAGCGTGTGGGTGGGAAAATAGTCTGTGCTGACTTTTCTGCTGGCTCTGTGAGCTGTGTCAGACATACACCCTCTCAATAGATGCCTGATAATGCTCAGCTACTCCTCTGCTCACAGCCTGCAAGCCCCTACAGTAACACTGACTGCAAGCCTGGAATTAGTGTCTCCCACTCATTATTTGAGAAGGACGCGCCTTTCACAGCCAAGTGGCCTCTATTTGCTTGGGGGGAAACATGTGCTTATCTCTTATTTATGTGATTTATTTCTTAAGATTAATGCATCAAATTGGCTTGCTCCCAAGCTCTCAGTAAAGTCTTGATTTTTGTGGGACTGTCCTGAACCACACAAAGTTTCTGTTGCTTGTTTTCTGAAACTGAGAGGAGGATTTTTATCTCAGTCATAAAGCAGAAATTGGGGGTTTTTCAGATGTAAGGCAGTCAGCATTGTTTTGATCTGCAAGCAAATGATAGCCTTCTCTGAGTTCAAGGAGGGCTATTAAATCAGCCCTGTGGAGATAGAGCAAACAAAAACAGACTGAGCAAAGGAGTGAAAGAGGAATGTTCCTATTCACATAAGAAAGCACGAAAGCAGGGGAGGCAAGTTAATGATCAACTCATCTGGGGTGTTTACTTTTACGTGCCACTGGGGTAAACAGAGCCATGTCATCCCTCCAGCCTGCTCTTGTTTATAAATATACAATAACATTTACCGCTGAGCTTGCTGGACTCCCCTGGGTCCTGGCTGGAGAAGCCAGAAGGGTCTGTCTCCCAACCTTTCATGAGACAAGCCCTACTTTTAGGGCTCTGCTGCTGCAAATCCACCTTCCAGCTCGGTGTTTGCATCTGTCTGGGCTGGGAAGGCACAAGCTCACCTTTCAGTAGAACCTCTTGGAGATGCCCCATTGGAGATGCTCCAGCAACACCCTTCCCACCCAATTCCTGTGGATGCTTAGAGCCATCTCTTTGCATTGCTGGGTTCAGAGCAGCAGCAGGTCTCAGAGCCCTGCTGGTGCTTTACAACAGCCTGAGCACATACAGTGACCAACAGGCTCATCTTTGTGTCAGCCAACCCACCATGATGACAGTCAGAGTGAAGATTTGAAGTCATTGGTGTTATTGGCTGCAAGCCATAGTTCTCCTTCAAACAAATCACATTTCACCTAAAAAATAAAGTTCTTATAAATGCTATAAAGTTCCTGTGAATGCTATTATTCAGTGAGCCCCAATGGAGGAACCAAACAGCAAATACTGGGTGATTTACTCCTTGCAGTTGATGACTTAGCGCAACTTTTTTCATTAATCACCACAGAAAAACCTAATGATCTCCCACTTTTTCAAGCTTCTGCCCTAGCTCTCGGTGCTGACCTGCTTGCAGCCAGCACTGAAGGTGCAGTGTGCTGTGAGTTTGGAATGTGATCCTCCAGGAGGACATGTCACTAAGGGTTTGTCTGCTCACAGATTTGCGTCGGCTTAGAGACACTGATGCAACTTCCTGTACAGACATGATTGTGGAGGTTTAAAGCCAACTTTTCTTGTGGCTTACTTAAACCCCCCTCCCAAACAATTTAGATTGGACATATTCTAGCTTAGAGTAAGACATACCGATGCTCAGATAGATTTTTCCCCACCTTAAACGTTGCATTGATAGTTTAATCAATGCGAATGCATGTGTGTCCTTAGATCCATATAATATGCAGAAATATGCATTGATTCTATATTACATTTATATGAATAATCACTGATATTTAATATTATTTTGTTAAATAATTCTCTTGACACATTTCTGCCAGGAATTGCAAAGAAGGCAAGAAGCTTCTGTAATTTGTCAGTGTGGATATCAGGGACTATTCATCCTCATTTTCACTACTAAAACCATAATCCCATAATGATGGAAAAGAAAACTGAAAAAAATGGGGAATAAATTGGGAATAAATTGGTTTACATGAGAATGCATGTTTACAGAAAGTTTTTGTTCACAGCATGCACACGGCTGACAAACACAGCTCCCCATTTGCATATGTCCCCCCAAAGGGGACTTGCAGAGCCTTTAATCAAATTAAAAATAGCCAAATGAGCATCAGGGAGTTGTATGTTTCTGAGGGGGAAGCAATTCACAATTGCTTGATGTTCCTTGCCTATAGAAAGCAAGTAATGGCTGAGTGGCATGGATGCTGGAATGGATTCTGACTCTTGTCATTGCACTGCTGGCATTTCAGGCTGATATCAAGATTTGCACAGGATAAATACTGGAAAAAATGTAATCACTAATTATTATGCAATGAAAACAAAAATGCCAAACTTTTCAGAGAACCTTATTCACAACAAATTATACAGCCGGCTGTAATCAAGGTCATTTCAATCTGAAAGCATTTTCTATTGAAATCCACAACAATATTCGGGCCCCGTTCATTGCCCAACAGTGAGAAAGCCACAATTGCTCTTGTGTGTGTGGATGCCCCGGGGTGGCAGGGCCAGGCTCCCTGAGGATGCACCCACCAGAGCCCCAGTGCCCGCCGAGGAGCCGCCGAGGAAGCCAGCACAGCCTGCACATCTCAGCCTTGTTATCATGAGTGTCAGACCCAAGCATGACTCACACACTTCCAACACTGCCATTCCCTCCCTCTGGAATCAGCTTGGTCCCTTTCCTCCGTGGTGACTCCAGGCGGATGTGTGCTTTGCTCTGCAGTTTGAGCCGAGGAAGTCCTTGGCTCCTCAGGTCACTCCTACTTCAGGGACCTCATGCACAGAGTCACCCCCAGCCCAGGGACCAGCCTTTGGGGTCTGGAGCTGGGCATCAGTGCTGGGGCAAACCAGAATGGCTCTGTGCTGCTGGAGCTTGGCTGGTCTCTGGGACATTTGGCTGTGGCTCAGGCTTTTGTAGTGGAGGTTTATCCATGCTGCTGCCTAAGCTGGAGAGAGTGGCAGGGTTTCCAGAGGGACAGCCTGCAGCAAGAACAGGGAAGCTGCTGACAAAGGGTCATGAGCAGGGAGGGGGATGCTCCGAAATGCTTCACTCTGCACATGGAGGGCTATGAGAGATGGTTTTGCAGTTAAAGCTCAGGCCAAGGCCCCCAGAGACTTGAGCTCAGAGCCTCCAAGCAGAGCTCTGCATCCTCATGCTTGCATTTCCCCATCCACACAATGGGACAATGACCCTCCTTGGTGCCTGGACTCCAGCAGGACGGTCCAGCAGGACAATCCCCACAGCAGCTGCGTCATGGACCCATTGCCCCGCTATGAAAGGGAGCCAAAAATGAAAAGAAAAGCTGGCTATGATTTCCTAAATAAATGCTGAAGCTTTGCTAGACAAGACACAGGAGTTCTCCCCATGGCAGCACCAGAAGTAACTGTGCAAACTGCCCAGCTTGATTTAATTCCTTTTCTGGAGTGACTAACACCTCCATTATTCCCATCTGACCTCTACAGACATCCTGCCACGTAATTGTGTTAAATTCTGTGGCGAGAAAGATAACTGGGCCTAAAATTAAACTATCCAGCGTGTTTTTAATATTAGCACAGGCTAGGAGTGAATTCCTCTTGCATGGAATTCACCTCTTCTTGAACAAGCAAGCAAAACTAGCCCTCAGTACCACACCACCAGCAGTGACGTGACAGGAATTATTTGTCTTTTTACTCTTTGAGCCCCTGGCCTGGGTAGAGCCTGTTCAGTTCAGAGACCTGCCTGGCTGCCACTGCCCTTCACAGGGTGCTGAAGGAGGTCCCAGCCCACCTTGTGCACATGCAGCTGGAGACTCATTCCATAAGGACAGGCAGGCTGTGGACTCTAAATGTGTGAACAGATAACCACCATGTGAATAACCTGGTGTTAACAGGAGTCTCATGGTATCTTTGTCCCTGGGACAAAATGCATTGCAGAAAGAAAGGCAGCACTGAGCATCAGCAGGGATATCAGAGGGTCCTTTAGCTGCAACAGGATGGCTGCTCTGTTTTCTTTAAATGTAGTTTTCTGTCAAAAATAATCCCCCAGGCTTTGCCATGATGCCTTTTTCACAGTGAACTTCAAAAGCAAGTTGGGCTCAGAGGTGTTAAAAGCTTTTTTGAAGGGCCTGACAGGCAATCTGGTACTTTGGAGTGCAGTGTGCACACCCTGCCTTCTCCCCCAGCCCTGGTGAGGGGTTTGCTCACTCCAGCAGCACGATGAGGACTCATTTTCAGAGGATGGAGATATCTGAACTGAAACGCGACCTCATGAGCCCACAACGTCACTGCTGAGCTCCAGCCGTGCCATGCCATGCACAGGGATGCAGAATGCCCACGCAGGTGGTGTCCTGAGCAGGGAACCTGTTAAACCCCGGATGATGCGGCTCGGGGGCTGCTGATGGAGAGCCGGAGCGATGGAGGCTGCCTGTGACACTCGGATCTTTCCCCACCGGCCCCTCCGGTGAGTCCCGCGGCTGCGAGATGGGACGGCGGGATCTCGCCCGCAGGGGCCCTCACTGGACCAGCGCACACCGGTCCACACCAGCACATACCAGTGCACACCAGTGCAGCCGGAGCCCTCGTCCCCCCAGCTTCTCGGTGGGATTTTTGCACTCTTGTGCTCCCTCTGGTGGTCCTCAGTCCGGCTCCGCTCCCGCACCGCTCCCGCATCTCTCCCCACCGCTCCGCAGTGCTCGGCACCCCGAGCCCTTGGGTTCCACCCCCCGCTCCCCAAAAGCGTGTCTCCGAGCCAGCCTGCAGCGAAGGAGAGGTCCCAGTGCCAGAGACAGAGGGTGCTTCTGGGACTGCTCCAAGCAGGGCATGCCAGGGTCCGGACAGGATCCACACATCCTGGGAAAAGGCAAAAAACCTTCGTCCAAAATAAAAACTTTAAAGCATGCTCTCGGGAGTGATACTACGAGACATGGATATGATGAAGATGACACAGACTGGACTGGGACTCCAGGAATCACATTATTGAATTAAATCACACATGGGCACAGATGGGACATTGTGGATTTGTGAGGTCAATTTTGTACAAAAACACTGGGTAGCTTTTTGCACCAACACCTCCACAGCTTGTCACCTGTGCAACAGGGCAGCATGGTCAGAGGTGACCTGCCTCTCTCCTACATTGCACAGGTACAGCTGGCCACCAAAGTGCCACCAGCAGAGACAGAGAACACCAGCAGGGAGCAAAGGCTGCAGATCAGCCCAGTGGCTGCCAGGCACTGGCCTGGCACTGGCTGCCAGGCCTGCTGAAGTGGACAAGGACACACCAAATCAGGCCGGGACATTGTGGTGCAAGGTCTGGTTGCAGACTATGCTCCAGGACTGCATGCGGTTCTGCTCTTTCTGTCTCAGCAATACTTGCCAGCTTTATTAGAAAGCTGGTTGTTGTTTCAAGGCTGCTTTCTAGTGGTTATTGCCAACTAGGGACGGAGGTGGGGGAGCTGCTCTCTGCACGGCACAAATGGCAGCTGCCAAGACACCTTCTCCAAGGCCCCATAAAATCCCAGTTATGGCTCAGGCTGCCTTGTCTCAGCCAGACATCTCACAGGGTGACCCAGCACGGGAGGCTGCTGCACAAAGCTCAAAACCCTCCAGGCTCAAAGCCCTGTGTCCCCAACCCTGTTCATGCAGTGATGTCCAGCTGTCTCCCTCACTGCCATAGTTTGGTTGTGCCCCTGACGTTTCTGGGACTCAGACAGGAGCTGCTGCTTAGCAAAGATGATGAAATACCTGTCTTGCTGTGCCCCAGGAGTAGCCCAAGACAATGGGGAGCTCCAAGGCAGGGGAGAAGGAAGAAGATGTAAACTGAACAACAAGAAAAAAATGTTTTCCTTCTCACACAGCCTTCTTCTCCTCTCCAGCACTGCCACTGCACCCTGGGAAGCCACAGTGACCCACTGTGCATCACTGACCATGGAGGCTGTGCTGACCTCTGCCAGACTTGGGGTTTCAGAGCTGCTTTCCAGAGAAAACAGTAAATCTTTAAAATAAATGCGGGGTTCTCTGGAAGTCCCTGAATTCAATGGCTGAGCCCTGCAACAAAGGCTCTTCCTGAGCACTGTGGCTCCCTGCCCACCGCCCTCCCGGGGGGATGGCAGAGGCGGCAGAGAGGAGGTGAGTGCTGCCTCCAGTTTGTAAACTGGGACCAGCACCATGAGCTGAACCTCTCCAGAAGTTTCGGTAGGCATTGATGCCTTGCACTGACACGGCTGCTCCCCAGGGGGACCAGCACCATGAGCTCTTGCTTTTCCCCAGCCCCAAGGCACCTGTCTCACCACAGGGCACTTTGCTGAAGCCCTTCTGGGGGGAGCTGCCAGTGCTTCTGCCAACACCAGCTGCACGTGCAGGGTGATGCCCCACAGATATTTCTTCTTGTGCACTGAGAAGTTTCACAGTTGGTTTCTGCACACCTCAGGGCTATTCCCATCTAACCACCACCCCACACCCAAAGTCTCTCTTAGGTGTCCTGCTCTGCCTCAGCAGCACAGGCACCCATCAGTGCAGGCATCCACCCGTGACCCTGAGCAGTGCTGTTAAAAGGAACCAGCTGCTTCTGCATTTTGCAGGTTGGTCCTTGCCTGCGAGGGGTGAAACTTCTCTTTGGACCAAGTGCTGTAGATCCAGTGGGCTGGACAGGCACAGCTGGTGACCCACTCTGTGGGGCTTTCTCCAGGTGAAGCATCATCAGCAGCCCTTTCATTTCGCACAGCTCTTTGGGCAAAATATTTTCCGTAGAGAAATCCCACATCTTTCAAAACTGATCCCTCTGCTTTATGGGAGTATTTTTGTGGTTGTGGATAAACAGTTAAACACATGTAGCTGTCTCCCATGTTAACTTTCCTTGGTATCATCGACAGCTGATGTCCTTTCAGTGCATGAAACCACAAAGCCGAAGTTAGTTGAAAGCATAGAAGGACCAGGGCTCAGATGGTGAAACCTTCCCAACCAGAGACTGCTAAAATGAAACAGTAGAAGTTTCTCTATGGTTGAGAATAGCCCTGTTTTCTCTCAGGGAGACTGCAAACTTTCATCTCCAAGGAATAGGTGAGTCAGTAACGTCTAGCAAGGCAGCCCTGCACAAATGGGCTCGAGAAGAAACTCTACAATATATTGCCATATACTGAGAGACACAAATAAATTCTATTACTGTCGTTCATTCTGCAGTGAAATTATTTTTCCAAATCTTCCCCAGACCAGATGTGGAAATATTTAGCTACCTCTGCACTCCTCCAGCCCCAAGCCTGAACCAAGTGTTTGGAGACAGAGAGGGAGGTGGAAACCGTGACTGGTTTCAGTGAAACTCGTGGATTTCCCAGTTCAGGGTATCATTTACTGACATCATGAAACTAATTGGGCTTTTCTTCTGTCTCTTTACAGTTAAGTATTTTCCCCAAGAGGCTGAAATTTCTCTTTCTTGCAAACAAAATTGAATTTCTTTCCTGTAAGGAGTACAGAAATGTAGATTTTGTTCCCAGAAGGAAGATTCAGAAATAATTTTCTTTTTTTTATTAGAATACTTTATTAGATGTAGTCAGTGCAAAGACTAAACTAAAAGGCAGCAGTTCCAATAGCCCATCTCATCACCAACTCTCCCAAATCACATATTAGACTGAAAAACAAATGGGAGGTCACCTTGCTTCCCTCCCTGGCTTTCCCACCATGGGTTACATAGCCCTCCTCCTCTGTGGGTTCCCGTGTCTCCTGCCTCTTTGGTGTGCTTCCACGAAGCTGGGATACTCAGGACCATGCAATGGACATGTCTGTCCAGGCAATGGACTTGCTGGGAAGGGCAGAGATGGGCTGAGCTAACCCTTGAAGCAGATGTCTGCCATGCAGTCGTGGTTCTCCCACTACTCTCTTGGGCTGCAGCCAGGGCACAGCAACAGGAACCAACCCACAAGATACTCTCTGTGCCACCTTTGTCAAAAGACACTAATTATTTCTTGCAGTTTTCATTGTCCACTGAAATAAATAATGCTGGGCAAACATAACTGTACACACCTCTTAAGCTGTGCAGCTCACAGGGTGGATGGGGATTCTGGTATGCACAGCACTTGGATGTCCCTGTGCATTTCTCCAGGCAGCTCTGCTCTGTCCCATCACACCTGGTTGGGTTCCCCTCACCAGCACCGCTCAAAGCCAGTCCCATTCCCAGAAGGACAGGCTTTGGGGTTGGCATGGGGCCCAATCCTGCATGCCACCCTGAGGGCAGCCTGCAGGCACTGCCTCCCCACCGCCCTTCTCCTGTTCCCCACGAGAGCTACGTGTTATCGCACCCACCAGACTTGACACTTCATGAAGGCAAAAACTGAATGAAAGATGAGCAGAGAGAAGCACTAATTTAGGAAAAGTACTAATTAAATATATTCTGGGTGGTCTCCTTTTGGCGTTCTGCCTTCTGGGCTAGATTGGTTTTCCTGACGCTTCCATTTCTCACGTTTTTTTCTCTCTCAACTTTCCCAGGACTTACAGCCATCCCTGCAGGGCATTTCTGTTGTGTCTGGCCCTGGTGTCTGGGGGTCACAAGGCACTGCTGGCTGCCCCTTGCTTGGGTGCAGGGCAGGACTTTACCCTCATTTCCCTGGGCTGTGCTCCATTCGTCTCCAGCCCAGAGCACTCTGGTCACCTGCAGTGTTCACAGTCTAGGGCAGGTCACAGGTACAGAGACGCCAAGTCATGGCAAACCCCAGGAATTACTGCAGCTTTCAAGTGACAATGTCCAGTGATGGTGTTAAACACACATGTATATATAAATACTACTTCTTTGTCTACAAGTAATGCTAAAGTTTGCATTTCTGGTGGAAATCATAAAGCTGTTACTAGATTTCACTGGAATCAGGCAATATGTGGCAGGTGTTTGTCTGGTCTTTTGTCCCAAATGACATTATTTTAAGTGAATTTACAAAGCAGTGTGTGGTGCAGTCACTTTCCATGCAGATTTTCACCTCCCACTCATGTAACTTCTCTTTGCACCCAGGGCAACATGAGAAATACAATTTGAAGCGTGTTTTGCCATTGCTTCTGCACTGTGCATTGCCGAATTAATTCCTGGTGCAAGCCTGCAGTTTTGCACAGAAAGTCAGATCCTGCATAGCTTTAAATTCCAGATTCACCCCTAAAGCCTCTCTGCTAGTTGGAGGCACCATGAGATAGAAGGCTCTTAGTCGAAGGGAAGATGCAAAAAAGGTGCCTCTCTGTGAATTCTGCAATGAACAACACTTCTTGTGTATGAGGTATGAGCAACATTTCTTCATCCTCCTCATCAGAGTGGAAAACACTCTGTTGTACAGCAAGTGCAACTCAAGGTAATTGAGTCATTAAAAAAACCTGAGTAATTTAGGGTAAAAAGCTTATGCAAAGGTACGTTGTACCCTGGCCATATAGAAACCTAATTAATGTCTATCCCCAGGAGCAATGTTCCTCTTCCTGCTAAAACTCTGCTAATAGGATAACTGGCCCATGGCCAACCTATGCACCCGATGCCATCATTTCCTCTTTTCTCTGGAACACAGTGCAAGCAGCTGGGATCAGGTGCCTTGGCACAGAGCTGCAATCCCTGCTCAAAACTGCCTTGTTAGAAAGCAACATCTTTTCAGGAAAATGAGTGTCACCAACAAAAAGCAGGATGGGGATTTTCAAAAGCAAAGATCTCTATGGGGTCTGGGTCCCCTGAAAGCCCCTTGAGATAAATTTTCCCCAGGTGGGCTTCCCAGAGCCACCAAAGCAAGTGGTCATGGGCTGCAGAGCCACAACACTGCATGACACTTCCCAAAGCCTTTCCACTTCTCTCAGGGTGGTAACCAGGAACACAATAACAGAGTGCTTGGGACTGGCCTGCCAGGCTCTCTCCAGCATTTGAACAATTGATCCTGTCCTCCACAAGTCCAGTCTTAATTTTGAAAGTGTGTGAAGGGCAGTGATCGCAGTTCAATGCCCAGCATGGGGAGGAGCTGCCAGCAGACAGCAAAGGACAAGGTGCTCCTCACTAAAATCACAGAGAGAGGCTTAGAACTCAGCTGTGAAAGCAGGGTATCAGTAGGAGGGCAGGCTCAAGAACGTGCCACAGCTCCCTCCTGGTGTTCCTGGGATGGCCATGGATCTGTTTGCTTTGGAAATGGAGTTGGATCTCCTGGGAACACCTGCCCAGGAACAGTTCATGGGGTAACCAGCAGCTCAGAGAAACTTCCCTGCTAGTTTGTTGGGTGTGAGCTTTCAGAGATGCAGTTTCACACTTGGGTTTTCTTTTGGCCATTCCAGGAGCTAGCCTTTAGGTGTTAATACATCTTCCAGGAAAGAAGCCAGGAGCCAGACTGTCTTTCCTAGGAGTGCCAAGGGCATCTAAAGACAATCACCAACCTACTGTTTCACAGAGTCCTTGCTTGTTGAAGGGATTCCTTCTGGGGCTATTGCCTTGAATTGTACCAAAAGACTCTTGGACAGTATAATTTAAGACTACATGTCATATGGCAAAGGTCCAGGGGATGGCCACGGAGCACAATACATAAAATATTCAGCTAGAAATATCAGTTTTCCTACTGTAACAGTGTAACAAGGACTTTTACAACCATCCGATGTTGGGACTGGTTTATATTGCAAATGTCCCTGTCTAATCTATGGCTCTGTATTAAGTAACATATTATCCTATCATGACATTTTGCCTTGCCACAGTACTGCATTTCTGACAGAATACTGTATCAACAACAAATTGCAAGTTTGGTAACACAAGTCAGAAAAACGTTTTAAACCTGCTGGCTTTGGGAAAGTCAGAAGAGCTTGTTTAGATACAAAAATATCACAGAAGTCAACAAAGTGTGTGCCATTTCAATAAATATTGATCTTCAAAATTGTTAATACTTTTGCATGCAGAAGCTGGAGAGCTGCTATAACAGATAATTTCTCAATGCTATTTCCAATCTGTGAGAGCAGCATTGCTTTCAAGATATGAGCAGCTCTTCACTCACAGGTCAGCCCATTTTCTGCTGAAGGCATTTGCTCCAGGACAAGGCCAGCAGACATCTCCAAAGCCAACGTGCTGGCAGTTATCCTATGGACAGTCATGCTTCTGCTTCTCACAGTGAGAGAGAACAAAGTGGAAAGTGCTCCAGCCCTTTTTGGAGCAACCTTGACCTTGCTCTCCCTCCTCTCTGAGCTCTACTTTTTGTATCTCGCCTCTCTTCCCTCTCACACTGCACCAGAAAGCCTCTGCAGTGATTTTGGGATGTGGTCCTGCAGCAGCAGCATCTCCCATCCTCCTTTCTGTGCTTGCTGTAGTTGATGAGTCCATGGAGGGAGCTCACAAAAGGTCTGGAAATACACAGGAAAATGGGTCCAAGCTGACTCTGGTCTCTGCAAAGGCCAGGTCACAGCAGCAATGCCAAGGGCTTGCCTGGGACAGGCTGGAGTATCTCACTCTTCCCCACCCTGAATTTAGTTAGAATGTTTTACAGGCAGTTTTCTATTGAGATGTCGGCCGTGCTATCAACCCGCCCCCTCCCCTACACATAATCAAAATATTTTGATAACCGAAAAATGTCAGGCAATGCAGCAAATTTTGCAGTAAATAAATACAGCAAATAACTGCAAAGACAAGGAGGAGAGAAGTGGGGAGCTGGTGCCTCTGCAGAATGTTTCCATCCACAAACAACAAAAAAATCCTTTAAAATTAGTGTTTCAACAAAAGTAGTTATTTTCTACACAAATAAAACCCCCTCTGGTAAAAAAAAAAAGGAGACTGATGGTAGGGAATGTCGTGCTGCTGGTTCACATCTCTGCCTTGGAAGGCCAGCGGTCCCTCGGGGAGCACAGCACAGCCCCACAGCACGGCCACGTGTTGGCCCTGCCAGGCCCAGCCGCTCCTCATGGCAGACAAGGAGAGACTTAGATGAATCTCCTGGCAAACGGGCCCTCAGCGAGATACTAAACACACACCAGATACGTGTGACAAATTGCAATGACAAGGTTGTGCTGGCAGGCTGGATGGCGGGTAATGAAATCCCTATCCAGACAGTGCTACGCTCTGGGCACTCTTTGAGCCAAGGGAAGGCAAGAGATGCTGCCAAAAACCCATCGGTGCTGCCACCACACCCATTTTCCACACTGTGGCGAGTGGCTGAGGTGGTTACGAGCACGGAGGGTGCCCAGAAAGCTGAGGCTGGGACTGTCACACCATGTGCAGAGCTGGGGGAATTGTAAAATGCCAGGGCTGGTGCATGAGGGCAGATGAAGGAGATCCAGAGAGAAACCAAGCACTAACCCACCGTTCGGTCTGGTCACAAGGGACTGAAGCATGGGAGGAAAGGTTTGGTGCAGAAGCCAGAGCTTGAGATGGGCAGTGCACTGTGCCAGGGGGTGTAATGCAATAAATAAAAGGCACCACTCCCCGTTCTGCACATCAGGAAACACAAGGTGCTGTGGCCATGCACACCTGTGCTTGCCCCTTGCCACTGTCCCATCCACACTCCCTCTGTCCCACACAGTACCTGCAGACACAGGGACCCCCTTTCCTATGCCAAACCCCAGTGTCAGGATACAGTTAGGGACTGTCCAGACACTCATCCAGAAGTAGCATGGTTTATTAGCCCAGTAGCAGTGAAAGTTTCCAGGCTGGGCAGGATGCTCCAGCAGTGAGCTGGGTGGGGAGCAGGGGCTGCACAAGCCTCTCACTGCAACAGGAAAGCAGGGGCAGCTTGGGCAGCACAGCTCTCAGACTCCAGGGGCTGCTTTTGAAGAGGTGTTTCTCTTCAGCCATTTGTCCCCTCCAATGTCCCTTGTCCCACCAAAACCCCTCCTGAATTGACAAGTAACCTGCAAGCTTTTTCATTTATTCTCCTTCCACTTGCAGACAGGATTGGCAAACCTGGCATTTCGTGGGTGCTGGGAGAACCAAATTGGTCTCTTCAAAGAGTTTCCTGCCTTTTGCCATCAAGCTGCAGCACTGAAGGAGCGCCCTGTGACAGGGAGCAGGATTTCAGCAGGCCATGTTTCAAATGTGTGGTGTGGGATTTTTATGTTTTTAACCAGCTGTCACCTCTGCATTCCAAGCGTCTGACAAGCCCCAACCCAGCTGGATATCTATCCCCAGGTGAGGGAAAGCCAATGGGCCTTGATGCAATGGCAATGCCTCGAGAGCCAGAGAACAGATGAGGAACAGGATCCAGGTAGGGCACGGGCAGGTGTGCCCATGGGAGGGCAAGCAGCAAACAGCATCATTGGGATAATTTGGGCTTCCTGCTTTCAGCCCCAGTGATCCACGGGGCACATCTCTGCTCACAGGCAGGGGCCATACAGCATCCATCTGCAAAAATACCCAGCAAACACAATCCCTGCCCTTCCCCCTGTCTCTATGAGCAGCATTCATTCCTCGCTCTCGCTGTAGATCCGGCATGCCGAGTCCTTTCTCCCCAAGAGTATTCTCCCTTTACAAAGCAAGATCATAAAGCAGTGACATAATCCAAGCTTGGCAAACACTTTTGCTGATGTTAAGCCAGTGCCTTTCGTGGTTCTCATTGCAGCTTTTGAGGCCACGATATACATGGCGCAACCAGCTGATTAAATGTGCAGGAGCCTCCCCAGATACCATTTCGTCCAAAACGCTGACATTTATATTTGACTTCCAATAAGTGTGGGGCTTTGCTTTTTTTTTTTTTTAATTTTTAATTAGTTCTCACAAGGGTGGGAGTCAGACACAGCTACACAATGAAGTTCTCCATAGAATAGGTATGATTCAACCAGATGACTCCTGGCCAGACTTCCTAACCCATCTACCTTGCAGTGGAACCTCGAAGCCAAATTAATTAGAGGCCACCCACATGTATTCTGTATAGATGAATCTCTTCACCCATTCATTCCCTACCACATCTGCTGAGATCTCAACATACATGCTAAGGGTGAGTGGGAGGGCCCTGGTGCTAAATAAATGACTCGATTAGTTTCATTTTGGCACCGAAACGCAGCCAGCCAGTGAGGCTGAGTAGTAAACAATAGTAATGTGAAGGAAAAAAAGTTTTTTTAAAAAAAGGCAGCATATAAGATGCCTCAATGAAGAGGTGTGATTGTTGGCAAAATGTGTCCTGCTTGAGTTTATGGGATGTACAGAGTCTTTTTATTAGGGATACTTTTTGCTATTAGTGTAATAAAAAAAGGACCAATTGTTTCTGCCATCTGAGAAAACTCTTGGTGGAACAGGCAGAAATCCAGGAATAATTAAGAAAATAATAGTGCACACCCAGCAAGAAAAAACATTATTTGTTTAAAGATGAAGTCCCTCCAGAATACTTGGTAGTGATTGCGTTTCTTTCAAAAGGGGAGGGAAAAACCCTTCTAAATGAAAAGCAGCAGCCATCAGCTAGTTTCTAAGATCTTGAGTGGAAAAAGCACGGGGCTGTAAACCCCCTCAGTGGTGAGGCTTTTCCGTTTTCATTGCTCTTATCAGCCTTTGCAAGTTGCAAAATAATAGTGTTTTGCCCCTACATGTTTCCATCAGAGGATCAGAAGCACTTCACAAAGCAGAATTAATTGAGCTTCACTGCTCACCTGTGAGAACAGCAATTATTTAGCAACAGAGTTTGGGGTTTTTTTGCTGTTTGGGGTGGGGGTAGAAATAAAAACTGCAGGAAGATTACAAACCCACCAAGCCAACAAGAGACACGGCAGCTTTGCTCATTTACAACGACAAATGTGACAAATCTGGAAGTTTCTGATGGCCAGGTGTGGGTTCTCCCTTTGGAAGGGACCACTTTGCCCCAGTATCATTTTTCCCCAGGCCTCAGCTTGTCAGACTCACCACCAGCACAAATCACCATCCTCCCAAGCTGACTTTTCAGATTTAAAAGTCTTCAGAAAACTGTGCCTCCAAACTGCCCATCTTCCCAAGTGTGTTGTGGTGCCATCCCACACCCAGGATGTGAGATGTGGGCTCTGAAATTCTACTCCCATCGCTCCTGTGTGACTGGGCAGGTTATAAAGCTGTGCTGGCCACACACTGGGACATGGCGGGGAACCTCTCCCAAAGCTGTGGGTCGGGGAAAGCAGGGCTGTAAATCAGTGTTTGTGGAGAATTTAATACCATAGTAATGGAGTGGAAAAGAACAATTCTGTGTCTCACTCACGTTGTGTGAGTGCATAGACAGAGCCACACATTGAGTAACAAGGCATCAACTTTTACCCAACCAGGGCTGGAGAAGCATCATCCCCGCTCCGGGTGGGTTATAAGAGGCCACAAACCGCGGAGGGAAGAGCCAGCGGAACGAGCCGGTTTGCACGACAAGCGAAGCCGAGGCTCCCTATCGCTCCCGCGCAGCTCTTGTGGTTTATACATATCTGTTTACTTTTTCCCTAATTGAGGGCTTTTTCCCTGCACGCAGCTTTCGGCGGCTGCGGGGGCGCGGCGGTCCCGGCTCACGGCACCGGCCCGGGGGCAGGTGAATCCAGCCCGCTCCCGCAC
>WEIV01022630.1:0-27360 GCA_013390005.1 Calyptomena viridis | reverse complement strand
TATTTCCCTCTTTTTTTAAAGCAAACGCGGCGACCCGCGGGCTGCCGGCCGGGCGCGGGGTTTGCGCGCCCCCACCGCCCCCGCACGTAGCAAACAGTTTTATACATTAACCAAAAAAACCTTAGTATAACCGAGGAATAATTCGCCGAAATAATTTAAAACACTAAAAAAAAAAAATTGGCAGCCAGCTTTTGCTACTTTTTTTTTCCTTTTCCCCTCGCTGGTTACTCGCTTTGTACAGGAAATTTGAATATCCTGGCAAGGGCCGGCTTCCCAGGGCAGCCCCGCAGCACTCCGGGAGCTGCGGTGATGGAGCAATGTGCACAGCACTGGGGCTTTTCCCTCCGGAATTGATCCTAAATGCAATATTTTTTCTACATATGCATCAGGTACATAAAGACAATTTTTTTGCGTTTGGAGGGCGAGTTTTCCAAGGTTAAAACTTTGATTGGTATGTCCCCCCACAGAAAAAAAGAAATTATGTTTGTGTGTTGTGTGCATGTTATGTGTAGGTGAGGGACCATCTGCCAAGTTTCATCATCTTCTGCTCTGAAGAAATCCAAAGAACTCACCGGCAACTGTGAAAGTCTGTATCTAGTTAATCCACTTTGGTGGGAAATACAGTAAAATCGAGCTGCTAATGCAGTCAACATTTATGAATTGTAAGAGGGAAGCTTTAAGTAATGCTTCAGGCAAACTGACCCAAATCTAAAAAAAAATAAAATCAAAGTGCACTTGTTATGTTTTGAATTACTGTTCATCTGACAAAAAAAAAAAAAGTTTTTTGTTTTTTTTCCTGTTCTTAACAAATAAACTTTATAGGAATCGGGCTTCCAGACCTGTCCCTTGTTGTTTAAAACTGGATGAGATGACAGTGCAAAAAAATGGAAGCAACAAGAAGCATCATACTTGTCTTCTCCTCAGCAGTGTTGAGAAAAAGCTGTGGATCCTGGAATTGTACTGTGGATTTTACTGGTTTTCTGGAGTACTGTAAGTTGAAGTCTTGTCCCGCAGGCCTTTGCGAGCACCAGTCGATCCCCAACCTAATGACACCCTTGCCTTGGTAAACGCAGCAGATCCTGCTGGTAACAGCATCAGGGTCGAGTTTCACATCAAGGGAAGTTAACGAATTAATTTTTTGCGTTATTTGAATCTGCCCTTTGTAGCTGCAGTTTGGTTTCGGGTGCTCGGCCCCACCTCAGAGCGCGTGTGGTTTAGCGCGCGGAAGGTGCGCCGCGCTAGGATGAAATGTGCTGGCTTTTATATGAGCTGCCTGCTGCTTCTCTGACCTTTTCATGGGCAAATCAGTGAGAAAAAAAAGATTTTTAATAACACACGCGAGAAGTTATTTGCTCTCGTGCAGCTTCGACAGGAGAACGGGGAGAAAAATGTATTTTCTGCGTTTATTTTGCGCCGCTGGGAGTGAGTCCTGGGTGGGTAAAATGCGAGTGAGAGCGATTTTGGTGCGATGTGCTGTGGGTGCCTCACAAATGAAAGTAACTTGGCTGCGTGCAGTTCCCAGGTCTGACTGCTCGAGCTCTTTCACAGCCACTTCTCCCCTCCAGCAGCCTGTCGAGGCAAGTCCTGTCGGGAATGGAATAGCTGGAACCATGTGGTGGTTGTCGATCAAGCATCGGGTCTGATCCCAGCTATTGGCCACATCTGTAAATATTAGGACGTGACTTTTGTTTAAATTTCATTGTTCAAAGGGAGGCTGGAACGAAAGTGGTGGGGTTTTTCAGAGCCAGGCAGATATGAAGGGTTTCAGTGGTGTTACTCACACCCTTATTTTCGTTTTGTCACCGTAATTTTGTCTTGCTAATGAATGTCTGGGGCTTTCAGCTGTAACGGGATGATTTATTTTAGTCTTTTCTGTAAAATAGTAAATGCCTTTTTTTTTTTTTTTTAATTGTTTCGAATGAGAACAATGAGTTCAGGATTTGTTTGTGCATGTCTCCTGGAAAACTGTTTGATAGCAGAGTTGGGGTTTTTGTTCCCATTTTTTATATATATATAGGAAATGCTGAACATTTACTTGTCTCTGAGCTCACCTAGCCCTGCAGTGTGTGGGTCAGTAAAGCCTCTATATGCAAATCTGTCCTGTCATGGGCTCCTGTATTTATTTCCTTTCCCGTGATGCTCCTTCTCACATTTTTTTCCTTCTTTTTTTCCTTGTTACAGTGTCAGTGAGGAGGGATGAGATTATGTTTTAAGGGAATCCTGTATTTCAGGGGGAATTTGTTTTGGTTTTGTATGTGTTTGTGACTGGAGCAGGGTGGGGGGGAGAATGTTTTTTACTTAATTGCCCAATATACTTTGGCAAGCAGAAGTTGCATTGTTTTGTGAACTGCATTAATGGATTTCTGAGTGTTCAAATTCCCCAGTTCTTTGGGGGGATTTAATTAAACCTCTGTAGGTGGCTGGCTTATGGAGATGACAGGTAGAAGTTTCTATTTCTAGAAATAGCTGATGTACACACTGTGGGCATGGAGCTCTTGGCAGCAGAAGGGCTGTTACAGAACTTTTGTGTTGAGATGGTGCTTTTGGGGAAGTTCTCTTCATATTTGGGGCTGCCAGAAGAGCAGGACCCCCCCCATTCCTGGCTGTGGTAGAATGCTGCTCCAAGGTTGAGGGGCTGAGTGCCCATAGGTGCCACCACAAAAGCCCCAACCCCTAGACAGCCTCTCTGCATCTTACCTGCTTGTCCTAGGCCTGGTAAATCTCCTAAACCAGCAAAACTAAGATGTTTCCTTTGCTTCTGGTCTGCCAGGGTCAATAGGTGGTTCTTGCTGCTGCTGTTTTAACCCCTTCAGGGAGGGGAGGAGGCCTTGCTGCCAGCCAAGATTGTGCCCAGTGGCTTTTCCACCCACCCTGGTGCTGCCGTTGGTTTTGTCTGGCTCATCCCTCCTTCCTGTACAGCAGCTGGGTTATGATTTGGGGTTCCCAGGGTGCCTCAGACACCGCTGCTGCAGAGCCACACTCCTGGTGCCAGTGGTGCCAGTAGCCCAGGCTGCAGGAATGGAGACAACAGGGAGAAGAGGGATGCAATCATACTTTAATTTTGCTTCATAGTCTGCCCTGTCTGGAGCTGAAAACTTGATATTTATTTTCCCCCTAATTTTAAAGATATTTGTGTCCATCTGAGCCTGTGTGTGCCTAGGGAGGGGACCTGCCCCCCCTAGCCCTGGTCCCCCCTTCTGGTGTGTGGTGGTGCCTCTGCCAGGGCCTTGTAAACCCTTGTGTGTGTTGCTTTGTAGTGCCCATTGAAGCAGCAATCTCCTGTTGGTGCCCATGGAGTCCGTGCAGAAGGAGCTGCTGTGCCCGTGCTCACAGGTGAGTTGGGAAGGTAAGGTCGTGTGTGCCACCTGCTCCGAGACACCTGTGGCATCTGCTTCCCTCTGGGTAAGTGCAGGTTCCTCTGAAATGCTCATCCCTTCTTGGGTACTGCAGGTTATACATCAGAGAGGTTGAGAGAAACTCAAATCAGCTGCTGATTCCTGGTTTAAAGTTGAGACTCCAAAGCACAAAAAAAAAAGCTGAAGCACAAGGTGGGATGATTCAAACACAGAACTTTCTATTGCTTAAAATAATGATGCTGTCGTGTCATAAACACACGTATTTTCTCAGATACATGTTTCACTGCCTATCCCAAATTTCCACTTGCCCAATACTCAGTGTGAATGTTAATTTTCCCTCTCTGCTAGAGGCTGGTGGAGGTATATTAAGCCCTGGCTTTGGAAAGTCCTTGCTGAAGAGAGCTCTTGCACTACTTGCTGACCTAGGCTAAAGTTTGGTTTATATATATATATAAAAACATTAATTAAAGCATGAACCTCAAACACCATCAAAATGGATTCTAGAGCTGAGCGTGTTTGCTGTTGCTTTTTTCTTTTGGAGTCACTTGAAGAGATGAAAGAACTAAAATTGCACAGGTATAGTCAAGTAAAACATTGTTGCAGAAATAAGTAACGTTAAAATTCCTGGGGGGTTGTTTTGATTGAACTCAGGTTTAACACCGATACATAATGGTTTTGCAGTAAGGAGCAGTTCTCATTAGGGAGTTGGCCCTGGTGGTGTCACTGTTGAGGACACTGAAGTGAAAATAGTGCTTTTTTTGCTGGCAAATATTTGATTTTAAATTTGCAATTATCTGGCACAGGTCACGAGAGCTTTTGAAATTCCTATTTTTGAAGTGTGCTAAAGAGGCAGGGACATGGAGGACAGGCTGGAACCCGGCAGCTCCTCAGGCACGAGGGGATGGCACGAGAAGTTGGACCAGCAGCATCACTTCTGACATTGTTCAGGTTTTTTTTGTGATACTGCTTTTAAGAAAATGAATTGAAGGAAGTTGTCACATAACTGGGGGATGGGGGGGGGAAGGTTTAAAGGAAACAAAAAATGTCAGTCTGTGTGCACTGCTCCTGTGCAGCCCTCACAGGGTGGCTGTAAGTGCTGTAGGGCTGCAGCCTCGTCCTGCCCTGCACTGGTACTTTCTGCTCTGGGACAGGCAGGGGAGGTGATGAAGTTCCAGACATCTTTAACTTCTAATTGCATAAGCTTGGTCCATTCAAATAGTAAATAAGTATAATCTAGTCTTTTTAAAAATAAGGGATTTTTTTTGATTTCTCAAAAGTCAAACCAAGCGAATGAAAGTATTTTAAGGAAAACTTGACAGGTGGGAAGTCTTGGAATCTGGATTTTATTTATATGAAACATTAACGTTGTGACATCTGGAAAATCCTTGGTGTTCAGCAGCCCCTAAGAGGAAAGTTCAAGGTAACATTTCCCCACAGACCATTTGGAAGGGCTGGAAAGGTCTGCAAGCTCTTTGCCATAGCAAAAGCAGATCTGCAGGAGCTGGAAGTGTATGTTTGTTGGGACCAAGATACTACGTATTCTTTGGGTCTGAAGGGAGCAGGTAATTTTGTTTCTGATTTTGTTTCTGAAACTGGTTTGTTTGCACTGTGTAACTGCTTGTTCTCTTATAGTTACAGACTCTATAATAGCACCCCTGAAGAAAAAACCCCGTCTGTGGTGGTAATGCATGCATGTTAAATGTCTTCATTGTAGAGTGTTCTTCAGTTTCTTATATCATGGTTTTTAAAAAATTATATATATATTCATAATACCATTTGGAATGTCAACATTCAGTGGGCTTTGAGGAGATGTAGCAGCACATCATGGTTTGTAGGGACAAGGAGATACAGACCATTCTGGGCTGCCTCATTACCTCAAGGATAAGACAAGAAAGTGAGCTTCTGGTTATCATAAATGTGGAAGCTAAAACATTCCCATGTATCTCTTTAGTTCAGTTGAACAGGTATGTGTAGACACGTTCTCTTGGTGCTTGTATCTGTGCACATCCTTTGCAGCTACAAATACATCCCTATGAGTTCATGTGTGTGTCTCAGCAGGGCTGGCCCTGCAGGCAGGAAGGACTTGTGTCTCCTTTTTGTTCTCCAACATGGACATGACCCATGTTGGCTCGAGCTTCACATATAACATATACCCTTCACCTACTGCTCTTTGGTCCTTTCCCTGGCAAAGGATTGGCCAAGGTGCCCTTGCCCTGTGTTTGGGGCAGAAAGGGGGGTCTGGAGGCCGTGGAGAGCTGTCAGCAGTGCTCTAGCAGCACGTAAATACTGGAGTTTGGGATTGCCTGTTGCTCTCCAGTATTGCATTGCTGCTTTAGTGAGGCTGGAAATCGGTCCCTGCCACAGGAGCCGGGGCTCTGGCACTGGGGGTACCTCCTTGGCACCCCCACGGTGCCTCCACACTCCTGGGGGGCTCCTGTCTCCCACTCCAATAAACCACTGCGGAGGCAGCAACAAACGAGGGCTTGGTGTCGTTAATGGGGAGGGGGCTGCACCCCAACGCTGCTGGTGGGTACCCAGTGCCTCAGCCAGGGATGGAAGGAGCAGAGGGCACTGCCACGGACACGGATGGCAACAAACCCTTCCCTGGCTCTCTGAGGAGAGAGTGTGGGGCAGGGGGGTCACAGTGGCAGTGGGGGACAAGGGGCGGCGCTGGCCCCGGGTGGCACTCTGCTTCCAGCAGCTGGGAAGGGGGTGTGGGGAACATTTGGGGGGGTGCAAGGGCTGGTGAGTTTGGCTTTAGCTGGGTGAGAAGGAGGAGGGACCCTGTAGTTTTGCCTGGGGTGCTCTGGGGCAGTCCTGCTCCGGGAGGGATCATTCTGCCAACCCTTGCAGCTGCCCCAGGCACAGCCAGAGGAGGGAGTTGGGGCCATGGCGGGAAGAGTTTGGAGGATCTGGAGCACCTGAGGATTTGTCCACACTGCATCAGTGGCTCCAGAGCCAGCCCAGCCCCAAGGTGAAAGAGTTTTCTTAGCATTCTGCCACTTGAGGCTTCCCAACGCTGGTGGAATAGATACAGGGACCACCAGGGTGTCAGGGATGCTCCTGGAAAGGACTGGGATGGTTCTTTCCTGTGTGGTGGGAATGAGTATCTGTCCTGGCAGTGATTGTGCATCCTTAACAGCCCCAATCCAGCAGCCTCCTGTTGAGCACTGGTGGCTGTGAATTCTAGAACATTTTTTTTTTCAGCTATTTCAAGGAATTGCTAAATCACTGTCAATAGTTCTAGGGCAGGGGGCGGTGGGGGAATGTTCTGTTGCTGGTTTGTGGTTTAAATCACAGCTCCTGGTCTGCACAGTGAGTGTCAGTACTGCCAGAGGATCGGCAAAAGGCACCCCCAGCACAAATGTTTGTGGCTCAGGGAGGTGCAAGAGGCATGTGTGTGGGTAGGAGCAGCTTTTAAAAGCCTTTGCAAAGTCAAAGTCAAGATGTTTAGAGACACAACCTGTGCATTTTAAGCCAGACATTGATACTCTTCCACTTGTATCTGTAAAACGGTTCGTTCCCAGTTATACAAGTCAAGCCCTTAATTGCCATATAACAGGGCTTTCCCTTGGGAACGCCAATGAGTGAAATGAAAGAAATGAGTGACTTCCTTAACAGGGAAATTGATCAATAAGATTATTAAATATGTAGTTCTATACTTTATTGATTTTGCATCAGGTTTTTTTTTAGAAAAGTTTCTGTTGTTGACATTTACAGGTGAAGCGTAAAAGTCAGGTTTATTTCTCCTTTTTAGCCCTTTGTGTTGTGGTCGGTTTGATTTTACTCGGCTAGAAAAAGAGATTTCTGCCTTGTTCACGAACAGAAGACTCCTGCTAAAACTACTTTCAGGCTCTAATCTCTTGCCACGATCAGAAGGACGGTAACGGGAGAGTAAAAGCACGGTGGAGTTTTCGGAGTAGCAGGCAAGAATAAAATTTAGAGGCTAAATCAAGGCAGTAGGATCCCAGGGGAGACAGAAGGGCGCCCATGGAGGTGGCTGTGCCGGGGGTCAGCGCACAGGCTGCGGGAGCCGCCCCGGCTGGTCCCGCTCGGGGCGGTGGATGTTCCCTGACCCGGGCACGGCGATGTCGGGAGCGAGGGCTGAGGGCGCAGGACGGGGCTCTGTGTGTGCCTGGTGGGCAGTGCTGGCTCCCAGCACATTGTGAGCGTGTCTCTGCCTCAATTATTTCGGTATATTGCCGATTATTAATACAGAAAGCCCGGCGAGGGTTCAGGCACCCAGCTGTGCTTTTTTTCTGAGAAGCCGAGGAATCTCCCATAATTTTATTTTTTTTACCTGAAACGCAGAAGTTTGCCTTCGACGCGAGTGCAGGTTGACTTCCCTACTGCATTTGAGCATTTTAGTACAAACCACTTAGGAAAAAAGCAACAAACGTCTTGGCAGAGCATCCCTGGGCTGCTCAGCCCCCCGCAGGCGCTGCCGTGCCGAGGCAGCTCCGTGAGGCATCCGCAGCCACAGAGGGGCAGCGGCACAGACCAAGCAGCTTGGGCAAACGTTTCCGTTTGTACGGATAAAGCAAGATGTAGTTTTCTTGTCTAAATGTGAAGTCTGCTGCATCAGGAGTGTGTGTGACCAGTGCGGAGGAAAAGTCTTCGAGCTTCCTCAGTAGTGTTTGGTGTGATTTTACAAACAAGCTGGAAGGCAGCACATCATCACACCACTGTGTGGCTGCTGGGCTCAGGATATAGGTATCAGAAAAGCCTCTGACTGACACATTTCTACACCAATCTTTTTTTTTTTTCTTTCCCCTCAGCCTGAAACTCTCCCACGTACTAAGACTGAGGTTAAGTTACTCTGCTCACAGTGCCAGGTACCTTCATTAGAGAGGTGGTGGTGTGGGAGCCAAATGAGGTGTAGCAGATTTCTGTAAACATTAAAAAAGCAACGCAAAAATCCATCTTATCTACCTTCACTGTTTTCCTGCTCGCCTCCTTTGATGCAGAAGGAATTTTTGGCAAAGGTTGGCAGCTCATTGTGGTATCCAGCATTATCTTGCTTTCCTTGCATTTCTTGCCCACCCACTTCATCTGCTTTTCCTCAGCTCCCTTCCAATGTGTTCAGAGCCAGGACTGACTTTGGTAGGTGTTTGCAGTGCCTTGCACAACAGCAACTCCCAGTGCTTGATGTTAATGACTTCAGGTCTTGCTTTTTGCACTACAGAGACATTTTATGTGCCTTGCTCTCTTATCAAGGGTAATTCTGGCTAAGAAAGGTGAGTAGCCGGGTGCCCACATGTGCAGCTGGCCTCAGTGAGAAGCTGCACAAAGGAAAAACGTCTCCTTGGGTTAAATTAGACATGGCAGGTATCCCCCACATGGCAAAGCAGAAGCCAGCTCACCCACTTTCCCAGTGAGGGTTTGCTAAAGTGACAATGATGACCAGTGCAAATGATGGCATTGGAGCCCTGATAGTTGTTTCTGGCAACAAATAAACCAAGTGGAAGAAAAATACAAATTCAAGTATTTCCACATCTGAAGTGTAAGACATTGCTTTCAGCAGTTTCTCACATAAACCCATCCTTGTGTGCTGTTCAAGTAACAGAATACTGAGGGTTACTCAAACTACGATTCAAATAGAGCATATATTCATTTATAAATTTTCCCGAGTGAGTGCTCATGCCATATGGTCTGTGAGAGAATATAGCCTCCCCCTCATACTGAAATTATTTGAGTGTGCACAACTGCCAGGGAAGGTCTGGTGGCTGGGAGGGGACTGGAAGGTGTGGAAGATGCAGCTCAGCAAGAGGGGAGTTGTGGTTATGCTACACTAGAAAGCACAGGATGGTTTTCTAAGTGCAAGTGTAGGAAATGTCCTCCAAAAAGGATATTTCTGCCCTGTATTTTGTATTCTCTGATTGCTACAGGATACTTTGTGTTTTGTGAATGGAAGAGAAAAATTTGTCAGGAAGAGAAATTGAGGAGCAAAGATCTGATACAGGCACTGCAATGAACATTTACAAGCTCACACACACCCACCTCCCCCTATTACTCCCCTCCTCCCTGCCTTAGGGCTGGCTTAGTCACGTCCCAGTTCCTCAGATGAGAAACAGGCAAGCGAAGCATCAGAACCAGCATCGCTGCTCTGGCACTTCCCGGACCCACGGGTTATCCGGTGGACAGAACGGGAAAAGGAGCATGTTTCATGAATAACCAGACAGTCTGTTCCCAGGGAGAAGGATTTTATCCCGCTCTGGACTGTAGGACAGCCAAGGCAATCCCAGTGCTGCCCCACAGGCTGCATGGCTGAGCTCACAGCAGCACAGCCCAGCCTTCCTGGCAGATGTTAGGGCTCGAGGGACAAATCCAGCCCCACACCACCATCCACACACAGTCCCCATGCAGAATTGATGGGCAGACATGGGGCTTTCAGAGGTAGAGTTGGAACGGGTGAACTAAATAGGGCTATTTTACTTCCATGAGTAGCAAAATATTGTGGGAGAACTAAGTTTTGTCTAAGTCTCTTCCAAAAGCAATCCTGTAGCATTCCTGCTGGTGCTCCTGAGATTTTAGGATTGTAAATTGTGTATGGATGAGCTACCCAGCTCCAAGAGGCCAGCTAACAGAGCTGGGGATGGAGTTGGAAATAGATGGTTCCTTATTTGATAGCTGGTTCCTTATTTATACACACAGACATTATCTACTGGGGTATTTTCCTGACTATATTTGTGAAGGGTCAGGGTGGGAAATCACTACCTGTAGGAGGGCAAAACTGTTTGAGAACCCCCCACCCCACCCCTAATGCCCTAAGTTGTACCTTACAGGCACCACAATTTGTCACAGGCCACCTGGAGATATGTAAAAGACACGAGGGTTCATTCCCTTTCTGGTTGCAGTGGGGGGAAAATAAAGATGCCACTAATAATCACTTGTTAGATAAACACCAGTCTCTTACTGCATCTTGCACCTGCACCTTGATTTATTCACTATTACAAGCTTGTCTCTCCTACCTGGTTCCATAAGGATTTCCACCATCCAAGATGAAGTTTCAAATCACCAGCTGTTTTAGCAGAGCAGCACAGCCTGGAGCAGAGCCTGCAAACAGAAGGATGTTTGCAGCCATTCCAGTGTATCCCCAAACACACACCTTGCACCAGCCTTTTATCCCCTGGCTAACACGATCCCTTTCTCAGCTTCCCTAGGGATGAAAATCCTCACAGCCAGTTCTTAGATTGTGCTGAATTTTTTTGCTTCTCTACCCTCTGTATCTTGGTGCCTGCAGCAACATGAGCTCACTGGGTACTGGCATCTTTACACAGCTGGGAAGTAATTTCCCCATCAGAATATTCATCAAACTACATCTGCTTTGGAAATTAAATACATTTAACGTCATTAACCACTACAAAAAGAAAAAAAAAAAAGGAAAAAAAAAAGGAGGAAACAAAAAACCAGACCACTGTGATGTCTCAGATTATGAAGGTGCCTGCATACAGTCAAGATCTGATCTTGCAAGGTGCAATGTGCATGGGAGTTAAAGGCAGTCAAGCACAGCAGACAGTCCTTCAATGACTCATAACCAGCTCCCTGTAAGCAGTGTCAACTCCTCACTGCTGGATTAGTGCACACTTGACAGGATTTTCAGAGCATAATAGACAATGAAACACCACCATTTAATCAGTCAGGATATACAATTACAAGGCAACTCAAAGACCCTTACTTGCCTCTGTTTTCAGATCCAGAATTGCCAAAAAAACCCTAAAAATAAGCAAACTGCCAGCTCAGTTCACAGGAAGACTTTTCATCACATCTCTGTCTGCAGCAGGCGAGTTACCAAAATGTACAGAAATGCCAGATGTCACAGGGAGAGATAGTATGGCAAAGCCTATAAATAGTCAAAATTATTTTTCTAGCATACATTTGTGATGGAACTACAATGAATTTCAAATGCCACATAAATGTTCAAATACAAGATATTCCTCTGTGCGTTCATAATGCTTTAACATTTTATGTCTGGGTCATAAAGTTGGCATTTAACTTGCGAAGGTGTGACTAAACCCCAGTCTATTCACCCAAACGACTGAATAAAAACATATCAATTGTGTTTTCAACTCTTTTGAAGTGAGGATTTATCTCCCTGTAGTGCACACACAGGTGCTGTGAAAGGCTGCAGTAGAGCTGTTCTACCAAGGACAGGGAGGGTGACTTTTTCTCTGAATACATTTCATAGAGAGCAACAAAAGCTTTTGAATGAGGAATCCCTTTGGAGTGATAACATTCGTCTGACAAGCACCTATATGAAGGAAGTGAAAAAAACCCAGTTCCTGCTCCTCAGCACTTGAAATGTAGGAATATTCAGTAGGATTTTAAGTATTGACCTTTTCCGTAAGACCCAGGTGAGGTTTGTTTGACCTGGGCTCCTGCAGCATCATCCCTGGGGCAAGTGTGGCTCAAGAGTATCTTCCCAAATCTCTTCTGTGACCACACAGTATGTGCAGTTCCAACCCCTCCCCCAAGAGACCCGGAATTTCCCCATTCCAGCTATGGTCTGAAAGATAAACCTCTTGTTATGACTAACTAAGCATCTCCTCCCATTCCCAAATCACAGCATGTGAATAACTGTCTTAACCATGACAGGAAAGCATTTCAGGAGCAACTAATCAAAGAGTTTAGTCCTAAAAGATACTGAATATCATCAACTTTCCTTGTTTTCATGTGTGAAGACATACTTTTAAGCCACATAGTATACTCTCTAGATACCATGAAGTTATTTTAAAACACATTGTGAAATAGGAATTATTAAGAAGGTGGAAGAAAATACTGTTTTTAAGATTAAACCTCAAATTCAACCAATACTAATAAAAACTTGAGCAGATATAATAATTTTCAAGTGGGTTTACATTTTCTCATGTTGCTTTTGTATTTCCTCTTCTTGCATCTTTTTGCAACAAGTCACAGGTTCTTGAAAAGGCAGATACACGAACATGATTTAACACATTGAGAAATACAATCAGCCTTTTGGTAAAATCTCTTTGGAACATTAACCAGAACATTGCAAAAGTACAGTATAATCATGATCAGTGTTCTAATATTTGTTACTGAGAATTATTTTACAAATAGATCTCTCACACAGTGTTGTCATTTGATCTGAATTACACTGTGTGAATTTGTATTTTAGGTCTGCTGGTAACTACTACAGCTGTAACTGAGCAGGCCATGGCTGGGCAACAGTGTGCACTTGGAAAGTACAGACCCAAACTTTGAAACCACAGAAAAACCTTTCAAAACAGAATCCTTGAAGAACTCTACTCTGTATTAGCACTGAGCAGCATTAAATCCAAGGTTACAGTGGGAGAATCCACGTGCAGAAGTACAGGAATAAAACAAACACAGCACAAGTATGGGTGTGAGCTGGGCTGCCATGGTCAGAACTGAACTTGACAGGAACAAAAGTGTTAATGAAACAAACCAAAATGATCACTTACAAAATGGTTGTGGGGGTTTTTTTCCACATGGATATGTTTAATGAACATAGAACCTCCACTCTTCGATTTTGCCAAGACAGAACAAAGGACAGTGCTTAAACCATTTTCTCTGAAATCTAGTTTGTTTAGAGAATATGCAACTGTTTCAGTATCTTCCTTCAGTGCTTTATCTTCTCTCTCATAGTCAGAATCATATTAACCAAAAGCTCTACAAAGATAGCAAATGTAGAGTTGCCTTCACTGTCACAAACATGGAAAACATTACTGAGAAGGAAATTTCAAGAGCACTTTAATAGGCAGAATGAGTGGGATAGATGTGTGGGGCTTATTTTAAAGAGACAGCCTTTATTTAAAGTACTTTGCTTTGTAGATCTTGTAAAGTAAACATTACAATACTTTTTTTTTTTCACAAATATATTAAAATTGTTTAAAAGGCAATTTCACAGACTGGTGGATATTTTTAAAGAAAAAAAATCTAACAGAAATAGGCAGCTCAACTAAAACTAGATTTTAAACATTCTGCTTTGTCATTCCATCTTCAAAAAAAACAAAAGACAACATTTTTCACCCAGACTTCCTTTACAGCAATAAGGCAACTCCAGGAGATTTGAATGAGCTCCCTGGAGATTACAGATACTGTAACTGGCTGCTCCTCATGCTTCATAACACCCAAAGGTGCAACTATCCATTAATCACAATCACAACTGTGCATTAAAATATAAAACTTAAATTACAGATTTTAAAAATATTACTAATAGACTTCCCTATCATAAAATGTTTTACATTTACAGTACTTGAACTATTTCAGTTCTGGGTCGATGAGGTTTAAGCAATTTACCACTGCAAGAGTTAGACTCTGGAGCTCACAAACAGCACAACCCAACCAGGGGCAGCAATAGTTGGTAGAGTCATAGTGCAAATCAAAAGAAGGAGTGCAGAACTGCACTAGTTGTTTACATTTCTAAAATATAAATGAACAAGACAAGCTCTTATATTGTACATGCAATAAATTATAGTAAGCATATGGCAATGGGGCTGGGGCATCCTACAAGTGTAGCTGGTGTATCAGAGCTGAAGCCTGTGAAAGATAGGACTTGGTAAACAAAACATTTCAAAGCTCTGTTGTCACAGCACTTGAACTCTGCTTTCATGCTTTGTACTTCTGCTTCCCCGTCTCGCTGATCACACAGATATGCTGAAACAAAATAAAATGAAAAGCTCCTGTTAGAAAAGTAACATAAGAGACCAACGTCTGACATCACTAATGAGCCTCTGAAAACAATACAAGTGTGCTGTACACGTTTCCGTACAAACCAGTCCTGTGTTTCTGTTTATGCAGAACAACTTAAGCCTTGTTTTGGTCTGAAAATCTCAACTGCCTTCTTGCTCCTCCCCCTGGCTGACCCACCCAATGCCTGCTGGGTCTGCTGAGACCCAGATGAAGAATTAATGACTTAGAATAAAAAGTCAGCTCTTCTTAACTTCTTCACAGGTCTCTCTTTTTTAACCCTTACATAATTAAGCAAATGCACTTATGTGTTGTAGACATCTGAAAACAAGAAACTTAAGCATGATTTAGAGAGGAGGGAGAGTGATGTGAGGAGATTTCCCTTCCTTCCTCCTCCCTACTTTTAAATGGACAAAAACATACGGGAAAAATTACTTACGTTCAAATCTCTGAAGTATTCATTGTAATCTAGGGCGTATCCCACAACGAATTTGTCTGGCACTTCAAATCCAACAACTGCAAAAGACCACAAGTGTGTTAGAAAAGAACTTCCTAGAGCTCACTAGACCCTTTTACAGAGGCAGTCTGAAATTTTATAGATATGTAAGCATTGTAACTCATTTTACTTCTTCCACTCAAGTACCCTCAGATTCATAATTCAAGCTATTTTAAAATTTTAACTTTCTTTGCTGATTTATCAACTAAAGGAAATTAAATAGATGTATTTATTGGTTCCCACACAGCTGTAGGCTGCTAGTCTGTAAGAAATGAATGGAAGCTCTTAAATCTACAGACAGAATATTACTATGAGAATGCAAAATTCCTTGAAAATGTCTTCTAACTTTGTAAATACATACAAAGAGTGTCAATACTTCCCAGCACTTCCTAAATTTTTGACATGCCAGTGCAGCAGCAGTGAATTGGTGGGCACAGCACAGGTTCCCCTCACAGGCAGGTTTGCAGGAAGGGTCTCTTGTGGGCTTCATAAACATGTGGGTTTGTTTGGGGTTTTTTTGTGTTTGGTTGTGATTTTTCTCTCCCAGAGAAGCTGCCTACAAAGAGGACATCAGCTATTCCACAGATTGTCTGAACAGCTCTGGCAGGATAGTTCATGGGTGGTCAGGCAGTATCAGTCCAACCTTTCCACACATACTATAAAATGACCAAAAAATATTAAATTATATAGAATTCAAAATTTCCAAAAGGCTTTCTCCCCTCACGCTACAATTAAAGACTCCTGAGCACAGGAAAGCTGCATGGTTTTTCTCTCCCTGGCTACAATGAGGAAAACAGGAAGATAAATGTACGATTCAAATAAAAGGCTGTGTACACTTCTGGAAAAATTAGGTGAAATTAGCATCTACTGATCCTCAGGGATAAAACAGAGGTCCAGCCATTCCTGCCTTGTTGTCTCTTCCTTCAGAGCTCATGTGTCCTGCACTGGAGTGGTTGTCTCTGTGGACAGATGGCAAAACAAGTCATCTGCTGCAAGATGCTCCAAAGGCTCCATTAGCCCAGCTAAGCCAATAATGAGATCCCAGGAATAAGGGGCATCCTTGACTGAGGGGAACACCTCAACGAAGCTTTAAGGTATTAAAAACCCCTCAGTTCAGGAATACTGTACAACCTTGGAAAGGAGGAGGAAGATGGTTTGATTCTGCTGCTAAATTCCCTCCACTTCTATAGTGAAAGTGTATGGTCTAGATTAACACGAATTTAGAACAGGGTTAAAACATACAGCCCTTCCCAAGGCAGGAGGAGCTGTCACTCTCTTACCACTGTCTGCTGTGGATGCTATTCCTTCCTTAATGGTCTTGGACAGACAGGAGAAGACAAGAGGGAGTAATTCAGATGCCCAGACATAACCACTTTTGTGCCAATTTAGGCATCTTACCACTATAAAGTTTTATCAGACCTGCTACCCCTTGTGATCTTTCTACATTCCTGGGGACATCCAAACACCAAGAAGTGGCTACGTTTAGGCTCCCAAATCAACCCCAAAAGTGTCAAAGGTGAATCCAGCAGATTCTGCTGACTAAAGCATTTGACTACATGCAAGCTGGGAGAATTTGCACATGAAAAGGGTGTAACCTAGACCAAAATATCAAAGTTTGGTTTTCAATATAGTAAAATGGTACAAAAGGTTAAAGAAAAAAAAAAAAGGATCTGACAAAATCCTGATTTACTCTGTCAAAATACATTCCAAATATTTATATTACCTAAATAAGAGTAAAGTCTATCAAGACTCATCAGTGAAAACTTATTTGGAACATCCTTGGACTTTAACCAAAGGGTACACAATACACTGACATACTTTCAGAAATGAATAATGGTTGTCAAAAAGTCACTTACAGTCTGGCCGATATCCCACACTTCGAGGAGTTCTTTTTACCAACAAACTGTCAAATAAAACCAATGTAAAACTGAAACATGGAAAAGCACCAGGTACAAATATATGACACTGTTTTGATGACAGACAAGCTGAATTAGGCCTAAATGTGCATAACTGACAGCATAACTACATATATTTTAAACTATTATTTTATTTGCAGTCAGAGCTGATCATAATGATTTATACAAAACTTCCTAGAATGAATGAATGGTTCACAGCCTAAAGGATTAACTAGCAGGTGTGCAAGGAAAAGGAGATACTGATCTGGATGCATTTTCACTGTGAAAAGTGACTTAAGGGGGTTTTAGGTGTGCTAGGTGCAGTTTAGCTTATAGGTAAAGAGGTGACAATCTGGGATGTGCCCAAGCCCAACCAAAGTATTGGTATTACGAAGCCAAAGCTCAGCTGCTTAAATGCACCTCAGTTGCACTTGCACATCTTGTCCTTAGCTGTTTTTCACTGGAAGTACTAATTATCCTCATAAAGAAAATGTAATTGGTTCTGATGGTCAGGGGATACAAACCTGCTCCACTTTTCCAGAATTAAGTCAGAGGTATAAAAAGCAGGGAGATACAGAGTCGGGGGCACTGCAGTAGAGAGAAATGGCCTGCTGGCATAGTTTCATTCTCTCATTATTCAGTTGAGCATTTCTACCTTAGAAGACAATCCCACAGCCTGACATTTGTCTGTCTGGGATACAGAGACTTTGGGAGGAAAAGAAAAGGTGGTTGGGAGGGAGAAATCCTCAACAACCTCACCTTTGGCAGGTCACCTCCAGATTATCAGCAAGAAGAGCTGTTCTCATACATCTAACAACTGCTTTGACATTGTTATGGCAACACAAGTGATTAGATATTACACCCAGCTTTATCTCTAATCCCCAGCAATCATTAGGCTTTTATTAGAAAATACACAACCACAGCACAGCAGTGCAACAAATGTAATTTAAAAAGTAGGAGGAATGTTGATATTGGTTAATAATATAATGTTATCCTCATTATTTCTTATTGGTTGCAAGTTATTTAATTATGAAATATTTTGAAACTAATTGATTAAAGGTCTAATTAAGTAGAAAAGCCTGTAAGAGCATATGGCTGGGTGACTCTCACAGAATGACCTCTAAAGCTTTAAAAACATGTTACTGTGCAAACTAATTTAATTCCACAATTAAAGAAGGCAAACTAGAAAAAGGCCTCCACTGCACAGGTGCACCACTGCAGGATAGTGAAGCTGCAGATAGTGCCAGCAGAAACAAACATCTTTGGAGACACACCACATACAGGTGGTACAACCACTAATTTTTCTAATGCTCTTCTCTAATGGAAGTCTAGGTTTATGAACTGAATTGGTGTTGAAAATACTTCTACCACCTTGAGGAAGTATTTCCTTTAAGCCCACATGATTGAAATTCTTCTAGATACTTCTCAACTTGGACTTCAGTGGCAAAACCCCAAGAGCCTTACCACAATGTGATCAGGCAAGAGAAGTTCCAGGAATGCACAAGTTATCCCCTTCTGAAGCACTGAAGTTCTTCCAGCAATAAGACTGGGAAGAACAGTGTTTCCAACATCCTTAACAAATGTATGTATGTTCTAATAACAACCAAAAATGCTTTTAAACAAATACAAAACGTCAACAGATCACGACAGACACGACTCCTGCAGAAATGTTCCCTCCTGCTTCTCTTCCAAGGAAATGTAGTCTATGTGTGGTTTTGTTTGTTGGTTTGGGGTTTTTCTGCACTGTGAATCCTTCTTAAAGTGAAAAACAGCATAAATATTCATTAAAAATTTACCTGGCTACTTTCACCATCTTTGGATTGTACTGCTTAAGTAGAGACAGCAACGTTTTCATTGTTTTACCAGTATCAATTATATCCTGAAAATAAAAAACTCAGGTAAGGCAGAATATTACAGATGTCAGAGTAGCATTTTCAAATTTCTACCACAGAAATTGCTCATCCACACCAGCATGAAAATGGCAAACTACTGCTTGTAAAATGCTCGTAACCAAATACAGGTGACATGTAACACCGTGCTGTGCTTATGCAACCACACTGGGTAAAGTGATCACACACATTAACAAGAGCTCTTAATTGTTGTGGATAACCATGACTTTGAAAGCAGCTGATGAACCAGCAGTTACTGCAATGACCTTCTTGGCTCCTTCTGTAGATTTTATGGCTTGTGCTCCTTGCAGCTATGAGATAATGTTTAATTTGAGTAAGATAAGAGTAACATTAGTCTCACTGTTGAGCTCAGTTACAGACAGATGTATTCAATAGAAAGAAAACCAAGAAGGGAAAACAGGCAGAACAAGCCATTATTGCAATTAAAGGAGTATAATTTACATTATGGATAAAAATAAAATAAAATATAAAATTAAATATAGCAGTTGAATGCAATTTGACAGTTCAAAACACAGCTTAGTTAAAATTCAGAGACCACTTGCAAAATTTGGGCCTGAAATCAGAAGTTGGAAGCCTTGAAACCAGAAACTGTAGGTTTTCTGGCCTAAGAACAACTTCTATTAGAACTCTTTTACCAGTGATACATTAGAACCTCAATGTGAAACATAATACTTACTTCTACGATCAAAACATTCTGGTTGGAAGTAAAAGAAAAAAAAGAAAAATCCATTAATGTCTAGACAACATACAATTTCTTATTAATCCCTATAACTTACTAAAATTTTCAGTGTGTGGTTTTGTTATAAAAATCATGTTACATGTAACAGCAAATTCTTTGTAGTTTACATTTGTGATGCTCTAATAACAATTAGCTGAGATTCTCCTCAACAGCTCAAGCTCAGTGGCCTTTAAATTATTCAGATTTTGCAAATTCTAGATATATGCAAAAGAGATCAAAACAGTCTACACAATTCATATTCTTCTAAAGCAAAGAGTGTCCTACTACAGAGACATGTACAATGCTGTCATACCTACACCCTCCACACTGAAGTGAGACATGTGTGTAAAGAGAAGGGGGAAGTGCTGTGTTCTGGCAGAGCAGGAGGCAGTGATGCTGTAACTCCTCATATCTGGCTCAATGATCTCCACTGAACTGCAGGAGAAAAGCGATTTACATTCTCCCATTTCCTTCTCTTGTCACTGTCTTGCAGGAATCCCCCCATTCCTCACTGGTCACACATGCCCACAGTATGAATTCCCACCACTGCTCCAGTGGGATACCAATACAGCAAATAAATAACACCAGTCTCTTTTAAAGGTAGTTTGTAGACAACAACCCATGCAGGATTATTCTTCTCAGGCACTGCAGAAAAACAGATCTTAAGACTTTGCTTACACTGAAGACAGTGAAGAGAGGATTTTTTAAGTTCAGACTAAACTGATGGCTTTGATGGGGCTTATCCATTCTGAGTACACAGTGGTGAATATTTAAAGACAACATTTCCATTTTTTTAACTCTATAATCTTCACACACTAAAAGAGCAGCCTTAAAATCATGCAGGTGTGTGGGTTCTTTGGAGGGTTGGTTTGTTTGCTTGCTTTTAAACATACAAAGAGCTATACCTTTCCAGTCAAGGTTGACAGGTCATCTCCCCCAATGACTTTGATATCTCCAGTTGATTGATCATTCTAAGAAAGAGGAGGGTGAGCATTAGCATTACCAGAATTAAACAATTTTTTTTCTTGCAGTAAAAGTGAAAACTGCAAAGTATACAACCAGTGAATGTCAATGCTTTCAGAAACACCAACAGCATCTCTCTATTAACTAAGAAATTGCAAGTGATCAACTTCAAAGATGGTATTTCAAACTCAAGACTGTTTGACAAGAGATTTGCAACAAGGCAGGCACCAACTCTCACCTGTGACCATTATATATACAAAATACCTAAAAAGCTAGGATTTGCTATGCATTCCCTACAGATACAGAAATAGGACAAAAAGCACTTTGGTTTCCAAGCTGCATGCTGCCATATAGCTGGTAATTTACATTTTAAACTTTAATGCTTTAGAAAGCCTTACTCTGAATAATAAGCAATCATAAGAAGAATAGCCAGCAAACAAGGCACAGATTACTATTTAGAACTATAAGCTACAAAAATAGCCAGAAAAGCTTATGCTTGCCTAGTTTACAACAAATATTGGTAACAGATCAAATCACTTCTTATAGCAATGCAACAGCAATGCAGGTACACCATCACTACAACACTGCATTTTGCTTCATTAAAACTAAACTGTGATAAAAACATAAATGAACTGTTATACAGGAAAGTTAGAAACAGCTGCTAGAAGTGCTTCACAAATCTTTGCAGTTTATTAAAGTCACTCAACTGACATTAAACCCTGACAGTGGCTCACAGTTCATATTAGATGCCATATGCAGGTGCTGAGTTCCTGAGCAGTGAAAGGGTGAAAAAACAATGGTTTCTGACACTGGCTGTAACCAGATTTCCACTGGCAAGAACTTTGTTTAATAATTAAGCAATGTTTTAATTACCTTCAGGAGCCTTATTTCCCAGTTCAGTACTGGTAAGACTTTAATGCTTCATGGTTTAACACATAAGAGTTTTACTGTTTAGATCTGTTTTCACTGCCTTCCTGTTGTCACTGCTAGAAAACAATAATGCTTTACAAGACTGTAACTCCTGACTCAAGTGACTCTAAGATCACCTTTTAAAAAGGCATTTTAAGTTCCTTACAGTGTCTGCTATAAGGCTTAGTTAGCAGAGACTATATTGCTGTGACCAGCCTGACAAGAGTTCACCACATTCTCCATTGAAAATCCCTATTTTCCCAAGTGACAGCAGAACACATCCACTGTCTTTTGGCTGCCCTTCATGACTATATAAGCAATGTTTGCTCATTTTCATGTTTAAATGCAGGAGACTGGTGAAAAGCCATTCTTCTTGTAACACAAACTGTTTGTCAAGAATACTGAGAGCTGGATCTGTTCACAAACACTATCTTTCCATTTCTTAACAGCTTGCCAGATCATTAAAATTCATCTGTAGGGACTCGGAAAACTGGAGTTACGAGCAGTTTAATCACAGCTTGATCGTGTCAGTATTCTTAGAGAATTATTTTTGGGTGCAGAACAGTATGAACTTTGCATTGCAACACAAAAAAGAACCCATAGACTTGTAAATATTAAATTATAAGTTTGAAACAAGAATAGAACCTCAATTACATCAATTGCAGAACCATTACAAAAGTTCAGCTGCTTCATTTATACAGCCAGGGTATTTTTAACATCTTTTAATCAGCCTGTAAAGGCAGGCAGGATGATCTAGTAAATCACATCCAGGGACAGCGACAAAGGAGTTGAAAGCTCCACTCTCAACTGTCCATTTCAGTTTGTGATGGCTTTTACATCACTAAACACAGATCCCTCCACCTAGTAAAGCACAGATCAAAACTACAGAGCAGATTTAGCATTCTGACACTACTACTGGTGGAAGACTCAGCCAAGCTGTTACATACATGTCCATGTTAGGACATTCTTATGCAGTCTATCAAGTTACACAACATAAAGGACCTAAGTTTGGATATTAATAACCACCTAAGAGAGTCTACAGAAATGAAATGCTTGTAAATACTGTAGTGGAGGAATCAAGTAACAGGAGCTCCTCACTCATCTAGAAGAAGAAACATTCTTTTATAGTATTGGCTGACAAAACCAAAAACTCTGGAAAAAATTCTGCTTAGACAGCTTTCTGTCTGCTTCTCTTTTTCTGTCTATTTCTCTCTTCATCTACTTGTCTTTACTACAAAAAGAGGCTTTTAATTTCCATAAAACTTATTTTGCTGCTCACTCTCCTATTATTATCAAGGCACTGTAGTTCTGGGGGGTGATAAAGAAAAGCAGCTGTAGTAAAGAAATAAACCAAACCACATCTGACACCAGTAAAAAGACAGCCTTGCTTTTTAATAGAGGGCTTTTTTCAGGTGTTTCAAACAATTTCTCCAATATTTTTTCCAAGTCAGAGAGTGTGAAAGGGTGTAGTCTTTATACTGTTTTTTTAAACAACCTCTTGGAAGTGTTCCTTGGAGAAAGCAGAAGATAAACACAACTGCCTGTCCCAGGGTTAAAAAAAAAAAAAGAAGTGGAAGACACCATTTCCTATTTTTTAGCCTATTATCCTGTAATAGAGTTTTCTGTGACTTTTACAGGCAGAATATATGGGCATGTGGGGGCTTAGCAGTTAGGCAGACTGGCAGCAGGAGGATCCCTTTTGGGAGGAACAGGAGGAAAGAGATTCAAACTGCTCTCACTGATTTTAATGCAGTGCACAAGCACAATGTGCCTTGTGAGATACAACCAAAGACTGGCACGAACCCTCCTGCCCAGCCTTGCCTTTTCATTAAATACATAACCAAATTACTGCCTCATGTTCTGCAAATGTGACTGTGGTCTCCAGGTAACCCCTGGACAGGCAGCCAGGGCTGCTTGTCCTGCACAGACTGGGCCAAAGCCCCCCCCAGTTCTGAGCTTTGTCATGACACGTTAATGGATCATTCCACAGGAATTGTGGATTTATGAAGTTCTGAAACTGTTCAAACTAAGTCTGCAAATACCTCCATCTCTGGTTCCACAGTTTAATGAAACAAAGGAGGGGGCTGTTTCCAATTCAGTAATCTCTGTTTTTTTCTGCTTTCTACACTCAGACCAGTAACCAACAATGATGACTTCGATGACAAATTGCTGATACAGAACTAAGAGCATAACGTTGTGAAACAATGTATTCAAACACTCTAAACTGAAACAAAAAATGTCATTATTTCCATAGGTAATCTGGAAGTTATATAGGGAGTCTTACAGAACAAATCACAAATTTCTGAAGTCCCCAAAACATGAGACTTGTCTGTCAGTAACTCAGGAATCATACAGTGCTGACATACACCTGCTTCTTCCTCTGACCTGCACAGCATAACCTTGTGCTTCCTTCTAAAAAACTTGCAAGTTATCATGTGTTACAGAATGTTCAATTTCCCTGTAAAGATGAACACTTGTGTTCAGAATGAAAAGACTTTACCAAAAAATGTAAACCCAAGGCAACTTATGCCTGGTCTTGAAAAGGTAGTGACATATTCAGAGGACACTAATCATAAATCTAAGTTTATGCATCTAGTACTTCCTCAGGCCAAATATAAGTAATTTGGCTCATTGTTTGAGCCAAACAAAAGATGACAATAGGGAACTTGGGCATAACCTTTTCTGTACCTTTCAAGTCATCCTGTTCAAGAATGATGTCTGGGCCACAAAAAAGTCTTAGAATTAAATTTTTGTAACTACAGTTGCAGGAGAATTCTCTGTATTAGTCTAAAGCCACAGCTTTAGAGATGAGGTAGAAGGGTGAGAGGAAATTGTTGAATAAGTAAAGGACAAGTAAAGGGTCTCTCTGCTCTGCATAAGGATTTTATTGGGCTGAGGAGATATCAAGGTCTAAAAGAAAACACATTATATAATAAGGTAGAGAAAGAGTAAATTGGCTTGTGACCCTTAGTTTCCTTAATTATTTAATATTAGCACTTTAGCACATTTAATATTAGCACATGGGAGTAACAATATTAAACTACCCCTGTTAATAATTTGTAGTCAAACTTAGATAAAAATTGCACAGTATTGCAGAGATACTTACACAATAACTCTTCAACCTAATGAAGTCGACAGTCATGGGGATTGATTTGTCACTGTTTCTGTTCAGGGCTTTGATGTAGTCTAATAAATCAGCAAAAAATTTATAGCCACCCTTGAGTACACAGAGTGCAACAATGTGGTGTCCTCCCATGCCCTTCATAATTTCTCGTGCCAGTCTCTCCGTCCTAAACACAACCAAGGAGAGAGAGCTGTCAAAACATTTCACTTGTTTACCACAGCAGCAGTGTTTTGTACCGCTAACAGCAGCAAACATGCATCAAACTTGGAAACACATTTGCTCAGAAATATTTGCCTACCCCTTCAGTCACTTTTACACGTTACTGGTCAAAGTTTTGCTTTTCAAGGTTAATTCAACAGTAGCGCTGCCAAATTACCTTGTTTTCATGTGTCACACTCGGCCACAGCAAACCTTAACACCCTGAAACTGTTTCTCTGTCCAGTAAGAGACACAAAGGTGTGTTTTCTCCTTCCAGAGACAGGTTCAGCTTCCATGCAAAGAGCAAGGTATCACAACCCAAAAGGCAGAACCTCCTACTAAATGAGGAGTAAGAAAACTCTCAAATTGTAAAGTGAAGAGTTTATTTGCCAAGTCAGAATGCCAGAAATTTGTCCTGAATGCAGAATACAATACCAACAATGCAGAGCAAGAGAACACTGCACTGTTTTTCTGCAGTCATTGTTTCTAAATTTATCATTCAATTTATTTTAGAAAGCATGGCCTGCATTTATTTTCTGCCAGCTGACAGCAGGTTTCTCAGAAAAAAGCCAACCATTATAAACTTTACATCAATTCCTTATTGACATAAAATGGACAAAAAATATCCAATTTTTTGCTCTATGTGGACATTCAGTGCAAGGTTTTTACAATATTTAAAAATAAACTTTTTTTACAGGGATGTTCATTATATCTAGTCAAACAGGACCATGCAAAATCTAGATGCATTTGTAGTCACAGGATCTCCTTCTCTTAAAGGGAATTAGCAACTATCAAACAAAGTAAAACCAAAATGACTCATAGGCTTATGCACCAACTTCTGATCACACAAGATAAAACATCCACAACACATCACAGATTTCAGCAACCACAGAAATGATACATTTATATTTGCAGAGGATAATGTCCTTCCCAGATGGCTGGAGAAAGTTGGATGTCATTTATCTACCACATGAACATGAGAAAGTCTATGATGATGTGATAAATAATTTACTTTTATTAATATCTTATGGAAATTCAAGAGACTATGATTGTTTTCAGACTGAACTGGTACACCAAAACATTTTCTAATTATGTTTTAAGAAGTTAAAACATCAAAGAAACACTGGAAAGAAAGTCATAGGTTGCTACCTATCACAAAATTTCACTTGAGAATTATGACCAATTTTCAGGCAATAGCATGACTGCAAATGTACAAACTCTTAGAAGCCAAAAAAAAGTTAATTAGCACTTGTATGTTCTAGTCTCTAATTAAATGTAATCTATTTAGACAGGCAGCAGGCAGCAAAATTATCACTGGAAGATTGTTTATCCCTGTGTCATGGAATCAGTGTACTGTCTGAAGTGAAACAAACCTGTCCATGATGAGCCCATGAGGAATATAGACTTTTTCCAAATCATCTGCATAATGTTTAGGTATGCAGAACAAGTCCAGGTCATAACCTTGTTCATCATCGCCAATCTGAAAAGGAAATAAGGTGAGGTTTCTACAGAGCCTTATAAAAGTCTGTGGTGAGAAAGTGCAGGTCCTTGGCACATTCCAGTAAAAACTATGGAACTCACAACGCTCACCAGAACCACCTTACTTTGCCTCTCCAAAAACATCGGCCCCACTGAACACAGCACAAAGTGTAATCTAACAGTTCACAAGGGTTACCTGAAATACCACCACTTGTTATGTAATGCCCAAGTCTTACAACACTCTTCTCCACCGGACAGCAGGACAGTGGAGTTAATTCACCTCAATGAAGCTCTATATTCCATTAAACAAATTATTAAGGACCTTTCTCACTCCTTTGATTTTCCTAGTGTAATGCAAAACCTGCATTCACAATTAAGCAAGCAGAGGTTCTGACATGGACACCTTCCAAATCTCCACAACACCCGATCACAACAAAACACACGAGCCAGTTCAGGACAAGACAAAACAGCTACATGAGCAAGACAAGTTATGCTGCCAAGGAGCAAGTCTTCTCTGATCACCGTCTCCAAAACAGGGAGGTTCAAGATCTTTCAGAAACTGAAATTAAAGCCTTCAGCAACTTGTTCCACACGGATAAACTCCCTGTATGAAACACGCTGCAATGTTGGCAAGTGCATATTAATTAGGACAAAGGATTAGCATATATATATAATGATACCAAACACTACTGAGGTTCAGGGCACACTGTTGCATCAATCAGAGCCTTCCCTGAACCTTAACCCTGTTGCAGCTTGAAAATGACAAAGTTTTTTTAATTACTTCACTCTCTGGCCATGTAGCTGAGCACTACTATGTAAAGAAGAATTTCAGAGGGAAAACAAGCTCATTATTGACAGTTCACCAGGGCAGGCATTTTAAGTATCTATTTTGGCCACCGCTACTCTTGCAGGACTCAGTATTACTTCAGTGCCCATGGAAGCACTTACCTGGCCAGTGATCAGCCAACTGTTTACATGGAGGTTTTGTTGTGTAACCCCTAATGAGTATTTCATCTGGGGAATTTCATTAGTATTTCGACCTCCCATCCAAAACTGACCCTGTGTGAGCTACACACACCCAGCTCGGGCTCTGGGTGCCTGCAGTCCACAGCACGCTGCTATTTTAAGAAATAAGGCAGGTCCATCCCAAAACTCATGGTGTTTTCCTGTGGTTCAGACCCATCATTATAACCAGCGTGTCTGCCAAACCTTCCTTGCTGCAACTGCCAGGGAACGGGCCCTTCCTACAGGGTTTACCAGGGTTTATGGACTGCAGGGATTTACGGTCGCAGCCTCGCGGCCGGCAGAGCTCTCGGCCATCAGACACTGCACGCACTCCATCAGCACCGGCACTGGCTTTAAAAAGATTAATAAAATTGAGCGTGTAAGCGCCTTAGCAGATGCGGCAATAACGCAAAAATATAAAGAACATCCCCCGGATGCTGCTCGTCCAGCACCAGACCCCGCTCACACACGTGGGGTTATCCCGACCGGAGCCTCCCGCACGCTGCGAACAGCAACAGGAATAGGAAGTTGTGCCGCGCTGGGGGAAGTTCATCCACCCTCGCTCCTGAGGCGCCAACGCCGGCAGTGCCCGCCGCCCTCGGGCTCCGGGTCCCACGGGATCCCACCCCGAGGGAC